>OY751321.1:8948316-9285816 GCA_963564615.1 Rhorus exstirpatorius
CGAACAAAAATATTTTTTTCGGATTCCTTGCAGTATTTTACGTACTTAGTAAGGTTTTTAGACTGGGGCAAGCAATATTTTTTTTGAAAAAAATAAATTATGATAGAAGAAAAATTTCCATATTTTCATCATTTCGAAAATCTCTTTATTTTTCTGGTAATGCGTATAAATCGTTTTTTTCAGTGTTTTCGCACTTTTCCACAGTAAAAAAAAAACGATTTATACGCATTACCAGAAAAATAAAGAGATTTTAGAAAATGATGAAAATCCGGAAACTTTCTTTTATCATAATTTGTTTTTTTCAACAAAAAATATTGCTTGCTCTAAAAACCTCACCGAATGTGTGAAATACTGCAAGGAATCCGAAAAAAATATTTTTGTCCGGCTAAAACCACAGGATCACCACGAAAAACGACTTTTTAACCTTTTTTTGCTTTTTTCAGTGCTTTCTCAAAAATTAATCGGATTATAAAAAGCTTATAAAAAGTTTTTGGGAATGATCAAGCTTTTATGAATGTACTGGAGAACAATCCTGCATGTCTCAATCCTATCTGACTCACACTGCATAAAAACTTAAATAATAAAGTTTAAATAGTCGTCCGCCATGACCTTACCTAGTAAGCCTGACAGCCAGAACTATTAGATGCAGCCTGTTACCTCTTTTTCAATTTATTCTCACTAACAATATCCGCGCAATTACAAATTACGGTGCCAGCTATCGCTCAAAACAGTTTATAACAACAGTTTAGTACAAACAGTAGTACAACAGTAGTACAACAGTTTATAACAAACACCTAATGCTTTACAAGAATTATTTATATTTTTTTGTCAAGACGGTCATTCACTGGTGCATCTATCCTATACTTTCGATTTGATAAACGAAAAACGCATTTTTTATCGCATAAATAAACACTTGGACATTAAACAGCCTCCATTTTGGTGTAACTTGATATTTCGGAGAAATCACCGGATGAACTGATATACTAACGAAATTTTTAAGCACTTCCCGGACATCGGCTGTAACTTCCTCATAAATAAATATTTTTACGCAAAAAAAATTACTGAATGTTTCTCAAATGTTACTATTCGGAATAAAAAATCTTCCACACAAATAAATACTCATGATATTTAAAAAAAAAAATATTTTCAAAAACTCGTTCATTTCGTCCTCCGGACTATAATTATAAAAATACAGGTATACAAATCGCTCTGGCAGAGTTCGTAACTTCATAACGCATACGATTAGCTGATAGACCCGGGGTCATTCGTGTGGCTCTGGTGCGTCGAATCTTGGAATTTGGCCAGCGCACGGAACGAATCTGATCGAGGGAAGTGGGGAGAATCATCAGAAAAACCCGGAAACCTAGCTGTGAGGAATATCCCGCGTTGTTGTCGCAGCCAACTCCGCCGACCTATCGACATCCACGAACTCTGACATTAACATCTCGTCAAAGATCCATATATAGGACGAGTAAGGTAGTATCTCCATGGAATCAATGTGTTGGGAAATCTTTCGGTCTTTGCACGTGTGTTAATTACGATGTTATCTAAACGTACGTACAGTTACAAAGAGATTTACTGTTTCAAACTCGAGATAATTGACGTCAAAATGAGCCTGATTAATACGTAACCTATGCGCCAGTCATACCCTGACGACAGGGTTTTCACTGTATCGCCTAGACGGGTGTCGAGAATTGACCAAAAAACTAAAGCAACGTAGATAAGTATCATAGAAATATTCTCATAAAAGATGAAGAAGATTTACCCTTTACTTTTCGAGATCTCGTGAGTGAAAAATAATTTCGCCACTGCATGAGCTGCATACGCGATCTGTCACACATAAACCCCTTTGCTCCGCACGCTGCTTTCTCTATCCCCGCTGATGTAGCGTGTAGGTACTACCTTAAATCACATCGGTACCTCTCCGTCACAGCTACGGGACAGGCTTTTTTGGTTGCACAAGCCGATACGAGCAGTCCGTATCGAGACAAGCTAGCATGTCGATGCCAAGTAACTGAAAAAAAAAAAAAAAAATTCCAATTAGAAGCTTGCACGTTGCTTCCTCATTATTTCATCTCGAACACGAAGCTTTCTCTATGAGGAAGTCGGGTTTTTTTATTTTGGCTTCCTCATTATTTGAAAGTAATTTCTTGTTTTCAATTTCATAACTGCAGAAAATGTGTCCATTACTTTTCGGCTAAAACAATGCCGTTGAACAAACAATCATTGCTCACATCGTCAGTCGATCTTACGATGTTGTGGCATAACTAACGGTTTACTGAACATCAGTGTCCCCTAGCTCATTTATATGTAAATCGCTGGCTCGATAATGATAAATTCCCAAAAGTTGAAGCGAACATATATAACTTCCCATAAAAATTCAAAGTTTTCCCAAAATCTGAATTCATTTAAGGTAAACGTCCCAATGGCCGTACATGTACCAGTATCCGGACACTTCATGTTAAACTATATCTATATAGTAGCATATAGGTATAGTTTAAAATGGGGTGTTTCGTTACTGGTACACGTCCGGACGTTTACCTTCCATAAAAAAAAAGTAAACTTCAGATATATAAAAAATATATCTGTATATATAGTGGCAATAAGTTCTATATCTCGTATATATCTTGGATATAATATCTGCCCGATATATCCGGGAGGATATATAATATTACGGAGTTATAAAAATATATACTTTGCGGCAATAAGTTCGATATCTCTTATATATCTCGTATATATCTTGTAATATACTTCTTTTCCATATGGGACCTTACCAGTTATTTTTAAACACAATACCGAGCATCAGTAATAAATGTACCAGTAGCCGCACACCTAAGGGACCGTCCAGATTGCTATACAAATTTAGGACGTAAAGCCTCATGCATTCTTTCAATGACTTCAAACACCTTGAAGTTTATGATTTCCAGATTCTAAAAAACATGCAATGTTCATTAAACTATTGCGTAATTTATTACTTATACCGCAAGAAAGGTAGAAAGCTGGAATGTCCCAGTGTCCGCGCAGCGTTTATTCGCTATGTCCGGGTGTTCGGACAGGAGAAGACCCGGTGTCCGCACGATACGATATACGAACACTAAAAGCCCGAGTTAATGAGCATCAATTCTCAAATCTCGATAGAATTAGCTTTTTGAACTCAGTAGTGCGCGTCACGATAAAATGGATACCGATCAATTCAAAATACAAAACTTCAATTCGGTTAGGAAAGTCAAAGTTTGAATTTTAACATATGTCACCGGCGTGACATGCCATGTAAGTAACGACACCGATCGCGAAACAGCTGAATGTCGTACCGTGCGGCTACTGGCCTTATCGAACTATACGTGCGTCTGTACCAGTCTCCGAACGATGTCTTGACAGGGGTACAGCTTATGATTTGCTTGTCCCAATAATAAAACACGAAGGTTACATGGTTCAATTGATTTTTACGGAAAGTTTAACTGCCGTACGGAAAACCCTATTTTTTCCTGAATAAAATGAGCTATAATTTATCTCGAATGCGCGTACTTTCTGAACAATGGGCGTTAAAAATCTTTCATTATTCCTTAGCATATTTGATAAGAAATCCGTTGATACGGCCTCCATAACACGCGGGCCGGAATAAACACAGGAAAATAATTTATATACCACGTAAGACGCTAGTTGATTTTATTCTTATACGTTAGTGAAGTATTGTTGATCACCTTGCAATTATTAGAGTTTAAATATTAATCATGAAATGCTTAATAAATGTCATTGTTTGTGGTGGCGTGCGACCACTGGGACATGTGTGGCCACTGGTATATTTACCTTATCTCCTAGCTTATTCATGTATAGGAAGTGCTGGCTCGGTAGCAGTAAATTCACAAAAGTTAGAATTAACGTATCATTTTCCATGAAAATTTAAAATTTCAAAATTTTCATAAAATCTGAACCCTTTTATCAATTGTCGTCAAATTCAGTACTGAGCATCCACGGTACTTCCACGGTATTCGAAAAAAAAAATATATTACGAAGGCGTAACCACCTTGATTCTAAATTTCACTTACGGAAGAATTCGTTTGTATCGTAAATATGCGGGTTCTCCGTCAGGTTAGCTCGATTCGATCGTTCTCTTTTATCATTCACTATTTTTCGCGATAATATATTGGCGGATTGTCGGGATCGGGACATCTAGATGATGTTTCTTTCTATAGATTCGATATGAAATTACAAGATACAAGAATCGGAGGCCTATATTATTAGGAGTATCCAATTGGAAAATGATGACTCTGTTTAGGTTTGATTGGGCTGAGCTAATTTGAATCCATACATAAGAGATGTCCAATTTGAAAACGATCCCAGTTAACAAAATTCATAATTTATTGGTAATAATTATATATCGAAAATTATAACATTGGTAATTTTCCTTATGACATTATTATATAAGAATCTTGCAATTCTGCAACATCTTTTCTATATAAAAGTAGTCCTTTCTATTACCATCGATAGTTTGAATAAAACACTGATTTATTCGAACTTTGTGATAGAGAGAAAAGTACGTTCGCTTATTACTGATTTTTTAACATTCTCTATTTGAAATAAAATGGTTGTAGTATTTTCTCTTTTTTTCGTGATTTCTTACCGCAGAAAAGTAGTAACGTTTATCAATCATTTATCAGTAACTTTTCGCCCGAGAAAAGTAGTAACTCTTATTAGTCATTTATTAGTCACTTTTTTCCCGAAAAAATAGTAACTCTTATTAGTCATTTATTAGTAACTTTTTACCCCAGAAAAATCGTAATTTTATGTTTATTAGTGATTCTAAATTAAAATAAAATGCTCATATTTGTGGTTCTATTTTTTGCATAATTTCTTATATAAGATAAAAATAATGCGCGCGTTCGTGGGCGTGCATGTGGGTTTGGATGTTTGGGTGATTTTTCTAAAGTATCCCGTGCGTCAAATTGCCAGGGCAGCCCTATCGTAAGTCGGGGCCTTTAAGGGCTCAAACGTGGATGCCCTATCATAAATTGCCATAACACCGCCAGGTTAGGCCCCGACAGGGCAATGCCAAGGTCGCCAGGCTTAATTGAAATATGGCTGACCTAATGCAACCCGTTGAGGACCTAGTCGGGCTTCGATCGGGTAACCCCTATTCAAGGAATTCGGTATAATTACAAAAGAACCAAGTTGGGGCGAATAAGGCCCGACCTAATTATTTCAAATATGTCACTGTCGAGGGAACCCTTTGAGGACCTAGTCGGGCTTCACCGGGGCAGCCCGCATTGAATAAAGTTGGGATGATTACAACAAAACCAAGTCGGGCCCGTATAGGGCGAAAGTATCGGAGCCCTAATTATGTCAAACATGGCACTTTCGAAACAACCCTTTGAGGACTTAGTCGGGTTTCACCGGGGCAGTCACATTCAAAGAAGTTGAGATAATTATAACAAAACTAAGTCGGGCTCGAATAGGGTGAAAGTATTAGAACCTTGATTCATTAAAAAATAATTGTTAATTAACAATTAAATAACATTTACACTTACTATCGCCTTGCATATAGTCTCATAAGCCCACATATAAATTTTCATTTTTGAACTATGCGTGGATCTTGAAAAATGTAATTGTTAACTAAGGTGCACTTAAGTAATTGTTACATGAATATTATACTTTTTCTACAACATCCTGTCCTGTTCACACTTTCAATATTCTACACATGAATTTTGTAATTTCAATGCTCCTAGTTCTTATAAAACCCATTTGTTTATTAACAATTAAATAATTTTTTCCACTGTATATAACCTTTTTACTGAATATCACGCTGTTGTATTCAGCCCAGTAAGACAGCGCGTTATCATTAGAACTCGTAGACTAATACCATTTAAATACATAAAAGTCATAAGAAATCAATAGCGTAGTGGTAGCGTGTCAGTCGTTAGGTGGGTCGTTAGGTAGTTCTCAGTTAAAATCTCAGGTAGGATAGAAATTAATTTCGATGGAATAACGTCCGGACTGCGAAGCCGGAAGTATTTGCAGAGTTGGGCATTTTTGTAATTAATTACACTCTAAATACAAATTACAATTGTAATTAGTATTTAAATTTTTTCAAAATACTAAGTACAATAGTAATTTGTATTTAGATTTTTTCTAATTACAAATTACAATTAATTAGTATTTGAATTTTTTTCTAATTATAAATTAGAAGTAATTAGTATTTAGAATCTTTTCTAATTAAAAATTAAAAATCTAATTTGTATTTAGATTTTTTCTAATTACAAATTACAATTGTAATTAGTATTTAGATTTTTTTCTAATTACAAATTAAAAGTAATTAGTATTAAATTTTTTTTTCTAAAAGTATTTAATATTTAGATTTTTTCTAAATACAAATTGAAAGTGTTTAATATTTAGATTTTCTTCTAAATACAAAATACAAGTATTTAGTATTTAGATTTTTTTCCTAAATACAAATGAAAAGTATTTAGCATTTAAAATTTCTTCTAAATACAATTTGAAAGTATTTAGATTATCTTCTAAGTACAAATAAAAAGTATTTAGTGTTCAGGTTTGTGACTAGTTACAAGCTACAATTGTAATTAGCATGAAGCTTTACTGTAAATAAATGCCCAATGTAATTAACAAGATTTTTTTACGTACGTATTATTCGAAAATGTAATTGATATTATTTTCCAAGCGAATTACAACAACTTTTGATTGTATTTAAACATTTTTATCGAGATAATTACAAATCACAAATTTAATTTCTTCGACCATATGGTTATTTCTGACTATGTGGGTCATTGCGAGGACGATCACGCCGTAGCTGGCATCCAGGTCGGTTGCATCATAGTTCTTGCTGTCCAGGTCGATCGCGCCACAGTTCTTGGCGCCCAGGTTGATCACGTGGGACTCTTGGAGTCCAGGTCGACAGCGCAATAGTTTTCCGCGTCCAGGTCCAACGTGCCATGGTTTACCGGGCCCAGGTCGACCGCGCCATAGTTTCTGGCGTCCAGGTAAACCATGCCATAGGTTTTGGCGTCCAGGTCGGTCGCACCATACTTCATGGCGTCCAGGTCGATCGCACCATAGTTCTTGCTGTCCAGGCTGATCACGTCATAGCTTTTGCCGTCCGGGTCGATCGCACCATAGTTCTTGGCGTCCAGGTTGATTGCGTCATATTTTTTTGCGTTCAGGTCGATCGCGCCATACATCATGGCGTCCAGGTCGATCGCACCATAGTTTTTGCGGTCCGGGTCTATCGCGTCATAGTTATTGGTGTCCAGGTTGATCGCGTCATAGTTCTTGGCGTCCAGGTTGATCGCACCATAGTTCTTGGCATCCAGGTCGATCGCACCATAGTTCTTGGCGTCCAGGTCGATCGCACCATAGTTCTTGCTGTCCAGGTTGATCGCGTCATAGTTTTTGCCATTCAGGTCGATCGCACTATATTGCTTGGCGTCAAGGTTGATTGCGTCATATTATTTTCCGTCCCGATCGATTGCACCATAGTTCTTGCTGTCCAGGTCGTTCGCGCTATAGTTCTTGGGGTCCAGGTTGATCACGTCGTAGTTCTTGGATTTCAGGTCAATCGAGCCATAGTTCTCAGCGTCCAGGTCAACCGCACCATAGTTCTTAGGATTCAGGTTGATCGCGCCATGGTTCATGGCATCCAGGTTGATCGCGCTATACTTTTTGGCGTCCTGGTCGATCGCACCGTAGTTCTTGCTGTCCAAGTTGATCGCGTCATAGTTTTTGGCGTCCGGGTTTATCGCACAATAGTTCTGCGAATAACTATGGCGCGATCGACCTGGACGTCCAGAACTATGGTTCGATCGGCCTAGACGGCAAAACTATGATGCGATTAACCCGGACACCAAGAACCGTGGTCCGATCAACCTGGACGCCAAAAAGTATGCCACGATCAACCTGGATACCAATAACTATGACGCGATCAACCTGGACACCAATAACTATGGTGCGATCGACCTGGACGCCAAGAATTATGGCACGATCGACCTGGACGCCAAAAACTATGGCGCGATCATCTTGGACGGCAAAAACTCTGACGCGATCAACCTGGACACCAAGAACTATGGTGTGATCGACCTGGATGCCAAGAACTATGGTGCGATTAACCTGGAAATCAAGAACCGTGGTCCGATCAACCTGGACGCCAAAAAGTATGCCACGATCAACCTGGATACCAATAACTATGACGCGATCAACCTGGACACCAATAACTATGGTGCGATCGAACTGGACGCCAAGAATTATGGCACGATCGACCTGGACGCCAAAAACTATGGCGCGATCATCCTGGACGGCAAAAACTATGACGCGATCAACCTGGACACCAAGAACTATGGTGTGATCGACCTGGATGCCAAGAACTATAGTGCGATCAACCTGGACGCCAAAAACTATGACGCGATCAACCTGGACACCATAACTATGACGCGATTGACCTGGACAGCAAGAACTATGGTGCGATCGACCTGGACGCCAAGATGTGTGGTGCGATCGACCTGGACGCTAAAAACTATGGCGCGATCAACCTGGATGCCATGAACCATGGTGCGATCAACCTTGACGCTAAGAACTATGGTACGATTGACCTGGACACCAAGAACTATGGCACTATTGACCTGAAATCCAAGAACTATGACGTGATAAACCTGGACCCCAAGAACTATGGCGCGAACGACCTGGACAGCAAGAACTATGGTGCGACCGACCTGGATGCCAGCTATGGTGTGATTGTCCTCGCAATGACCCAATTAGTCAGAAATACCCATATGGTCTAAGAAATGAAACTTGTGATTTTTAATTATCTCGATAAAAATCTTTAAATACAATCAAAAGTTGTTGTAATTAGCTTGGGGAATGATATCAATTACATTTTTGAATTATACATAGGTAAAAAAATCTTGTTAATTACATTTGGGCATTGTATTTACAGTAAAATTTCATGCTAAATACAATTGTAACTTGTAACTAGTCAAAAACCTGAACTCTCAATTCTTTTAATTTGTATTTAGGAAAAAAATCTAAATACTAAATAGTTGTATTTTGTATTTAGAAGAAAATCTAAATATTAAATCGTTTTAATTTGTATTTAGAAGAAAATCATAATATCAAATACTTTTAATTTGTAATTAGAAAATAATTCAAATGCTAATTACTTTCAATTTGTAATTAGAAAAGATTCTCATTACTAATTACTTCTAATTTGTAATTAGAAAAAAATTTAAAACCTAATTAATTGTAATTTATAATTAGAAATTGTCTAAATACTAATTACAATTTTAATTAGTATTTAAAAAAAAAATTAATTATAAATTACGATTGTAATTTGTAATTAGACTGTAATTAATTACCGAAAGTAATTAATTATGCCCAACACTGAGTATTTGTAAAAAAAAAAATCTCCAGCTTGTTAATTTTTTTTTTTTTAAACGATTATTTGAGGATCGAAAGTGCTGAATTCGCCGATTCGAGGTTCGTGGGTTCAAATCCCGGTCAATGACTTTTTTTTTTTTTGCAAAATTTACAGTATTTGAACAAATAATGGAGCATCAGTTTTAAATTAGTTCATCGATTTAATTTCTAATTTATAGATGATAAACTATATTTATTATACTAATTTTATACTTGGACCCTGATAGGGCTTGACCATGGGGATGTCGTGGATTCGACATGGCAGACGTGAGGCGATTGCAAAGGCTCTAATTTGGTAACCTAAAGTCGACAAAGCGTGACCGCCCTTTCAGGGGCCCAGTTGGGCTTCCAGACTAGGGCCCTAAGTAAGTTAGGGAAATCCGATCGGGGTCTAGTCGCAGCCTCAACCAAATTGACGCACGGGATATTTTGTAATCTTTTCTATTTTTCAAAAGTTTTTTTTTCGAAAAAAGTTTAAAAAACGGGTCGAAGCAAAAGTCCAGGCAGTATGAATTTGGTTTAAAAATTTTTATTTCGGACCCAGAATTTTTGAGAATTTTTTCAAATTTTTCGATCACGGCCATTGAGGTGTTAAAGTTTTTTTTATTTTTTATTCGTGACATGCTTAAATTTTTTCTTAAAAATCTGGAAAAAATTTTCATTGCTATTTGGAGATAGAAGAATAGTAAAAAATAGACCCAGGTCGATTTGGTGGAATGCCCCATAAATAGCAGAGTGTACTTGGCGCAAGCCACTGCCGTGCCACTAAGGTCTTCTTTAAATCCTGTTTCCACTTTTGTATTTTTCGGTTTTCAAAGCTTCTGGATTTACCAGCCTTTGTGATTGCAGAACGTAATTTTTTATTTCTATTAATTTTTATAAAAACACGTCGTCATGTGAGCAGCACCACGTACGAGCTTCAACTGATCACCAGCTCAGGCTCAGAATTTGCGCTTCGATTCATATTTCGCATAAAAATACGTTTTTTATATGATTTAAAATTATATAACAAAGAACGTACAAATTTTAGCAGCTTGTTAACCACTTTTCCTTACTAATATAATCGAAATTGAATTTTTATACTTTATTATCCGTTAAAATTAGCTATTTTTTATATACTTTTCTATCGGGGTATGTGCAATACCCATTTATGACACATTTATCCGAATTGTCTGTTCGTATCTTTTTTATAGTGTAGAGTTTGGAATAAATGGATAATTTTCGATACATAATTATTTCACATGGTTAAAGATGCAATATTTTTATATTATAAAATCTGATATTTTCCATAACGAAAATTTTGAAATAATTATACCCTGCATCTTACGATTTTTCTCATATCCGTGTATTATACATTGTAAGTTATACAATATTTTTGACCTATCATAGTAGATTTTATTTACACCTAAACTTGTGAATCTTTTATGAACCTTCGTGCATCTCTTTGAGTTATAACGATTTATTTATCATTATTACGAAATTACGATTATATATATTACGAGGCTCTCAATATATATAAAAAGGATACACTTTGATGCATGAATTTATTTTAGGTGAGAAATTGTAAAATAATTTTACATTTTAAAAGAGTTATATTTTATGCACCAAAAACTTCACAATAAGTGTGTAATTTTCTGTTATATAATTTCGTGATATGGAAATTGTTATCTGGGGATGACACTAGTTTGACTTGGACTCTTTGTGATACCCATAAGTGATGCGTGGTCAATTTAAGAAGGATGACTTCGTTTGAATTAGTTTAGGTTGAGGTTATTTGTAACCCTATATAAGGATGTCTTATTTGAACAGAAGTAATATTTATTGGTTTGTTTGAGCTCAGTTTTTAGGTACCTCTGTATAAGGGATGTCCAATATGAAAGGCATTGCTGTTCCGGTCTGTTTATCATGGAAAGCGACGGCACGTAGCTCGTGAATCTCATGAAACTCTAGTGTATATGTATATATGTATTATGTATATATTTAAGGTAGTATGTAAATTTGGTATAGACATACACATATATATATATATATGCGTGGTACCAATAGCAGTGTCAGGGTGCATCTACCCTCTGATGAATTGCCTGCACCGAGGGATTCGTTAGGGCCAACGAGATGGATATCCCTGTGGTCACGAGATGCTTTGGGCTTCTCAGCACATCTCGAACGAGCCCCACGCCCGCTCTCGACCGCGATAGCGTCTAATTATACCCTCTCTTTCGCTCTCTAGTTGAAATTTCTCACGTCTTCATATCTCTGGCAAAAGCATCCCCAAATAATGTACCTATTGCATATGCTACCGCACTGCAATACGAAACTTTTCTCAAAAAATGTCAAGAACCTGACAGGTATATATCCCGAAATTTCTCACGGTAACAATGTCAACGTCGAAGGAATGTGTACCAAAGAGGTAAAGTGGCACTTTTAAGGCCGAGTACTGAAAACATCGTGCGAGGCATTAAAAGGCCTACCTCCGCGGTGCACACGATACTTTATACAACACTATATACCATGTTTTCCGAGCTTTCAGGGCTTGTATGCGTGAAGTAAAAAGTATACTACTTCTTACTCCTCTTAAACTCTTTTAAATCCTATAAGTCTTAAAATTACTACTTTACTCTTCGTCCACAGGCCCTAAGAGCGAGGAAAACAAGGTATAGTATTGTAGACAAAATATTTTGTGACACCTTCCTACGAAAAAGGCTGTCCTGCGTATTACTTCGATATCGTGTTCTCATTTGACTATTTGTGCCCTCATAACTTGCAAGTGGTTCCTCAAATTACAGTTCGAGCCACGTAAAAACTGTGCAGAATCTTACATTATTGGGTAACACTCCGACGTGGATCGGTGGCGTTTTTTAAATCGTTAATTAACATTTTCATTGATATTTTTAACAATTTTTCGTTCAGAATTTCCAACTTCATCTTGATTTGACAAATCAAAGCATGAACGCAGGACAATTAAAAATAACAAAATGACAAACTGGGGCCAGTGCTAAAGCTATCTGAAATATTCCGATAAAAATTTTCAAGTAGCAAGTCAAGTGGGCTATGTTAATTAGTTTGATGAGGTATAGAGAAATGTAAAATTTTTGGAAATTCCTCACTGTAAAAAGAGTCGATCGAAAAAGTTTTAAATTACATGGACACAGACCGAATGGAGATTATCACTGCAACATGTCAATTGTGCCGTTTTAGTCGGGGGAACGCCCATTGAACATTCGCTTGAATTTATATTTTATTATATTTCAACGATTCACAAAGGAGACTCTTTAAGGTAGTTGTGCCGCAAAGAGCGTTTTCTATAGAATCGGCTGAAATTTGGAATACAGTTTTATTAACGTGAAATCTAGGTGGACAAATTATTTCAGATTTTTTTCCCGTCTCGAACGCGAAATAATCGCCCTCAAAGTTGGAACTTTTAACATGCGTTCCCCATGTTAAGTATATGCAAACCGCATATTGCTAATTTTAGTACGAAAACCGTTCTATATATTGTTACGAAACTAGCATGGTAGAAGGATGTTTCAGGATTGAAAGCCGTAGAAAAAAATGGACGCGATTCACCCCGCCTAGCGTGAGTAATGGCAAATTAATAAAATGAAAACGTGCTATATTAAACAAATGCCGAACGCAACCTGTCCCGCACGTCACCCGCGCCGCGCTATACTTTCCTCTTGCCGCACCCAAGTATAGGAGCACAACTACCTTAATGAGAGCTTTCACTCGTCTAAAGCGGTACGATTCCCACATTTCACTTAAATTTCTCATTCAGTCTTTGCCCGTGTAATTATTTTTACCATATTCTTTTAAAGTCACAATTTTTTTTAAATCTATATTTTAATTTGTATTAAATTTATGAAATTCGTTTTATCCATTAGTTGATGTAAAAAAGGACAGGCAAATTTAATTCATGCATCAGAACCAAATCATCGGTACAGTCGTTGGAGGAATTTGCCTATAAATCATAATTTGTTTATTGAACCGAACAATTATGATATTCACATTGTTCGGACACATGCACTGGTATACACGAACAACATGCACCACTGTAGATAACCGTTTTTACAGAATAAGTTTTCGATCCTGCAGCGAGTAATTTAATCATTTCGGGCGTTGCAGCCCAAAAGTCGAAGCAAGTGACCCCTAGTTAGGGCATACGGGAAAAAATTATCCGATATTAACCGATTAATGTATACACAAATATATATGAACGAATAAATAAATAGATGGATAAATAAACAAATATAAATGGACTGCAAAAATGAGGAATGTGAGTAGATATTTGGGAACGATTAATTTTTGGACTGGAATACTTTCGTGGGGACTATTTTTGCACTGGATATTTTTTGCGGATATTTTCGCAGAAAAAATATATATATATGGGACATTCCAAGTCAATTCACGTGGTCATCGGCCTGACCTCCTCGGATTCAGTTGACGAATTTTTTTTGGGCATATTTTGGTTAAAAATAAGGAGATTTTTCAGATTTTTATCACTTGTTTTACCCCATAAAATACTTTTCTTTCCATAACTTTTGAGTAAAAATAAATTTGGCCAGGTTTATAATTCTGAAAATTTTTCCATAGAATCTAGGAATTGAAAAAGTATTTTTATCGCAGTTGCAGAGTGGGCCGACAATAATTTCTATTTTTTTTTCAATTAAAGAAAAAAAAATTATTTTCAAAATTTTGAAAAATTAAAAATGTCAATGATAGTTTATTGTAGAGAAAAAAAGAAAAATAAAATTTTCAACGACATGGTGACCGCTGGTAGAGAAGTGATCGATTGTATTGTTTTTTTTTCAAATGCCTATTTATCGTACATGAAAAAAAAAAGTATACATTGAAAATAATAACTCGACTATTGAGCACAAGATGTAAAATTTAGGATAATCGGTAGAGCGGTATTCGAGAAATCGTGGTCACCGAATTTGAAAATGTACTTTTGTGAAAAACGCGCTTAACGTTGATGACCCTGACCCCGTGAATCAGCTAAATAGGGTAAAGGTGGGTGAATCGGGTCGGCTTGTTCATCTTGTTTGTATCATGCTTGTTCATCTTGCTTGTATCATGATTGTTCTAAAGTAAAATTGACACCCTTCAAAATCACCTATTATATGACCCAGGTTGCCATTCATTAGAAGTATTAATGGTAGCAGAGTCTCAACTAAGTATCCCGTTTCACCCACCTTTACCCTACACTATTGATACACTTTTCGATATTCATAAAATTTTTCTTATCTGGGGAAAAAAAAGGTCACCAAGCAGAGTAGGACCTTACACTCACAGAGAATCATAATAACAGCTATATTTATACGATATCTTGTCTAATTTATAATCATTATAACCTGGGAAAAAATATTTCAAACCTGCGTAGATGAAATTTAGATTTACGTACTTATTTTTCAGATCTAGCTAGATCGAAATATTGGAAAATCGTAGATTTAGCTAGATCTGAATTAGATCTACCCAGATCTCCGTTAAATCTGCTCAGATCTAATATAGCATTGAATATTATATAGCAGCAGTAATTATGACGCGAAAGTATATTTATCAGCAGAATTTCAGGACTCTGAGTGGTGGCAAACGAATATTTGCATATCAGTAAGCCCGATAAGAAGTTTGCCCTTCGTTGTGAAAACTTATTCCGGTGCATCTAAATCTGGCTGGGGTGCATACTACAATAATGAGGGTATAGTCATGGGTTTTGGTCAAGAGTCCGAGAGGGCCCCGCATATCAACGAACTGATGTAAACGTTCCAATAGCCGGACGTGTACCAGTATAGCTGGACACCTCATGTTAAACTATATCTATATAGTAGTATATAGGTATAGTTTAACATGGGGTATCCGGCCACTGGTACACACGTCCGGCTATTGGGACGTTTACCTTAGAGCTTATTGCCGTATGGATGGCGCTGAAATGCTTTGCGAAAGAGTTAAAAAATTTCGAGGTATTGTTGCGTTATTGTTACAATCAGCCGGCAACGGGCTTGACTCGAGCCTACGTTACTGGACATGGGCGACAAAAGGACTCAACGTTGCCGTGGTTATTCGCGATATGAAAATGTTTCATTATTTAAAGTTTCAACTATTTCAAAACAAACGAAAATAAGATATCATTACAACTTTGATAAAGGCTACGTCACATGCAAATTTGACATACAATTATCGAGTAAAAAAAAAATTATTGATGGATAGCTTATAGAGGGCACCAAAAAGAATAGTTACAGCGCTCAATGTATAAGCATAGGAAAATCACCCCACTCTGATCCATCCCCACCCGACTTCTAAACAACCTTCGCTTAACACCCTCGCACCGTGTTTCCACGTACTTTATTACTAATGACAGCTATTAACAAGGGTCAATATTTCTTCACCGACGGATAAAGCTATCCGACGGACTTCCTATCATTTAAAAAAAAATTATCCAGCGATATCAGAAAGATAACCCTGAGTGAAAAAACCGGACATAAATCCGAAAACTTTTTCCTCTTCATGAACATTTTTTCTCCTCTTATACCCCCCTAGTATCTCATCACTGGCTCCACTATAATGACATATATCTCGTTTCAGTAAATCAAAATTTATTTTTGCCCAAAAAATGTATGAAATCGAATAAAATTACTTCGCGATGAATATTATTTGCCACGGTAATGATTGCATAATTCGTTACTGCGGTTAAAATAGATTTTACACGAAACGTGCAAAGTGCAAGGTGCAAAGTGTACGAATTCAAATAAACTTTGTAACGATCAAATACCTTCGATCTGCATGGTGACTCCGTTTTCCGTCTCTGAGACGATCAATTTTTTTTTCTTTTCGATAATTCAACAATTATACGTTTATACATTTTAAAAAATGTATCGATCTTCTTTTTGTACACAAAATTTTGCAAGGACAGGCATTTATGAACTTATTTTGGCAATCGATACAAAAATATTGCATGGACGTTGCATGGGATTTGGATTGTTAATCTACTTAAAGTGACAATTAGACTGCGTTTTTCATTTATTTGGGCCACTTTCACATGCAGTCTTCGAGGTCTATATACCCAAAAAATATCGGGCATTGAGGGTGGCGTGACCAGGGCGTGGATCGTCATGCTTTAGCAGATCCGTGTAATCGGACCAAATTGGATAATGCATGTTTAGAAGGATGGAAAAGGAAGAACGCGTGAGTCTCGCAAGTGGAAGAATATATATTATATAAATCTATACATATGGGTCATTCCAACAATTATATGCAGGTGTACCAGATTATATGCAGTAGGTGGGTCAGAATTTAAAAAAACTGATTAGGTTATCCGAAAGTCTTTATCAAAATTACCATCCACGATTTTTTTCAATTTTTTTTTCGTCCAGTAGTTTCAGAGCAATGAGGGCTCGAAATTTTCGAATTTTCGAAAACATCGATTTTTGAACTAAAAATATCCATTCTCAGTCGAGAGATAGAAAAAAATGGTTGAAATAATTTTTTCGTAAAAAATGTTGATATTTTCGAAAAAAAATGCAACGACTTTCTCTACAGTCATAAAGACTATCAAAAGTAGAATTAAAAAATTGAAACCGATTTTTCTCTCCTTGCCGAAAAATTTAATTTCATGAAACTATTTTTTTTCGAAAAGCTGAGGTTTTTTTAGATAAAAAACATCTTTTTGAGATGGGATGCGTGCAAACGAAGTCTGCAAAAAAAAAACCGTGGTTATGTGTTCCTGTCGCGACGATCGCTTGAACTACAAATGGAAAACTGAAAATATATTAACCAGAAGTTTTTCAAAATACTTCCGAATGATGAACCCATTTTAAAATTGAAGTTTCGTGAGAAATGAGGACTAAAAAATAAAATATAAAGCGATTTTAGGAATCAAGAATTTATTATTTTACATTTTTCTTCAATTACATTTTTCTTGAATTTATTGAAGTTGAAAACATTTTCACAGTGCAATATCGAGGCGTATTGTCAAGAAGGATAATATAATGGATAGATTGTGCTTCTTTTATAGTCATGGCTTTTGCAAACCTTGGTGCAAGATACTTCCGACACGTCTCGTGGTGTTCCTTTGGAACAAAAGCCAAATCAATATTGTCAAAGGATTCACTTGCCCAATCGAACAATGCTTGTGGTGTCAGGAACGCATTTTTGTCCCAATCTGAAGGGACCCTGTGATAAATTGGCAGGTACCATCAAACGACTAACCTCTCGAAAGACCCTACAGATGGGAACAAAAATGCAGTCCTAATACCACAAACATTCTTCGATTGGACAAGTGAATCCTTTGACAATATCGATTTGGCTTTTGTTCCAAAGGAACACCATAAGACGTGTCGGGAGTATCTTGCACCAAGGTTTGTAAAAGCTATATATAACTGTAGAAGAAATAATCTATCCATTGTACAATCCCTCTTGACAATATTCCTGGATCTTGCACTGTTAAAATTTTTTCAACTTCAATAAATTCAAGAGAAGTTAAAATAATAAATTCTTGATTCCTAAAATCGCTTTATATTCTATTTTTTAGTCCTCATTTTCCACGAAACTTCAACTTTAAAACGGCATTTATCATTTGAAAGTATTTTTAAAAACTTCTGGTTAATATATTTTCAATTTTCCATTTGTAATTCAAGCGACCGTCGCGATAGGAACACATAACCACGAACTTATTATTTTTTTTGCAGGCTCTGTTTGCACGCATCCCATCTGGAAAAAGATGTTTCTTACGTAAAAAAATACCTCAACTTTTCGAAAAAAAGGTAGTTTCATGAATTCAAATTTATCGGCAAGGAGAGAAAAGCCGATCTTAAACTTTTAAATTAACTTTTGATAGTCTTTATGATTTTAGAGAAAGTCGCTACATTTTTTTTCGTAAAGATCAAATTTTTTTACAAAAAGAAGACTCCAATGATTCTTTTCATCTCTCGACTGGGAATGGATATTTTAAATTCAAAAATCGATGTTTTCAAAAATTCGAAAATTTCGAGCCGGTTTTGTTCCGAAACTACTGGACGAAAAAAATTGAACAAAATCGTAAATGATATTTTCGATAGGGACTTTTGAATGGTGTTATTGGTTTTTTTTAAATTCCGACCCACCGGTACAACTTGTGGATATAATTGGTGGAATGACCCATATATGAATGTATAGCGCTAAAGGCGCAGGGCATCATTGGAACTCAAAGAGCTGGGCTATGCACCCAGCGAGAAATGCACGCTCCGGTGGACCTCTTTGACCCGAAGGCCTTGTCGGAACGATCGAGAACCTCCAGGAGACGATGAATATTATACTTTAGTACATATTATATACATATATGTAACGAGATTTAACCCTCGGGTGTGCCGATGCGCCCCGTAGCGTTTTCTAAACTCTCTTGCCACGGAAAGCCGTCAAGGATACGTTTTTTTTTTTTTTTTTTTTTTTTTTTTTCTTTACATGACTATAGTTGTACCGAGGAAAATCGATCTCGAGGCCTTATGTGAACGCCAGAAGACCAGTACGAGAGAGAGAGAGAGAGAGAGAGAGAGAGAGAGAGAGAGAGAGAGAGAGAGAGAGAGAGAGAGAGAGAGAAAGAGGGAGAGAGAGAGAGAGAGAGAGAGAAAGAGGGAGAGAGAGAGAGAGAGAGAGAGAGAGAGAGAGAGAGAGAGAGAGAGAGAGAGAGAGAGAGAGAGAGAGAGAGAGCGAGCGGGCAATTGATCCTTAACCAATTGAGAATCATATCTCGATTTCCGGTTACTGCACTCTCTCTCTCTCTCTCTCTCTCTCTCTCTCTCTCTCTCGTATATCTTGCCACATCTCTCGCATTTTCTTTGCGGATGATTTAACACTTTTGCCCGGTGGTACATGAAACTATGCACAGCAGGCACTTTTAACGTTCAATGAAATATTGCCTTCTTCATTTGCTTATAATTCAACCGTGATAACGAGGTATAACGTACGATCGTGAAAGGTTAAACACAAATTAAGAATGATACGCGAAAGAATTTACGGACAAAAAGTTGAAAAAAAATGACAACAATGACAATGAAAATGAAACAAAAATGACAACAATGTTATCAACACCATGGTAATATTACATAATTATTATTATTACTCTTCCATCGACAGTATATAGTGGACGTGGTGCACAGTTTCTCCGATCTCCAAAGGTAAGCGATATTGGCTGCGATCAGTTCTGGGATGGGTGACCGCTCATAGTCGTATACTGGCTTGCACGCTGACTACCCAGTGGGAGGCAGTTTTTCTGATTTTCCGGTAATAATACAACTGAAAGTCAGTAAAATATGGCCACTTACGTGTCAGACAGATTTTCAGCACTCTTCCTGTGACTCCGTTAAAGCGCGATACGATAGTGCATTGGAAAGAAGTGCGGGTGGTATAAAAATTCTCCGCGTTGCTTGTGCTGAGTTCTGCAGATACGATGGACAATTTTACACTCGTGATTCCATTCATAGTTTTTCGGCACAAATTTTTAGAAGCTCATGATGGTTGTGGTTCAACTGGTCGTACCCATATCCTCACGTCCTCTTGCACGGATGAAATTAATGTCCCGCACTCGCAACGGGGACTCTTGCGTTCTCGAGAAACACAAGGACGAAACGACGTACAGGCCAAAGCCCCAAGAAGGGTGTATGGATATTATGTATATAGCCGGTGGATTGTACTTTCTCACAGTGCCTCATACGACGTTAATTCTGGTAGTGCGGCGTGGACGGTCAAGAGACTTGCTCCACGGCCAATCTGGTCTACGGGACATCTGCAGGCCACGGGATAGAATGCAAGGACCCCGGGGGACAGCTGTGTACGCCCGGGTCGTACACGATCCTGTAAGGGCTAACGACAGTATAGAGGGTCTTGCGAGATTCTCGACACGATGACCGGGAACTTTTACCGTACAAATAGTAACCCGTAAGCGTTGTGTGTTACGCACTGCTCACTTCTCAAAACCCCCCACGACCCTCCACTCTTGTTTCCTCTTTATACATATATATAATATATATATATGCATGAATTTTCGGACGGGGCCCCCGTAAGAAGGCTAACCATCGATGCGATCTGACGTATTCCTGGATCATATTATATTTAATCTATCTTTTTCAGCTCCCGTCTATTTTATATATATATATATGTAAATAGAGCAAGGAATACGTTACACAATTGGGCTAAGAGTATAATCATCGATATATTACGACTGTCATGTATAGATATATATATACATGTTAATATAATTGTATGTATATACAGAATGAATATATAGACATGTGAGTATGAATGCATTTGTTCCTGTATTCTCAACGAGTACACGGCCACGATTTAAATCAAAATTCTCGTGAGAACGGCCGTGATTTCCTGAGCTCTCAACCGAGATTTCCTTCCCTTTTCTTCCGATAAATTATCCATAATACCGGTGGATGGACAGATGGAAAAGGGGAGAATCAGAAGATGACATTGCATGCTTCTAGACTAATTCATGAAGCCGGAACGTAGCAAGTTACTTATCAATAACGCGACTCAATCCTCATTCACGTCCGCGTATGAGGAAAAGACACACACGCAATTGCGTATACGTATATACGTCCTTTGTAACTTGCTGGGGTGAGTGGATTATACAATATGAATTTTTGATGTGTAAACATCTATGCTTTCGGTCTACGGTAGAGGCTAGCTGGGAAATCGAGCGTCACGCGTATGTCATGTAGGTGTGGACTGCGTCAGTGTGTACGTGTGGATGCTAGCACCTTTTTTTCATGATTGAAATACGTGATTGGTCGGTTAGCGGACAAGGATTCGTGATCAAGTTCAGTTTGTCAGTTGTCAGTTTGTCACAACTGTCAGTTTGACAATTGATTAGTCGAACATCGAAACTAGATTAGAGCGCTACAGCGCTGTCAGAAAACCGTTCGCGCGCGTGAGCGCGCGTGGTGGACCCTATAGTGAGTGTAAAAACGTTATAATAAAAAAGATAGTTTTTAAAACATTTCTTTATTCAGTGCGTTCAACTAATATACATGTTCTCTTATTCTTTTAATTCAGTGCGTGACAAAAAATATATCGATAGCCGGAAAATGAGTTTCATTCGTCGGTTGAAAAGGTAATTGAATATTTTATAACCAACTTTAAAAATTTTAAACAACGATCCTCCCAGTAAGGTACCTGCGGGTAATAAGGCCTAGTAAAATATCAAATTTATTTGACAGGTTTTAATAATAATCATTATTTGAGTACATCTTCGTGCAATAGACGTCTGTTAGTGTCACCATGAGCGAGAGCGCTTATTTTAAATACGATTTTTGTTGATAAAATTGGATATTTTACTAGGCCTTATTATCCGCAGGTACCTGATTTGTAACAGTATTTCCTTCTTTAGATATTAATAAAAATTACCAGCAAGAAAATTGCTGTATATGTAGTACACAATAACATTATAGTTCGGCTATCGGCTTATAATAATTATAATGTTATTGTGTATTATACAGCAATTTTCTTACTGGTAATTTTTGTTAACCAGTTAGCTGTGGCACCCCGCTTTTGAGAGCACGCACCTATATTAAGCACTCCGTGGCGAGTACACTCGTCAAACACAGTTAACTGGTTAATATTTTAAGAAGGAAATACTGTTACAAATACTTAGAGGATAATCGTTGTTTTAAAAACTATTATTTTAAAGATGGTTATAAAATAATTAATTACCTTTTCAACCGACGAACGAAAGTAACTGTCCGGCTATCGATATTCGTTGTCACGTATTAAATTGAAAAAATAAGAAAACATATAATATATTAATTGAACGCACTAAAAATGGAAATGTTTTTAAAACTATCTTTTTTATTATAACGTTTTTACGCACTCACAGATTTATATGCAATATGGAACGCACAGGCACACCGCACTGAACACGTGTTTCAATTGCTTGCATACAAGAAGTTGAAGAGCAATAAATTTTGAAAAGAACGCGTTCTAATACGATTCTTATTATTTTGTTACAGAAATTGAATTGTTTTTCACTCAAACCGAGATCTCATATTTCCTACTCCAACCCGTACCAGCTAACATGTTTACACATCCTCTGTGAGTGCAGTGGCACGCACGCATATATATTTTTATTTTTAATGACTTACTCGTACTATTAATTAAATACAGATGGAACAGTCTTCGTACAAAATTATTTTTTCAGTAATTGCAGTAGGAAAGAGATTGTTATATATAGTACACTATTTATTTCATCTGATTGCAGAATGCACCGTTAAGGACAGACACAGGAAACGCAAGATGCCCGGGTAAGCAACCAAACATCTATAAATTATTTCAGATTTTTTATTTCTTTTTTAGGTATAAAAATCTGGCGTTTGATCAGAGATCTTTCATTCCAATGCATACGGTCGATTTAATGAACGAAAAACATACTTTTTTTTCGCAAAAATCAATACTCTTTCCTTAAACATCCACCCCCTGCTAACACAGAACGTTAGAAAAACGTTGTTAAAACGTTTACAAAAACACGCAAAAACGTCTCATTCGAATGGTCGAAAAAACGTCTTGAAAACGTCTTTTTTACGGCACAGGCATTTAAAAGCCACTTTTCGACGCCTATTATCGATCCGTAAAGTAGCACTTTTCGTGGCTACCTTCGCAACTGACACAAAAAAAAATTTTTATTGCAGTTCTGAGAGTCGTGCACCGTACTGCGCATGACAAGTGCCTCATGCGCAGTACGGGCACGAGTCTCAGAACTGCCATGAAAAAATTTTCGTGTCAGCTACGAAGTTAGCCACGACAAGTACTACTTCACGTATCGATAACAGGCGTCGAAACGTAGCTTTTCAATACCTGTGCCGAAAAAAATATGGTATGCGGCGTGCGCGTAAAATGACTGTTCAAGCGAGGTGATATTTTTAGAACTCTCCGTGGGCTTTGCCTGGCTCGCCTTCGGCTCGCCTCCGGCTCACCAGGCAAAGCCAACGGCTCTGAAACTATAGGATCAGAAACTTCTTAAGGATGTATGAGCACTAGCTTCACGATCATATAAAAATCTGAATTTTTTATATGCCGTAGCAGAAGTTTATAGGATAAAACCTGCAAAATTTCAAAGGGGGTCAACGACTCTTTACGCGAGTAATTAATTCGTGAAATCAAGATATTTATCCCACGCCATATACGAATTCTGGGCTGACGCAACTTTGAAACAGAAATTCGTATCTTTCACGATCAGATACGATCAATATTAAAACTGTTAAATGTTCAGAAAACTATCACGATTACATACGTTCCATAAAAAATGGGGGTTAACGAACCTTTTGACATACAATTATCGATTTTAAGGAAATTTTTCGCGTGGGTCGGATAATGAGCGGTCCGACTCTCTCTTGTTTCATGCGTGCCCCTCGCTCACCGCGCTCACCCGCGCCCACGTTTTCGCTTATTCCCCGCCACCTTGTGCTCATACATCCTTAAGCCTTCTTGCTTTTAATTTTGATATATTGTCAGATAAATTCTGAGATTAATGTAATTCTTGCACTTTAACACTTCATATCAGACAGTTTTATATTTTAATCCTGAAATATATTTTTTTTAAGACTGCACAGTTTTACTTGACGTTACCGCTTTTTTCGGCAAGAAATATCGATTTAAAAATCCGTCGTTTTAGTACAGCAAACGAAAAATAGAATATTGAAAAATGAACCTCCTCTAATACAGGAGAAGCAATTCATTAAACGATTTGCTCACAAAATTATGGGCTTGTGGTAAATGACGTAAAAAAAGGAGGGTCACGGGATTTTTGGCAAAGATATTTCCAATTAATGATCAGCACAAGTCAGTTAGCTTACTACGTAACCGATCAGCTGATAGCCCTCTGCTACGAGCGCTGCAGTAAATTACGGAAGTTTTAATTATTTATCAATATCAAACTTCTCGATCCTATTATTTCCGTACGTGACGAAATTATGTTGATCATCGAAATCAATTAAGACTCATACAATCATACAATCAATTAAGACATACAATTAGGACTCATGTAATCATACAATATATTTATTACAAACCTCGTAACAGTTTAGAGGTTAGCCAAGGTGAAATGCTTGAACGCGGACTGGTCAGATAAATGACGAAAAATCTAAATCACTTTAAAGAAATTAATTCAAGCGCTAAAAGGCATCTCGACAGTTATTATAAATTTCGTCAAATGCTTTTACGCGTTATCTCATTTTATACATTGCTCCAACAATTTTATTGCAAAAGCAGTCAATCCCATCACTATAGTCTGTCCCAAGGACTATCTAAAGGGGGTCGGTAACCCTAATTATTCTTACAATTAGCTATGTGAAAAATAAAGCCATTAAGCTCACGATATTTGCGGCATTCGGTTGATTACAAGGTTACCGAGTACGATCGATGGCGCAGATGCCACAAAGCTCGCGATGTTTTACCGAAGGCTATTTTTCGCGTGAAATTCGACTGTGAAAAAATTCATGGTAAAATTTTTATCCTAAGGTCTGTGTGATTTTTGTGTCTGCGAAAAATTGACATATCGCAAAATTCCCATCCGATACACATTCCTTCAAACGAAATTTGAAACCTGTACGAATTTTGATGATATTTTTAAATTGATTTTTCGTACAATTGATGTACAAATCGATAAACAAATTGATGTACAAAAAAAAACATTTCGTCACTCAATGTAAACCTCGCATGAAAATTTCCATCTTCGATTATCATGATAATTTTCATAAGAGTAGAACATTTTCACCACTTTTCATGCACAATACTTTACAACGACTACCTGGCTCCAGTGTCGGTTATATATGTAGGTAGTTCTCCTATTTACAAGGATGCATTTTTCTCAAGGTAGGCATATTTTCAAAAACGAAAACTTTGCTATGAATTCAATGTCATGCAATTATGGATGCTGCCTATAAAGGAACTGCAATGCAATTCAGATTTTTTCATATATAGCTATAAATTCCACGCAAAAATCAGCCCCGAGAAAAAAATCGAGAGCTCTGTGTTTCATATTCATATACCAGGAAATTAGGGTTGCCGATCTCCTTAAGAGGCTCAACATTTCGGTATCAGTAGACGACGTCTGTGCAATATATGCATACTTTCAGTATAACTTCTCTAATTTTCTTCTCCCTTCATGACGCTTCGATAATTTAACGGATTGTACTCAGTGAGGAGACCGAAGAACAAGGATTTATTGGGAATTTTTGTTTGAATCATAATCATTCCATGGTAAAAAAGTTTTGTATTTGAAAAAGTAAGATTCAAAGAACATTCAGTAATCTTTCCGTACAAAAATATTCATTTGCAATGAAGTTACAGCCGATGTCCTGGAAGCACTTTTTGAAAAGTACTTTTGCGGTGTTCACTGCCGTTCGGAACCAAATCGTCCAAGATCAAATAATCAAAAAAAAATTCGTTAGTATATTAGTTTATCCTATGATTAATCGATGGAATTTCCGAAATATTAAGGTGAAACAAAATGACGGATGTTTAAAGAAAGGATCTTTTTTTTTTTTTTTTAATCGAACATTTTTTTGTTCATCATATCGAAAATATACATCGGAAAAAAAATCCTTTGACATCTTGAAGGGCACGAAGAAGCTAGTTTTGAGATATTTTTTTCGCGGTCTTTGAAAAGTGCTCGTCGGACATCGGCAATAACTTCCTTTTAAATGAATCAGAGCTGGGCAAATTACCTGAAAGTACTTCAAATACAAAGTACAAAGTACTTTAAGTACTTCAAGTACTCGCGTATTTCAAGTACCAAGTACCGCGAATACTTGAAGTACCAAGTACTTCGAGAACTCGTTACATGAAGTACTAAATATTTGAAGTACTTGAGGTATCAAGTACTTCAAATATTACGTCAAGTATCAAGTATCAAATGCTTTTCAAGTTTTCAGGCATACATCTCGTAAGTTTTAGTAATTATATTAAATTTCTTGCGTACTCTTTAAACTCATTTGATTTTGTTTCGAGTACGTTTTGTATCAGAACGTATTTTCACATTGTGCAATTCACTTAGGTTAGGCACATTGGAACAGAAATATTTAAACGAAGAATTAGTAATAATTAAAAAAATAGGATTGACGATTGTAATTAAGATCTATTTAGCTTCAGGTTTTAAAAAGGTAAAATAAAGAATATAATACACGGATTGTTAAAAACGGAGCCATGCATTGACAATGACACCGCAAACGCAAACTTTGAACGGTTATTCCTTACGATCTTAACCAAAGATAGCGCAGAACGTTCCTCAATTATATATTCTAAGCCGTCATATATGCAACCATAAGCAAGACGTATTCAAAAGTACTTCATACTTACTTCATACTTGTTGGTACTTGGAAAAGTACTTGAAGTACAGGAAAGTACTTGAAAATTGAAGTAAAAATACCCAAAGTACAGGCCGAGTACTTGTAAATTTAATACAATACTTGAAATACTTTTAAAGTTCTTTTTACTTTTAGTACTGTACTTCCAGTACATCGCAAGTACCGAATACTTGAAGTACTGCCCACAGCTCTGAAATGAATATTATTACACGAAAAAATTACGGAATATTCTTTATTTGTTGATTTTTTATACACAAAACTTTTGTACAAATATATTTGTATGGTTTTCAAAAAAAAATCTTAAAAATTAGATTGTTTGGCCTCTTGACTAGGTATAACCCCTTTGTTTCCGTGACTTACTGCGAGTTCTCTTCGAGATGTGAATCGGATTGGGATGAGTGAGGGAGAGGGCAGGTGAACAAATAAAAAAGAGACACAATTTCGCGAGAAACAAAAAGATGCTTGCTTCGGCGTAAAAACCCTCACGGGCTGAGGGAAAAGCCGGAGCAAGTCAAATATTTATTGAATCAAAGCCAATTATTAAATTATAAATTATAAATTTCATACATTGCTGTCTCGAGCGCGTGACTTAAGGACTAAAATTTGAATGATCATTCAAAGGGATTATCATGCTAGTTTACCAAATACGGAACAATATTCATAAACGCCGCGACTTCCGACGCTTACGTGGAAGCGGGGTAACGGGAGCGTCGAAGGTAGCCCACGGTCGTGTAAGCAGCGGTCCCGACGTCTCGGGGATCCACGCTGGTACGCTCGGGCAACAAAATTGTTGCCGCGCCGACGCTCGCCCTGAGGACGGGCACCCCGGATCACCGGAGGATGGACCACGTCCTCGCCAACCAATCCTAACCACGCGCGAAGCTTAAAATTACGCAAAACGCAAGAAACCCGACGCGGAACTTTTTAAAGATATATGAGCTAACGCGGGGAAAAACAAATGAAAATCGCGTCGTACGGATAGAAGGAGAAGCCTCACACGTCCTACCTATTCGAGTGCTCGATCTCAACTCACCCACGCTATCCCCCCACGATCCCACAAACAACGCGGACAAAAGCCAAGCGTGAGGCGCGCGCATCCAAACAAACCCTAGTAACAAAAACAAGCGCACAGCAACCGTCGTCAAGCGGCCGAGAACCTCAACGTCGTGAGACCCATACGGCCCGCGAGATTCAAACGCGAACACCCTTAATAATTACTTGGATCATTAAATTTAAAGTAGCCGCTGATCACCGACAACCGTCTTTCGGTAAATTAATCCCGCGAACTTATTCGATAACTTATTCGAGAGGTCGAAATTTACTGAGTGTCAATGTAACATTCTGTCTCCGCAGACATTTTATTATTTTATACCGGATAGTACAGTATCCATAATTCAGTGATTGTAAGTTTTTTCGTAGACCTCAGGTGACTGAGAAAACACCGGAACGACCATCACTACTGACCCTGGAGGAATAACGGGCTCCATGATGAGGTGTCGTCCTTTATTCGATCTAAGTAAGATCATCGACCCTTCAAGATTTGCTGATTCAAAAATGGGGCAGCTCTGACTGCATCTCAAAAACGACAATACCGTGTATTTCATTAGTGAATAAAATAAATATTCGTTACATAAGACGTAAACTCAATCCTGACAATTGAAGACTTTTTCTCGATAAATTCTAGCTATAGTTGAAAGATTATTCAAAATCAACAATTCGCGTTCTTTATATATTCTAGCCTTTCTCATAAGGTAAGTGTAGTTATTACTGCGATTTTTTGAAGTGAAACTTCTTAAGCGAGACTGATTGGAAAATTATGAAACGAAATAGCGACACTAATAAGAGGCAAGCTCATGTGTAGCAAACGAGTGAATGAGATAGAACACAGTTTTACATGGTATATGCTCTATTCTCTTTGTGCAATGCTTCGTGTCCTCCCCACTTTTTTCCTTAAGGAGGTATGACTATTTCTGTGGGCGGGGAATAAGCGGAAACGTTGGTGCGGGTGAGCGCGGCGAGTGAGGGGCACGCATGAAACAAAAGAGAGTCGGAGTTCTCACTATTTTCAACCGGAAAATTGAAACTTTTTTGTGATATGTAGTGCTTGAATTTCACGGTGAAGAGTAATTTTTCTATTATTTACAATATCTATTATATCTGATCTATCAAATTTCAGTTTTTCAACGGGTGTAGTTGGATACGTGAGCAACAAAACCGTGCTAACCGCACTTCTGGTTGACCGTCTCCATAAGACGACGTGCGTAGTAACTCAAACTGCTCGACTTTGCAATTTTATCACGAGAAAACTAAACGGTCAATATAGCTTAAATTTTGGCGATAGGCGCATAAAGTATTCGTCAAAAACAAAAAAATTTTAAGTCCGAAAGTTGGATCGTAGCAATGATCGTACCTCCTTAAGCATGCGGTAGCTTAGGCCCTATGTCGTACATAGTATAGTGTAACGCTTGCTTCGGTCCAAACGCTTATGACTATATATGCGTTTTTATTTGTGCATGGATGCGCTGTAGAATAAATTATCACAAAGATGTGTGGGTGAGTGCATCACTGGGCAACCTACATTTTTCGTGTATACCGGTCGGTTTGTACCGTGTTTCATACGGACGGTCTTAACCTCCAAATTGACCGGTTGTCAAATGAATCTACACAACATTCGTTATATATGATACGATGTACGTTGTATGTGGGCTCCCGTAGAATAGCAAGGAGAATCGAAATGGTTATGCTAATTGCAGTACATACATGTACAAATAAAATCTGGTCTAATGGAATATACAGTTTTTTGGTCACTATAAATAGAATAATTATGCATTTACTATCACATGTAGAAGAATTTAAATCCGTAGTCCCGGCTCGAAACAAATTCGAAAAGTATGGGAATTTGGGAATGAAAGTGCCACTCACACGTACATGGTTTCGTATATGTCAGAGAATGCGGTGTTGCCGACACTCACTGACAGCCTCCGCGCGCGAGTCTGTCACTCGGACTGCTCTGTTTTGCGATAGTTTTCTTAACATTTCTTTGTCAAATATCCGATGACACGAGGTTTTATTGGGCTTGATGAAATCCTTAAAACCTAATGCACGAATAGAAACTTTGTTCATCGGACGATCTATTAATCATCCAATGTGTGAAAGATGTGTTTGCATAGCCCAACAAGTACACTGCAAATCCAAGTGTGTAGTTTTTACACACTTATGTGTGTAATTTCTTGTAGTCACTTTTTACTCACTTTCACGTGTGTAATTCTACAAAATAACACACTTAAAGTGTGTAAAAAGTGACTACAAGAAATTACACACATAAGTGTGTAAAAACTACACACTTGGATTTGCAGTGTAGCTTTCCCATACGACCATATGTTAAATTCTCGGTTTTTGGTATTGATGTCTCGCCAAAAAGTTCGTTCAGGGGTCCTTACATAGATTTCATAATACTACAGTGGATTACTTAATTTCGAGAATATTTCAAATTAGTGATTAGATCTAATACCTCGAGCAACGAGACGACCTCCTTAATTGACTTGGTATTAATATCATATGCAATATAACCTGTAATTCTCTAACAGTCCTGTTTTTTATAGTATATTTCAGTTATGATAAGCCTGTTATGTTATATCGTTTTTAGATTTTCAAGATCCTGAAAGCACCGGGTAATATAACCAACCATATATATGATTATATGTATATAAATGCGTATTTTGTTACATATAACCAAAGTGTGGCCTCTCTCGTCAAATAGAAAATCAAAATTTTCTTTCACACGCCTACCCAATCACTTCTATATCGCGGAGTATGCGCGCATATGTTTTTTTACCACATCAGGACCCCTTACAATTCAGAATGATTTTTACTATTGGATGGAAACGTAAGTGTGAAAAACATCCTTGATTATCATACCAAAATAAGTTTAAAGAAAAATACAAAATATTTTTATAAGAAACGACAGTAAATGTAATAAGAATTATTAAATAATTAACAGCGATCACCTGTTAACAGAGATTTCATTGTTATCATTAAAAAGTGATTGTAATTCATACATACACGACGCGCAGTACTAGCCCCCCAGTAATTGGACAATCCACAGTATTTAATGCGCAGTAATAGCCTCGCGAGTCTCTCTAGGCCCCGCAGTAATACCTGCATGGGCATTTTTTTTTTCAAATGCATTTTATTTTACGAAAAAAATCATCTAATCACATTGTTTTATTTCTTTTTAAGTTCAAAATAAGATAAGTATTAATTTTAAAACAAAATAATTTTGGTGACTTGAAACGATTTTTTTAAATATGCTCGTCAAGCTAGCCCTGCATTTCAAACCGCAGTAACATACCCAAACTTACCCTAGTCTTAAGGTATACTGGACGGACCGTCGCGAAAAAAGTTAGTCCAAAAAAGGTGAATCGTGGACATACAAGTCTAGATCATGCTATAAATGTTTAGCCTTACAAATAGCTAAACTAATTATAAATTAACACTTGGAAATGTTAATTTTCCACTTTTGATAATAATCGAAGTCAAATTCGACGATATTGGCGTATGCTTGACTGAGGTTCTGTCAGTGACTGTAAAACTGTTTCAACTGTTCAACAGAAAAATTTCTCAATTTTTAAATGTAATCAATACGTTCAGATCATCTTATTATTATGAATAATTACCTACAAACTCAATATAAATTTATTTTTCCAATCGTTGCTGATTAATTAATCGTTAAAATAAATGTTTTACTATATTTTATAAATTGTCTTTTAAACGCGACAACACAGCAGTATGAATTTTTTTTTCATCGGTGATAGCATAGCACTGCTCGACCCGTTGATGCATGCGTTGTGCGCTCCGCGTTGACGCTGCTTCGTGAGTAGCAGTGAGTAAGTCTATAACCTCAAAATAGCGTGGGCAAGCGTGGCTTCCGTGCGTGTCTACAATTTTTGAGAAAAACGTTGCCACGTCTACAGAGTGCGATTCATAAAATGGCGATACTCCTCATTGCTTTAGGTAATTTCTCGACAATTACTCAGTCGATTCACTTGAAACTTAGCATAATCAATTGCTTGATCCTAAATCTTGATGATATAATATTTTTTGAGTTTACGGCGATTCAGTTCCATTCGTTATGCAACCATTAACGTCGGCACAAGCTGTTTTCCGATATGTGACCGTGTTAAATTCATAAATTTATAACTACTGAATTATTTAGTGAAAAATTCTGAAATAATTCATGGATAATTATTCTATGAAGAACTATCATTCCACAAATTGTCGAAAATTTTGACGATTTTTTAATATCTATCCAATAACACCTCAAAAAGCGTTCAATTTTTTAGCCGTTGAATGGGTTCACACACGGAAAAAAATACTATGCTTGTATTTACATCTGGACACAAGTAAAATTATTGTTGTCGGAATAACACCAACATCAGTTGACATAACACTAATTCTCTGTTAAAATTACTCCACATAAAGTGAAATTTAGTATTTTTGTGGAGTAAATGCAATGTAGTGGAAAAAGCTGACGTATGTACGTTTTAAAATCGCGAGAGTAATTCCAAACTTTACATGTTATGTAGTAAATATAAGTCTAATCAAAAAGTTACCGCGATATTGTTCACCGATAATTGTAACACAAAAATCTTGTAAAATCCAGGGCCAGTAGTCTGAACCACATATTATGTGTTTGCGCATGCACAGTAAAACTTACGGTTACTATACAGCAGTCGTAGATATTACATGTTAGAGCGGTCATATCAACAACGCGCGGGTCTTGCGCATATCACATTCAATTTTGTAATTTATTCCAAAACCGACATGGTTATACTAAATAAAGGGTGAAAGACGGGATCACCACCATCCCTTGAGTAGCTCCCAACATATAACTGATCAAGTGTTCTCTGGCGTGTCAAATACATGATATGAATTATGCAAGTTCATAAGCAGTTGATAGCGTAGTGGGTTAGGTAGGATAGGCAATTAGGTTGTAGGTTCGAGTCGCCGTCGAGGAGAATAAAATCCTTTCAAGTAATCTGTGCAGGACTTTTTTTTTCCAGTGTAACTCTTTCATGGCCTATAATAACGACAAAATATGCGTATGGAACCATTTTTCAAGTAATATACTTCGTTTTTGTGTAGATTTTCAATTTTGTTTAGTATTTTCAATTTCATGCAGTGAAAGTGACTTTCCATCACGTTAAATTTTACAATGTGGTGATGGTTTACCACGTAAAAAAAATTTATATTTCACGTCCGTATTAGATGTAATTTCTACGACTGGGAGAAATGTAATATCTACAACTGTCTCACTAGTAAATTTTACTACAATACATTTATCACAATAAAAAAGTAAATTTAACTGCACAGAAGTGCTGTCCATATAATTATCCGCGTTTGGAGTAAAATTTACCGGTTTTGTCGTGTATTTTACTTTTTTTTTCTGCGTAAGTTCATTTTTATATTGTGGTTATTTAGAGAATTTCGTGTGATAAATTTACAAACATCAATTATTTTCATTCCGTATAAGTATTCAATTGAATTTTTGTTTATGGCGCATATTCGAAGACACACACATTTTGCGGGGATCATTATTCAATTTGATAGTAAAAAATAATAAAGAATCGAAAAATATGTTTACTCAATGGTAAAAAAAAAGAAGGATGTCATATCACATGCACTGTTTGGGATAAAAGTCTGAAAAACAATATTGAATAATCATATGCTATTGTAAGGAGTGCAATCGATAAAAAAAAATCAGCAACGGAATCCCCTTCTGTTAATAAACTTAACGTTCCTAAAACCAGGAACTATCCAGCAGGTTCGGCGAGAGAGAAAGAGAGAGGGAGAGAGAGAGAGAGAGAGAGATATATATATATCCAGCTGCACCCATACATCCTGCGCCGTTATTCCGTCACATGTATCCGGAAAGTCCCGCGGTTGTCACGCTGAGAGTACCAGAAACCGAGAAGAGGAAGAAAAACTAGTTCTGCGATGTCGCAACGCGGGACGTCCCGCCATGGAAACTTCGCCTCATGGGATACAATGATCGTACGGTCAAACTTGATATTCGAATTTTCATTATCAAACGAGAAAGCGCGCGCGCGAGAGAGAGAGAGAGAGAGAGAGAAAGAGAGAATAAAGCTGAAGAGACTCCTGCTTGTGGATAAATCGAAAGACAAGAAGAGCCAAACAGGGCAAGCGTTGAGGTGGTGTATGAAAAAAAAAAAACGAGTTGTGTAACTCGTTTGATCGTACGGGCCCAGCCGTACGGAACTACAATTTTATTACCGCATTATAGGCATATAGTGCCCATACCAGACCTTAAGGTGTCTTCGAGAAGCTGTTTCGAGGTCCTGTTCAGCCTGAAAAATCCCCGTCGAGTCACGAGGTCACAAACGGTTACTTTCGTTCAGTGAAAGTATTGTTGCAGCCTCTCCTATTTACGCTGCTTACAATCTGAGCGACACAGGTGTAAAAAAACCGCTCTTGAGATGCAATGACGGAACTCACAAATTTGAAAAAAGCTAGAGGCTTTTTTTAGTTGAAATTTCCTAAAATATAAACTCTTCGATCAATTTTGGCCAAATTCAATTTCAACTGTCTTTTGATATGCTGGAGCGATCACACAAATGTTTTTTTTTATTTTTATTCTTGTAAAATCTCTATTTCTCCACAATTTTTATCAAAAATTGCAGCAAACAAGAGAAGTTTGATGCACGAAGTGTGTGCAAAGTTTTAACGAGATCGGCCAAGTCGATCTCGAGGTATAGCGGCTTAAGGAGTTTCGGTACACCTATTGAAAATGCTGCCATCAACTCAATTTTATTTTTTAAATAAGTGACAAATATATAAAACGTGAACTGCTCAAATTTCAAGTCGATCCTCCTTTTTGTAAAAATAATTTTCGAAAATTTGGCTTATACACGAGAGTAAATGGTAGCAATATTTGTTCGAGCTGTCAATTCCATTAAAATACTACCACCCGCATAAAATTTATGTCAGATCTTTGTTAGATCATTAATATGACTGTCAAAAAATTTGAATAGGTTCGTCCATCTGGTTTATTAGTTACAAGCCAAAAATAAGCTCACTATCCACGGGTATAGCGCATGAACGGTCAGACTCTCTTTTGTTTAATGCATGCCCCGCTCACCGCGCGCCGCCGCACCGTCGTTTCCGCTTATTTCCCGTCACCGGTCTGTACCGAAACTCCTTAACAAGTATGCACGCACGCACGCACGCACGCACGCACGCACGCACGCACGCACGCACGCGCACGCGCACGCACACACACACACGCACGCACGCACGCACGCACGCACGCACACACACACACACACACACACACACACACACACACACACACACACACACTATTTTCACAATTTTTTCGAAATGTGAATTCTCTCTAGATTTTGGGACGTTTAGAAAAGATTGGCATTGAAAGCTGATGAAAAAAAAAGAAAAAAATTCACCTTCGCAAAGTTTCCTCTGTAAGGAAGCAAAAAATAAATAAAATTAAAAAAAACGAGCTTGGGAATTAAATTGGGATAATTTCAACCATCCTATTTTCAACTCCTGTCCATGACTGCTGCCCTGTCCCATCTTCCCGCTGTGCCGACTCCCTTTGCGGGCAGTTCTCGTCTCTCTTAATTCTCATAACGTTCGACTCGATGGGTGCCAAAAGCTACGCTGCTTCGATATTGGCAAATGGTTGGCCTGAACACGCGATGGTGTCAACTGCCTTTGTGTTCAACCGCCGTCGGTCCAAACTAGCGGGTCGATGGTACGGCTTCACATGAAATCTCGTGCTATTAGACGCGAAATCGTTCCTAACTTAGTCCAGTCATTCTAGCCAAAAAAGTAGGTTTTTAATGCAATCTTCATTTTAGAATAATTATGGTTTGAATAAAATGATTTTTTTTCAAACTTTTCAGAAAATTGGGACATCAGAAAATTTTTTGACTCGCAATTATTAAAATTTACTAATCTTCCATTGCCGCCTCAATTCAATCACCGTTATCTCCACATTAAGTCGGATAAACAACTCTTGACGGGCATTACATATATTTGCTCGATAGCGACGCGACTGATGATAACGAAAAACTGGACCGACGAGACGAGAGATTATATGCTAAACATAACGAAATAAAAATCGAGTCTCCGTATATTATTCGTTTTAATATAAAGTAATCACGTTTCGTATTATGCATGCATGTGTTTCATGAATATCTCATGTTGTTGTATCTCAGTTAAATTAATGACACTTGTACATTACAATATTTAAAGAAATTTTTTTAAAGATTGGCCGCCTGATGAGTATGTAACAATAATGATAATATACCAATTAGTATAATAAAGCAGAGACTTCAAAGCCTATATTATTATTTATCAGCATTCCCGCAATCACTTTTACGTCATTGTCGACGTTTCAAACTCCGGGAAAACCTTCTTATTCGGAATCTGGCTAAAGTTTTAACAATACAAACCGAAACCAAAACAGTGGTCCTATTTAAATTAGACACTCATTATATTTCCGAAAAAGCCCACCCCAAACGAATCCACACAGCGTCGGACTTTTCAAATTGGACACCGCTTATTATTATATAGATCTCCAATTTTTGTACGCAACGGTATAATATTTATGCAATATATGTAGAGAGACATATGTGTGCGCGCGTGTGTGTATGTGTTTCACACATTTAACTCCCTGTACTGATAATGTGGAAACGATAATGATACTCCTGATTGATCCACCGAGTCTCATCTATTGTGCAACTTTCGTATAATCACCAAGCCTGAGTTCTATACAGCAAAACGAATGAATAGTATAGTTTAATGTATATTTACAAATTTCCATGACGGTACCAGTCGTACAAAGTCATATCGATGGTTAAATTCCATAGGGGCGTATAAGTTATTCTTATACATTACCGATACGCCTGTTTGGCATTAATCCATCGATATGATCAGCGTGGAAAAGGTGATATATACCATTGCTTGATGTCTCGAAAGGACATCTCTGCTTCCTGCTGTACGGAAAACCCTTAAATACACCCTCGCGTACTTGAACATTCAAATCCTTCTTCTCACCATGTCCATAGAACTGTGAATTTTCAGGAGTTTCAAGAATCCGTCCATTTGCTTATGCAACAATTTTTTTTTTCCATATGTCACTGATAATTCATTGACCTCCTAATTATTTAAGGGCGTGTGTGCAATGGGCTTGGTATTAGATAAAATTGGACTAAAATTCCAAAAACTTGGAGTTTTTTTTATACCTTTGTAGCTGATGAGGTTCAATATCTTGTGGCTTTGAAACTGGATGCCTAGTGAACATAATTTAGATGTACCTACCGTAACTTTCAATTTCGCACTCGAAGATGTAATCACTACCCGTGTAGAAATTCTTTCCTGGCGCTAATAGGGGGCAAGTTAACTTTCCTCGATATACTTTAGGCCCAAGTTTGGTTGTCCGTATTGGGCCAATATTCAAATGTAACGCTTTTTTTGTTTGGCCCTATACGGGCTCATAAACTTGGACCAACATAGGTAGCCAAACGGGGCCCAACTTTGGGTATCGAAGTTGGGCCAATATTCAAATGTAACGCTTTTTTTGTTTGGCCCTATATAGGCTCATAAACTTGGACCAACATTGGTAGCCAAACAAGGGCCAACTTTGGGTGTCAAAGTTGGGCCAATATTCAAATGTAACGCTTTTTTTGTTTGGCCCTATACGGGCTCACAAACTTGGACCAACATTGGTAGCCAAACAAGGGCCAACTTTGGGTGTCAAAGTTGGGCCAATATTCAAATGTAACGCTTTTTTCGTTTGGCCCTACACGGGCTCATAAACTTGGACCAACATTGGTAGCCAAACGAGAGCCAACTTTAGGTAAAGTTTACAGGATTGTCCCGCTTTTAAAATCTATTATCTATAAATTAGCAATTAAATGATCCTTGAACGAATTTAAAACAGCTATTCCATTATTTTTGAAAACCCTGTGAATTAAAAAAAAAAAAAAGTCATTGACCGGGATTTGAACCCACGATCCTTCGCAGTCAACGAATTCAGCACTTTCGATCATCAAATATAATAATTAAAAAAAAAATTAACACTTAAAGATTGTTTTTTTTAACTATTATTTCCGGCTCCGTAGTCCGGACGTTATTCCGTCGAAATTAATTTTTTTCCTAGCTGAGATTTTAACTGAGAACTACCTAACGACCTACCTAACGACTGACACGCTACCACAATTGATTCCTTAGGACATTCTTGTATTTAAATGGTATAAGTCTAGGAATTCCAATGAAAGCGCGCTGTCTTACTGGGCTGGATAGAATAGCGTGATATTTAGTAAAAAGGTGATATGCAGTGAAAAAATTATTCAATTGTTAATTAACAAATGGGTTTTATAAGAACTAAGAGCATTGAAATTATAAATCTCATTTGTGGAATATTGAAAGTGTCAACAGGGCAGGATGGTTTTGAAAAAATGTAATATTCATATAATCAGTTTTCTTAGTGCACCTTAGTTAACAATTACATTTTTCAAGATCCATGTATCGGTTGAAAATAAAAACTGTTATATGGGCCTGTGAGACTATGTGCAAGGCAATATCAAGTGAAAATGTTATTCAACTGTTAATTAACAATTGAGTTCAAAATAACTAATTCATATTCTGAATAAGACAGGATATGATGTAAACAGAAAAAATAATATTTATATAATTGATTTACCCCTTGCACGTTAGTTGACTAATATGTTTCTCTAGAACCACTTGCGGTTTCAACATCAAAAAATTTTATATAGGCTTATTGTAAGACTGTGAACGAGGTGATACCAGACAAAAATTTTAATTTACCTGTTAATTAACAATTGCAACAGTTAAAGTAGAAAAACTGCGGTATCTTTAATCTTGGGAGTGTCAACAGGACAGGATGTTAGATAACAAAATTAGCATTCATAAAATGAATTTACCCTTTGTACCTTAATTAACAATTATATTTCTCAAGAACTACGTCTAGATAAAATATAAAAATTGGTATATAGGCTTGCAAGACCGTGAACAAGGCGATACTAAGTAAAAATGTAATTTAACTGTTATTTTTTAATTAATTTATCAATTTTTATTTAATTAATTATTAACTTATTTAATTAATTCAATTTTAAAAAATCAATTGAAAATAATTTATAGTTAATAAATTATTAATTTAATAATAATATGATAAAAAAAAGCTTCATTCTTGCAGTTCGAAATATGAAACTCAATTATTAATTAACAGTTGAAGCCCTTACTGTGGATGCACTACTGATGTCTAGAGGGGGCCTCTTTATAATTTTGGATGCTCAAACAAGTTTCTACACGGGAATGCCCAGTTAACTTCCTATTCCGCCCAACTTTGGCACAAGTTACGCAAGCCTCGACGAAATGAGTCTAAATGCCTGGCTAAACCCCAACTTGGCCCAACTTTGGCACAAGTTAGGCGAGCCTGGACAAAATGAGTCTGAATGTCTGGCAAATCCCCAACTTGGCCCAACTTTGGCACAGATTGGGCAAGCCTGAAAAAGATTAACGTGAATGTCTAAATGAACCCCGACTTGGCCCAACTGTGGCAGAGATTAGGCAAGCCTTAACAAAATTAACATGGATGCCTAAATAAACCTCGATTTTTCCCAACTGTGGCACAGATTAGGTAAGCCTGAACAAAATTAACGTGGATGCCTAAATAAACCCCGACTTGGCCCAACTTTGGCACTGATTAGGCAAGCCTGAACAAAATTAGCTCGGATGCCTAAATAAACCCTGACTTGGCCCAACTGTGGCACTGATTAGGCAAGCCTGAACAAAATTAATTTGGATGCCTAAATAAACCCCGACTTGGCCCAACTTTGGCACAGATTGGGCAAGCCCAAACAAAATTAACTTGGATGCCTGAATAAAATGTCATGAGTGATAAAAAGTGACAGCGTGTGTGCGCTATGGCGAATCGGGAAAAGTAGGGATAAACTTAGGCTATTATGCGAGAGAGGATCGAGAGGAAATGGCCTGTCCAGGTACGCTGAGTTAGAACGCGTTGTTTTTAAATAAGAGGAATCTTCAAGAACGCTGGGCGAGCTCTCCTGTGGAGTAAATTGGCAGAGTAATCATTATATTTAACCTACGATCAACCTTATGTTGTATACATTCGCCGAAATATATTAGCTGTTACTATACGTAAACGTATGGCTGGTGATGTGAATAAGCACAGTATTGAATGCCGGAAACCATAGTGTCTCTTTTCTCTAGTAATTACAGGACCGAATATCAGAATTTCCAGTAACTTATACGAGACCCTAAGCTGCATGTATGAATGCAAATATTAATGGGACTATCGTTAAAAAAAAACTCCAGTGCGTAAACGAACCAGACTACACTCAAAAAAAAGTTTGGTTGTGACAACCAAGGTTTCGTTGGCGCAACAAAATTCGTTTGTTAACATGTGATCTACAAAACGTTTTGTTGGCGACATGGGTATCGTTTTGTTAAACACATTTTGTTGCCGCAAGCAAGCGTTTGATTGCGCTATGGAATGATTTAGTTACCTTAACCAAACAATTTTGTTGAACGGAAATATATATTTTGTTGGCTCAACAAAACATTGCTGTTCGAAACGCTATATTTTATGTATGTAGAACAAAGCAATTTTGTTGCAGCAACAAACATATTTTGCATACAGAGCAAATCATTTTTGTTGCAGTAATAATCGTATAGTGCATAATCAATGCTCTCCGCTATAATATTGTTAATAAATATTTAAAAAATGTGGTTCTCTAATTAACTTTCAAAATGCTTTCTCACAGAGCACAGAGGAAGCTTTATCCGTGAAAAAAGTTCAGAATTTCATGACAGAATGTTTGAGGCGAGGCTAAGGATCAACATAACCTCAAAAACCTTCAAGCAGATTTTTCGCGCAGATGCTTTGTTAGATTGAAAAATAACAAATGAGCCAAGATTTTTTAATTTTTTAGATTTTTTTAATATCACTGTTGGCTCGAAAAAATATATTATCACCATATACATGCACACTCGAAGCATTCACGCGGTCGTAGAACGATTGTTGCACACCACGCGATACCAAAGATGCTGCAGTGTTGCCGTCGTGACAAATTTGTTGGGCGAACGTAACGTTTGGTTGCGCCAACAAAACGTTTTATTCCGACAACTATACTGTTTGGTTAGAAGCCGATAGTGTGTGTAACGGGCACGGGTTGCGGTGTTCATGAAGTTTTTGTTACGACAACAAAACATTTGTGTTGTCGTCTTTTATTTTTTTTATTGTCTTAACCAAATATACAGATGGGTCGAGGTCTTCTTATTGTATCGTTCGCCCAATCCAATAGTTTTGTTTGTATTACAAAATAAAGTATTTTTTGTTCCAACAACAAACAGTTTTGGTTGTATCAATGAAATGTGATTAACAAAATTAGGACGATGTTGCCAACAAAAAGAATTATTTTTATTCATTGGTCGCAACAAAATGTTTGTCCTACGAACAAAATTATATATTGGTCGTAACAAAACGCAGGCAACAAACGAATTTTGTTGCCGTTACATTACCTTTTTTTTCAGTGTAACCGACAATTTTTACCGACCATGTGGATTAGCATAAGCGAGGCCTTGTTATTAGGCCTCTGACTAATTACCACTATTGCTAACAACTTTCAGTATCAATCTTCAGATCTTGATAGAAAAATGTTGATGACTGCATATCGGGATGCATCTGCTATAAGTTTGAAGCAAGATTAGAAGAAAAATTTGAATCGCCCATGCGCAACTCAGTCCAGTCATTCTAGCCATTTTTTCTGCAATCTTCTACAGAATTGATTTTGATTTTTTGAAAGGTTCAAGGGTGTCCACTGAGTGTAAATTCAAGTTGGCGGGACGCCGGGGCGGGGGGGGGGGGGGGGTGTCGAGCTTCAGCCACCATCTTGGAAAAAACGTTTTAATAACTAATGAAATGGCCTACAAATTTTATTGCAAGCTTTTTGCTGTGTAGTGTATGGTTTTTAATTTATAGCACGGCAATTATTTATAGCAATTTTAATTTATGATTTAATTATATATAGCAATTTTAATTTATAGCACGGCAAACTTTTCCAAACATGGTTATTTCTAAATATATAGTTATAACCGTTGTTGTAATAGTAAAAATGGTGACGTTCGGAAAAGTTTGCTGCGCTATGAATAAAAAACCATGCATTATACAGGAAAAAGTTCCATATAAAAGTTTTAGAAAATTTTATTATCTACAAAAACAGTTTCTATTATTTTTGTCGTACGATGCACGGTTCACGAGATATTTTATAAAACGTGTTTTACAAGATGGTGGCTGATTGCAAGAGAAGATTGCATTATGAACCTACTTTTTTGGCTAGAATGACTGGAGTAATTAACTAACAAAGTTGCCGCGGGAGTAATCGTAGAGCATGCCAACGTCTGTTTGGGTTTTCCACTTCTGTGCTTGGCACGGATTGATGTTTCCCCTTTCATTCGGCCAATCAATCCATTTTTGTAAAGTTTTGGGCACTCCGACGTTGAAGACGTTGATTCAAAATACTTAGAAGATCTCAGAGTCGATAACATTGTCCAGAAGTATCAATTGAAAAATTACACATCGAATGCTATATTCTAGAAATAATTAAGTACTCGCTATCCTTTGCACTACAGGCACCACCTGCTGACCGGACTCTTTGTATCGTCACAAATGCTGTCAAAGAAGACCCCACACTTCCGGAAGGACATGGAAACAGCGAGTAGGTCCCTCGAAAGAAAAGTTGCGAGCATTATTTGTTTGTTCCCATTACCAGTGTCACAACACACCGCACCCACTACAAACCACTGCGGGGTGCTAAGTGACATTATATTATATTGGACATATATCTTATAGAGCGGTCAGTGCGGCTGCTTTGAGTGGACCACAGAGCGCAATGGGTATTATTCGTCTCTGGACCCTTGTACCAAAAGTCAGCTCACGAAGTCACCTGCCACCGGAAGCATTCACGGTATTCTCACTCATTCCCGTCGCTTGAAATACTTTTCTCGCACCCTCGCCACCCTCGTTTCGCTCCAGCGCGTACATAATTCGATCCCCGTTGGGGAATCGATATTCATAGAAATGTCAAGTCATTCGATATACGTATAAATTTGACTTTAACTTACTCGAAGCACTGTGTTCGTGAAAAAAATGAAACCATTGAAAAAAAAAGACACACAAACGATCAATCTCTTTCTAACTAATTTATCTAAATAAGCAATTTTCTAATAGAATCAACATTTCTCACAAATTTACCTTCATAGTTGAAGTATTTTACTTGCTAATTTATGGGTTCACATTTTCATTGGCCTTGACAAAGTTTTTTCAGATTTCCGATAGAACGGAATGTATTTTTTAAAGCAATGTAATACAACAAAGTTTAAAAAAAATATCGGTGCTCAAAAAATCTCCTCGATCCTTTTTAATTTTTTGAAATTAATCGTCCTGAGTGAATTTCATTCAATTGAGGAAATTTTTCCCATTTGCAAAAGCTGAATTAAATTATAAACACACATCTATTTTGATCACAACGACGCAACATCCGACTTATTTTGGCGTGACAAAAGGTGAGATGGCTTTTTCTATTTGCTTACGTATACGCTCAAGTCATTTAATTGTAAAGTTGCATGGCTTTTATTATATCTTATACGGAATAAACGAGAATCGCTGTTTAAAAAGTTAGCAGCTCTCCCTTTGTCTCTTTATATCTCTTTCTCTTTACCTACCCCTACGGAAAAAAATTTATGCACTTGCAAAAAATATATACTTTATATTATTTCACGTATACTATACTTACAAAAAATTGTATGACTAAAATATACATTAATTGTACAAAATATTAGAAAGATATAAATATATATGAGGCATTCCATAGATTGTCAGCAGATTTCATTGTCAAAGATTTCATTATACCCACTAGGAGTGTCTGCGATTTTTTTCAGACTTTTTTGATGAGCTATGCTCCAGATTTTTCGATTTTTGCAAAATGACTCTCAATTTTTTACTCAAAGGATCTTAAAAACTATGACGTCTTAAAAATTGGCATCATCGGTCAGGAACTGGCTCAGAAGATACGGGCTACATTGCATTTTTTTCTAATTTTTTTCAACAATTAGAAAATTATTATATGCAAATTGGCCCGTACATTCTAAATTAATACCTGTCCCGTGATGCCAATTTTTTCTGTATGTTTACACGAGCAGTAGAAAATAAAGTAACATTCGGAGCCAAATCAAATGTGATGTACCTTCCGAAGAACGATTTAAAGAATTTATTATGATATTTTTTTGGGTTACAATTTTTTTGAACGGTCGTATTCGGAAGTTTCTCTAAAATCTCGAGTTTTATCTTCAAATTTTTTTTTATCCAGCCCATAGTTATTAAGATGCCTTGAGTTAAAAAATGATCGTAAAATCTCAAAAGTTGAAAAATCTGAAAAAAAAATCAGGGACACTCCCAGTGTTGTACTCTTTAATATTTGAAAAGTTACAGAACTGTGAATAATAATGAGGGTCTTTCATCTTCCTAAACAGATGTGAAACTCGCTTATGGGTTCGCGACCAACGATGCCAATTTTTCCTGTGTGTCAACACTAGCAGAAAATTCAGTAAAATTTTGAGCCAAATCAAACATAACATACTTTTTTAAAAATAGGTTTTAAAGATACTTTGAGTGAAAAATTGAGTGTCATTTGTCAAAATTGAAAAATATGGAGCAGGGCTTATGAAAAAAATCTGAAAATAATAACCGACACTCCTAGTGCGTACTCTTTGATGATAAAAAAAGTTATAGGACTCTGAAAAAAGTGAGAGTTTTCACCTTGCTGAAAATCTATGGAAGACCTTATGATTATATATATATATTTGCGCATCCATGATTTTCCCGTTGGGATATGCACAGATCTCCATTAATTTTTACTGGTCGAAATTCCTTGGCCATATTCCCTTGAAAAATTTGATTTCCGTCCTGGCGGAAATAATTTATTTGCTTGCGTGCTTCACGCGGAGCCCTCTATGGCTCGGTCAGTGCATGGGAACGCACGCTCTCTTATTGCATGTCCGGCTGGGTAAACTATCGTGTAGGGGTGCGTTTTCGGTCTCAACCGTGTATATATAGAGACTTATGTATATATATATATGTATATACACAATACACCAGCACACCCCAGCTCACTGACCACCAGCCCCTTCTTTAGGTGGCTCGAATTTCTTCCCTCATACCCCTAAGGACTCCGGATGACATATCCTCGTTTCGATGGCTCTACCGGCGAGAGGGGAGTAAGATGAAGAGAGAGAGAGTAGAGAGAAAAACCGAAAATCACCCTCGGACACGGTTCATAAACGTTTTAAACAAAAATACACACGACGAAAAATCTGAATTCGATCCGTCTCGTAACATTGGACAAGAGAACGACCGGAGAATCTCTGGTTATAAATAATCGAGTCGATATGAAAATATTCAGCGTATACCCCCCCCCCCCCCCCTTTGCCTCGGACGGTACGTAATCTCTCGTAGGATTTTCTTATTTTTCCCACAGGAATCAACCACATGCGGCCATCCGGTGTGCGTCCCCAGCAAGAATTTTCGATGAATCCTCATATTATACGGGAGAGGAGCACATAGGAGTGCATTATATCGGCATTTACACATGTGGGAAACGTTTTTCTCCTTCTTCACTTCCTTTGCCTCAAACGCTCATGCCACGTTTCACAAAAATGCTTCTAGCTATTTAACAGCCTGATACATTTTAAAAGGATATCGTTGTATTTCACCAACGATACTTGATCTCGAAATTTCGTAACACGGCCGGATTTGCTTCATCGAAAAATTCGATGGATCTATCGGGGGACAATGGTGTCCTCATTTTTCATTGCGTGCATTTATATTTACATTTTATTTTTATGCATTTAGATCAATTGATACCTATCAATGATATTCATTCTTCACTGAAAAAAAAAGTATAGCTCTGACACCTGAAATTCTGTTTGCGAAAGCGGTAACTCGGTCTGTGCTGACACCAGCGCTATCGTAAGGTTAAATCGACGGAACAGTTCTGGCTAACGTAGTTTAGGTACTCGAAGAATACGATATCGCTGTAGGAGTTGAACGGAATTAGCTTATGCAGCTTTTGGGCGAGAAGAAAACAAATTATCATGTGTCACTATATGCGGCACGTGCTAGATATACTGAAAACTTCATAGACATGAAGGTGATTATTGAAAATCGTATTCAAATCATCCGTCAACAACTGAAAAGCCATGCTATCCACTTCCTGTTCTGTAATAGTGAAAGTAGTAAAGTACGAACAGATCAACAAAGCAATTATCAATGCACGAGACGCCAAGCAAAAGTGAGGTTATACGATCTGTCAATTACGTGCGCTCATAAAAAAATTCATAACTAGATGTGCGGATGATGTCATGCGAAATAACGCGCGTGCAGCCAGAAGTATAGTAAATTCAACCTAACGTTTCGCGCCCAGCACAGCGGTGCGTATAGCTGCTGCAGCTATACCAGGAATAGCTTCTGCAGTGGTTGAAAACCTTCGCTGCAATTACTGAAAGTATTGTGATTGGAACTTAATGTATTTTTATAGTAGTGAACATATGTTAAGTTAGCTGGTACGGTTGATATAGCGATACGTATCCCTCGTGTGACGATGTTTATTGCTATAGTATCGGAATGCTTTCAGTGTAACTTTGGATCGCTGCAGAATGGATACTTTTTTTCAGTGTTTATACCATTATACGCATTGTTTTGAATAACTCATGTACGTGTGCTGAAATTTTACAGGGATTCTATTGTAAAAATTGATGAGAGCCCTTATTCCCGAAACAATTGTTTAACGGGTCCAACCTAGAGTCAGGAAACCGAAAGAACCGAATTCTTGAATTTTTTTTTGCACCAGTAGTGGGGCCAACCGTTTGTGGCCACTCCGCATTTCGCTTGATTTTTTTTAAAAGTTTGAAGGCTGTATTCACTTCATCGAGCGTAATATTTCGATATTCGAGATGTTTCCTAGCCACTATCGATTGCTTTATTGAATATCTGCTAATTTATTTCAACGAAATATGACGAAATGTGTCAGTGCTGAGCGACTTGTGTAGTTTTCTCGTCAGAAGTGTTAAGGAATCCCGAGGTAAGAAGATTACGGTTTCTCATTATATCTAAAGTTATTCCACCTTACCAAAAATTTATATTTTATCAGTTAAAGCGCATTTTTCGGGTTAAAATCACAAAAAACTGACATATCAGCGTAAATAACTGAAGTGACCGAAAGTGGTGCACTCAAAATACGATTGTTCTATTTGTGGTCAGCTTATGGCCACAAATAGAGCACACTTTATACCACTTCAGTAATATGTTTATGACGCAAATAAATAACTATTTTTAACTTGAATCTTCCATCACCGATTGTCTAATACTCCACCTTTCATTTATAGCGCATCCGTATCTCAATTCAAAGCTTGATGGCCACAACTGGTACTCCAGATGACCAAAAATAGTACAAATATGGCCACAAACAGTGAAAATGACGGCTACACGTTAATTTCCTATATTCTTATTGCCATAATCAGAAAAAGTTTTAAATTATGACAATTCGATTCTGTATATGTACCTTTTAGATTATATTCATCACTTTTTCAGTTCTGAATTTGCAATAATGTGAACACTGTTCATAAATGAATGTTCGAAGTGGCCACAACCGGTACGTCTACCCTATTTGTCGAATGTTTTGTATTTTTAAAACTAACGTAAATATTATTTTTCGATTTTTTTCTTGTGCAAAAACATTCATTTGTAAAGACGTTACAGCCGATGCACTTTTTGAAAAGTACTTTTGCGGCTAACATTGAGGTTCGAAGCCAGGTTGTTCAAAATTAAAAAAAAAAACCAATAAGATTTTGTTCGTATACTATTACTTTATCCTATGATCGGCCGATAGAGTTTCCGGAAGATTAACATAAAACAAAACGACGGCGGGTGTTCAAAGTTGGAGTCTTAATTTTTTCGAAAAAAATAAGAACGTTTTTCGTTTATCGAATCGGAAGTATACATCGGAAGGAAATCCTTCGATCGCACACCCGATTTTTATAACTGAAAAAAGCTCAAAAAATTTCCCAATATTGATTCATCAGTACTTTTATCTCGTGTACGTGATATCTCGCTCACCATCTTTGACAACGTGCTTCCCGGACATCAGCTGCTCTAACTTCCCTATAAATGAATATCTTTGTACGAAAAAATTACTGAATATTCTTCAAATGTTACTCTCTCAAATAAGAAAAACTTCAGTACGCAATGTCGGTTTATGGATTTAAAAAAAAATCTCAAAAATTCTCAAACTTAAGGTGAAATGACACACGATACGGTCGGTAAAAAAATCTATTTTCTCTTGGATGCTGAATATTTGGGCTAAAAGAAGAGCGTCATATCGTTCCTCTATTAATAGCGCGAAAGATGGCACATTTATTTTTTTCCGAAATATTAGTCCTTTCATAGAAAATACGGAAACGCTAAAAGAGATATCTTTCTCGCACCTATATGTCACGTGGTACACCTACGATTTCGCGTTAAGGGGGGAGATACATGTAAATGCTAAAGAACATGAGGCTCAATTTCACGATTTATTTTCAACGCAAAACTACTGGACCGATAGTTTAGAAATTTACAGGGTGCTTTATTGAATATTTGAAGATGTTAAAAAAAAAAATTTTCATGATAAATAATTGTTTTTAAGCAGCCTGCAGAGAATTGTTGCTGGAAGAATTTTTTCCGCGATTACGAACGGTGGCAGCTGTAGTTCTTTCGTTCCTTGTCTGAAAAAACATATGCGTGCATACTCCGCGCGATAGAAGTGACATTCGTTGGTTATAGGCGTGTGAAAGAAAATTTTGATTTTCTGTCTGACGAGAAAGGCCACACTTTGCTTATATGTAACAAACACGCATTTATATACAGATAATGATAATATGCCTGTTATATCATTGTCAAATTTTCAAGATTCTGAAAGCACCGAGTAATGTAACCAACCATATGATTAACACGTCGGGGTCACATCATTTTGACAAAAGTTTAATGTGCCGAATCGTTATTTCGCCGAAAGTTATATTCACGAATGTAATTTTTACGAAACGTTATATCAACGAATTGTTGTTTTTCCAAAATTCACATTTGCGAATGTCATATTTTTAAAATGTTATTTCGCCGAATCGTTGTTCGAACGAAAGTCACATTAACGAAAGTCATTTTTGCGAATAATTTTTTCGCCGAACGTCATTTTTTCGAAATATCATTTGGGCGAATTTAAATTTACCGAATCGTCATTCTGCCGAAAATAATTTTTTCGAAATGTCATTTTGCCGAACCGTCATTCTGCCGAAAATAATTTTTTCGAAACGTTATCTACCGACTAAGATCGAAGAGTGGTTTTAACGATGAACAATCGTGAACAAAATCTCGAACATATACTGAATATAAGATCGTCGATAAACAATAAATCAAAATAATTAACATATATTTTCAATTCTAATTTAAATTAGTAAAAATTGTGTTTCAAAAAATGACTGACGGTGGATCATAATTTCGAAAAAACGATTTTCGGCAGAATGACGGTTCGGCAAAATGATATTTCGAAAAAATCATTTTCGGCAGAATGACGATTCGGTAAAATGGCATTCATCAAAAAAACATTTCGAAAAAATGGCTTTCATTAATGCAGTGACTTTCGTTCGAACAACGATTCGGCGAAATAATGTTTTGACAATATGGCATTCGCAAATGTGATTTTCGTAAAAATTACGTTCGTGAATATAACTTTCGGTAAAATAACGATTCGACATATTAAAATTTCGTTAAAATGATGTGGCCTCAAAACGTCAGACTGGAAAATAATTGCCCCTCACATCATCACGAATGAAGTGCGTAGCGTTCAATATATGGCGCTTCCCCCTCTCCAAATAGTGTCGGACTTCATGGTGTCGATTTTCGTAACATACGGACTCTCGTGTATTCGATTCACACCCGAGGCGCCTATAGAAGTTTTACTTCAAAAATTTCCAAGAACAATTACATTCCATATGAAATCACACTGTCGATAAATCTAAACGTTCAATAAAAAATTTAATGAAACAATCATTTTTTGCATATAGAACGCGAAAATTTTTGGTGAAAATTGGCTCGTTCATTTCTGAGTACCGCCATTATTCGAATATTCAACTGTTTCATTTTTTTTAGGCTCATCGACAGTGTAATTTTACATAGACCTTAATTGTCATTGAAAATTTTTTTCAGACAAAGAACAAAAGAACTGCAGCCGCCGCGGTTCGTCATCGCGGGGAAAATTCGTCGAGGCAACAATTCTCTGCAGAGGCTGCATGAAAACAATTATTTTTCATAAACGCAATTTTTTTTTTTTAATTTTCAAATATTCAATGAAGGACCCTATAAGTTTCAAAACCATTGGTTCAGTAGTTGCATTGAAAATAAATCGTGAAGTTGAGCCCCATTTTCTACCACTTACATATGTATCTTCCTCCTTAATTTAATGATAGTTGTGTCCCAGGGTTCGGACTACCATGATATCATTTTTTCAATTTGTTTTTTCTTGTTATAACTTCAAATTTCTTGAACAAGACATTTCCTCCATGCAAAAGCCTTAATGTGACGATCGTGGAGACTTGAGAGTAATTTCACGGGTTTAAGGTAGAACGATACCATATGTCAAAAAAGAGGGATTTTGATGAAAATTGGTAGATACATTCGAAATTGAGTAAAATGTTTGCTCGAAAAATTTCAACGAATTTGACCGTACCGTTTCTGAGAAAATTGATTTCGTTGTTTACATTGGATCTTACGGAAAAGAGTAAAAAAACCGCAAAAAACATTGAAAAACTACCTTTAAAAAAGCCACTTTTTGATAAAAGTAACACAAGAATATGAATCAACTCTCAAGATCACTCCTGAAAAATTTGCAGCAATTTCACCGTACCGATTATCTGCAATGTGCAAAAAATAAACAATAAATGCAATTTTTCGCTCTGTACTGATGAACATAGCTCCAAGCGCGGCAACGTTGTAGGCGCTTTCGTATACCTATACACAGCCCGGCTTACAGTTGACAGACTCGCTCACGCACACACACAAACGCATTGCAGATATTGACATGTTGACACATAAGCACGATATTGACAATTCGGCGTCCTACAAGACACGATTTTTTCCCCTCGTTTTTCACCTTTTCTGCCTCCTATATTTATTTTTCATTAATTTTTGCTCCTTAAATTTCCTCCCAATTTCAACGAGCCTTTGACAATTTTTTTATTTTTCGCTATCATAAATCATCCTTTCAACCTTTCCGCAAAAACATCTGACGAACGCCTCTAGAGCTTGGGCTTGGAGCTTGGGAAATGCAGCCATCAGTTAAAAACTGAAACCGGTATACGGCGTTGCCGCTGTCAAAGCAACTATTGCGAAATGTTTAATATGCAACGAGGAGCATTTTTTGTCGCCAAAACCAGGAATATTATGTTTGAATTAGTTATTAATGGTTATTTTTTCAACAAAAAGTACACAATCATCACCTTACATGTAAATTGAAAACCAGAAAATTAATTCACGTGCAGTTGGTAACACGAATGGCTCCCCATGTTAAAGCATAGGAGTACCCCTCCCACCGCCTGCCCCGCAAAAGAGGTAGCGTTCTACCTTAATCGAAATCAAAAACTTTGTATTATTATTGCCGTAAATCGTGTAAGCACGTGTTTCATACCTTTGCCCTTATTGTGTTTCATATAAGGACGTCCAGTACAAGCGTATGAAATAGCCACAACAGTAAACTCATCGAATTAAAAATTCTGCGCATCTTTCTGAATTGTGTTTCTCCCGTTGTTAAGGAGGTTCTTAACCCAGAGCAAAACGATAAAAATGATTCCAAAATTTGAGGGGAGGTTTGTGCTGGTACTAGGAATACACCGTAAGTATTACAGATTTTTTGACCACGTAGTTGAAGAGAAAAAAAACATTAAATATGCCGCTTATACATGGGCTCTTATGGGAAAAGTATTCGAAGGTATCTGATTGGAGATTATTTTAGAAGTGAAAAAATGGTAACGTTTCCCCGAAGAATCTCTTAAATGATAGATTAGACCTTCATAGATATAATTTACCCATAAAGAAAGTTTTTCATCGTGCCGATTGTGAAATATCCTACTTGTAAACAGAATTGAAAGCGAGTAATGGCAAATTAGTAAAATGAAAACTTGCTATATATTTGGTGAATCAAATGCCGAATGCAACCTGCCCCACACGTCGCCCGCGCCGCGCCGGTACGTTCCCCTTGCCGCACCACAGTAAGGTAACACAGTAAGGGGACGGAAATGAATTGTCCCTTGCAGAAGCTTCTCCGTATACTTTTTGAATTTAACAGAGCCATTGTCATCTCTACCAGGGACATCGGGAACTTGATACCAAACCTCCAGGTTTATATTTTAACGTTCTTGCTTCGTTAGAGTACTTGCCATATCGTGAATACAACTCGTTCAAGTCATAAGATATATTCGGGAAGTTCGAGATGATCCAACTGGGATTGTGACTGGCGCTCATAGCCAGAGTTCAATTTGCTGGAATGAATAAAAACTTTGGAAAATGGAATTATAGAGTTGAACTCTTTTGCTATTTAGTTACCGTGGGTGGGAGGCATCCTGATCACAAGATAAAGTCAAGCTGTAGCTTAAAACGATCTTATACAACACTACCATGTTTTCCTCACCTTTAGAGCATGTAAAAACGAGGAGTAAAGTAGTATTTTTAAGTCCTAGAACTTAACAGTATACTTTTGAGTCCTAGGACTTAAAAGTACTACTTTTTACTCCTCGTTTATAAGCCCCTAACAGCTCAGAAATAGTACATTGGGTACCAAGGAGATAAAGTGGCACTTTTAAGGCCAAGTACTGAAAACATCGTGCAAGGCCTTAAAAGACCTACCTCCGTGGTGCACACGATACGAGTCCTAGGACTTAAAAGTGTTCTTTTAAGCTCTAGGACTTTAAAATACTACTTTACTCCTCGTTTACGGGCCCTAAAAGCTAGGAAAATATGATAGTGCTATATAAACATTGTAGTGTTGTATAAAATATCGTGTGCCTCGCACGATGCTTTCAGTACTCGACTTTAAAAGTGCTACTTTATCTCTTTGATTCACAATGTACGATTCATTGTTGGGACAATAAAAATTTCAACGCAAAGTGGAGTAAAGTGCATTGGCATATAACGTAAGCTTTGATATACAATTGCAGACATTGTTTTCGAAAATCTGTGAGAAAATTTCGTTCAATTGGTATGAAATTCCGTTTGTTGTGAAATCGGTTATGTTTTGGACACATATACATATATATATTAAAAAAAAATTTTTTTTATATATTGTTCCATTGCTTTCGGGGTCCTTCCCCTTTAAGATGTCCCCTTTTTATTCCTTTTTATTCCGTGAGATCCCCCCCCAGAGTGTTGTCCGCAGCCACTCTTCCTATCCCCTTCTGTATCGCATTCGCACGAGGGCACAGGGAAACTGCGGAAAACCTGTGCCGATACAGTCGGCTCTCTTGTCAGAGTTCGTGCTACCTAGGCGGGCGCCCAGACTCTGGCAAGATGGCCTCCCGCTCAGCGATTCGATGCTGCTTAACTTCGGTGATCGCCAGAGCCGCACGCCGACCGCGTACCTATCGCTGTCGGTTATATATATATATATACATATATCTTTCTATAATATAAAGATATATCGCCGCTGCCGCCGCCGCCGCTGTTTCAGGAATTGAGCTTATACCGGGTATCCAGTTTGAAAAGGATGACCAACCCAAACCCAAACCTAAACCCAACCCAAACCCAAACATATAAACATATACTTGCAAGGGTGCGTAGCGCCCAAGCCATACGAACCCCTAGTATATATATAATATATATATATATATATACTAGGGGTGCGTAGGGCGCTACGCGCCCTCACTTAGGTTTGGGTTTGGGTTTGGGTTTTGGGTTTGGGTTTGTGTTTAGTCATCCTTTTCAAATTGGACACCCGGTATAAGCTCAAATCCTGAAACAGCGGCGGCGGCGGCGGCGGCGGCGGCGGCGGCGGCGGCGGCGGCAGCGGCGGTATATCTTTATATTATAGAGGGATATATGGGGCATTCCAGGTAAATTCGACTAGGGTCTGACCCTCACCCTCTCCAATTTAAGTTTAACCGATCGGAGGCGTTCTGTCAGCCTAAAATAATATCTCCAAATTTTTTTCAGATTTTTACCAATCCCCCCCCCGAGCTAATTAATTAATGATATTTTCGAAAAGCAGAATGATTGCGACATTTTTGAAAATTATGAAAAAATTACAAAAATTTTGCAGCCAAAACCAAAATATTCCAACCAAAATGAAGATGGGCCGACAAAACGGGAATTTTTTATGAATTTTTTTTTTTTTATTTTCATCAAAATTGAATATTTTCTCCAAAACGCAACAACCATCGGGAAAGTAATTGAAATTTAGGAAAAGATTTTGGAATAGTTTGGTTTCTTCGTGGAGGAAGCCGATTTTCGTAGAATGTTTATTTTTTGAGAGATTAATGAAAACGTATTCAGAAGTATTCTAAAACATCTACAAACCTCTATGTGTATTCAAGTGCGCGCACAAGTCGAATTACCACCAAGGTTACTTGATGGTGAATTTGGCTAGAATCGTAAAAGAAATTTAATAGTTGAAAAGAATAATTGAATGTCGAAATTTCTTCAAACAGAGCCAACCAGAAAGAAAAAAACAACCAACCAATGACAACTATGGTTTTATAAGCCGAAAAAAAGCAAATATTTAGAATATTCAATTCCTTTTACGATTCTAGCCAAATTCACTATCAAGTAACGTTGGTGGTAATTCGACTTGTGTGCACACTTCAATACACATAGAGGTTTTTAGATGTTTTAGAGTACTTCTGAACACGTTTTCATTAATCTCTCAAAAAATAAACTTTCTACGAAAATCGGCTTCCTCCACGAAGAAACCAAGCTACAGTGGACCCTCACACAGTTTACCTTCACACAGCTTACATAGGCGTGATAATGGGTTGGGTGGGGGCGCTGGCGCAGGGCTGACGCTAGGCACATGCAGATGTATTCATATGTATAGCGATCAGAGATAAGTAGGGTCATCTCTGTAGCGATACGGCCCTGGCTGGACGAGAGAGAGAGAGAGAGATTCGCCGACTAAACGGAGGCCCGTGATTGGTACTTCACACAACTTACATTGTCCCCGCATTATGTAAGCTGTGTGAGGGTCCACCGTATTCCAAAATCTTTCCCTAAATTTCAATTACTTTCCCGATGGTTGTTGCGTTTTGGAGAAAATATTTAATTCTGATGAAAATTAAAAAAAAAAAATTGATAAAAAAATTGATAAAAAATTCCCGTTTTGTTGGCCCATCTTCATTTGGTTGGGATATTCTTGGTTTTGGCTACAAAATTTATGTAATTTTTTTCATAATTTTCAAAATTGTCGCAATCACTCTTTTCGAAAATATAATTAATTAATTAGCTCTGGGGGAGTCAACGGGATTGGTAAAAATCTGAAAAAAATTTGGAGATGTTATTTTAAACTTACAGAACGCCTCCGGTCGGTTAAACTTAAATTGGAGAGGGTGAGGGTCAGACCCTAGTTGAATTGACCTGGAATGCCCCATATATATATACAATATATATATCAGTACACAGTATGTATTTTAATTTCATTCGAATATGCATTTCAAGACTCATTGTCAGTTCAGTGGAAAGTGGAAGTAACGAATTTCAAGAGGAGCAATCTTACTAGGGATGTGTTAGCAGTTATCGAATCGAATAATTCTAAGTTTTTGAACAAGTCAAATTTTTCGAGTAACTCGACTTCTTCGAATAATTCAATTTTTTCAAATAATTTGATAATTTACGGATATAATTCGATGCTTTTTTTAAATAATTCTATGCTTTCCGGACGAGTATATTTGTTTTTTTTTTTTGATCATTTCAAGCTTTTAGAGAATATTCTCACTTTTTCAGACTAACTTTTTAATTTTTTAAGATTTACACATCCTGGTGATATAGTTACGGACATTGTTAACCCCTGACACAATTGTTTATCCTATTTTTCATACAGGAATAACAAAATTGATAACAAAATTTTTTGTCATTTAGAGCAACAAATGAAACAAGTCGTCGCAATGTATAAATCGAATATCAAGATTAAATACACAATCATAAAATGTTTGGTATCTCTCGGTGCTTTGAGTATCTTACAAATATATTGTCGATAAATAAGGTTCGATACAATAATTATTTGAAAAGTCATACAATAAATCGAAAAACTCGAATTAATCGATTCAAATTTCGAATCGAATAGTACTATTCTATTCGCATCGAATAATTTGAGATTTTTATTAAGTCTCTGCCGTATCATTTTAACGGCCTGGAGATTATCTTTAAAAGTTGCATCAGTAAAATACAGCATTAACGTATCCTGTTGCTCGAGAAATCTATTTACCATAGTCATTTTTCTTCTTAATGTAGAAATTTGTACAGTAGGAATTATAGAAGATCGGTGACCGTTAAGCATAATGTAAACAAGATGGACACGTTTTTTTTTTGGCAAAATGACGCCCATCATATGTTTTTCCGTAATTTTTTTAGTAAATAATTTTTTTCTCACGGAAATTCAAAACGAAATATTTCTGCTCAGAAATCACTAATCGAACTAAATTTATTTTTTTTTCACACTTATTTTCAGATATTTTCAATAACTAATAAAACAAACAAAAACCAAATCCGTCTGTAACTCATTAACTTTTCATAATATTGAATTTTGAAGATGAATAAAAAAATAGGTCTTTAATTTTTTTCACTGAGCTGCAGTCCCTTAAATATATTCTATGATTTCAGCAGTTCACAAAAGCAATTAACCGCTCATCAGCATCAAGCGTTTATATCCAATCGCACGTAATTGTCACATTTTGTCGATATTTTCAAACCAATCTATGGTCGTCGAATTTGTTTAATTTTATTTTTGAAATTTATAAACACGTCAGTCGAGGACTCTGACGAAAATGAATAATTTTTCTTGCTCAATCGAATCAAAGAGACGTGACAGTATCTTGACAAAAAATAATGAAAAGAATAGTCCCGAGAACGCTTGCTGGACTCTCATAATATAGACCTCAAGCTGATATTATAAATACATCTAAAACGAAAATGAGAGAAAAGATTGGGGCACCCTTAATATCGGGGAACTCTGAATTTTTAGCAGCATGTACAATCTCAACAACTCGAGTGCGGGTGATAATGCCCGAAATCACACTCATGACACAATTAATCCTCTTCTCGGAGGGCACACAGATAAGCCTGTCTTATCATTATATATGTATATATATATATTCGAGGAATCATCGAGTGAGGGAGACCGATTGATGTGGATTACATTAATAGATTGTGGTGAAAAAACGCTGAGAGATAGAGAGAAAGGGAGAGAGATATATGAACCATGCTATGCAAGGCTGTCGACTAAGCTCGAGAGCTCCTCGAGATCTACAGCTATCTGAACTTTCCAATACGATTTTTCAAGACCCGAAAAAAAAATCCGAAACCTTCCGTATAATTTGTAGCTTTATGGAAATGAGTCACGATTCATACAAGCCGTGTGTTATTTTTTTTCACATTATAGTTCAGGCAACTCTCTGTTCGAGACAAATTGAATTCGATATAAGGTAAACGTCCGAATAGCCGGACGTGTACCGGTAGCCGGACACCCCATGTTATACTATATCTACATACTACTCTATGTTATACTATATCTCATACTCATACTCATACTCATACACATACTCTCTATATCTCATACTCATACTCATACTCATACACCCATGTTATACTATATCTCATACTACTATATCTACAAACTACATATAGTTTATACTCGATATAGTTTAACATGGGGTGTCCGGCTACTGGTACAAGTCTGGCTATTGGGATGTTTACCTTATGGTAAATTTTTTTTCTCAGTGTCACGTGTTGTCTCAAAAACTATTTCCCTCAGAATGGAAAAGTCGAGTAGGAAAAAATATGTAATTTTGCGTGAACTTTTGAGTAACTTTTTTTCCAAAATTTTCACCCCGACGAGCAGGATGCTTTTCCATGAGAAGTGGAGAAAAAATAATTTTACTTTCGCACCAAACATGCCGCGTTGGATTTTCCGGGAAATTTCAAAGAACGAATGTCCAAAGTCGTATATGGAAGACTTCATGTATAGCGTATACGTTCTACATGTATACATGCGGTAAAGCGACGACTGGGATATTATTAATAGGTTCGCTGGCAGTAAGTTTACGACTTGAAATATTTGAGTCGAAATTTCGGGGTTACTCGTGCGAAATATATATTTTTACCATAGGGGATCGTATGGCTCGGGCGTTGTGCTTTCTACCCTCGAAGCCATCGCAGGGGACATTTCGTGCAATTTTTTCCTTCCAGACCCGGACAAACAGAAAACTGCAAGAATTCAAGGAAAATATTGATAGATTAAAATGGAATACTTCGTGTATATATGGGGCACCAATTCTTGTACACGTCGACGATCGTGGCAGCTTCAAGATATTTATATAATACATAGAGACATATATCTGTTCCATAATATCGCCGTTAAGAACGTTAAATCATTATAATCGCTCGGGAAACGACACTAAAACGTCATCGATATCTTTCCGCGGGATAGCGTGTAGTGCGGTGGTTGCGAAGGAATGAGAGGAGGGTTTTTCTTTTCGTGCTACCCGAGATAAAATCGAGGGAGGGATGGATGAGTTACGAGACACGATCGCGCACGAGGAGACTATAGGAAACCGGGAAAATTTCTATCAGCTCTCCTACAAGCGAGTGTTTTGGAATATTTTTTTGTGCGAAGGAGAAGAAAAAAAAAATAGCGCAAGATTGACGTGACGGATGCCAAGGTGCTTCGGAAAAAAAAAAACACGATGACGTTACCTGTTAATACAGTAATATATTGGCTTCAAATTGACGATAGGGAGACGCGTCCGGTTTTGCCTCTCGTCCCTTTTCGTTCTTGTATAATTCACGCCGTCATATATAGTGATTCTCAAACGTGCGAGAACGAAAATCTTATTTCAGGGAGAAACGGGAGAAGGATGGTCGAAAAACTAAAGTCATATTAACGTCTGTGCCGTGTGAGTGTGAGTGTATGTGTGGGATGGTGGACGATGGCGAGAGAAGAACGAACTCACGAGCCACGCATCATCTCTGTTAGGTATCGGATGTTGGCAAGCAAAAAGGCGTAAGTCACGTTGACTTTTCCATGTTAAATCGTGTTGGTTAGGGCGTCTTGTTTTCTAGCTATATATAGCGGCCATGGTCCGGCGGTATGCTCGATGGACCGACGAGAAAAAGAAACCAAAGGATCGTTTGACTGAACCCGCGTGTAGCACACACACGCACACACAGCTCTCTCTCTCTCTCTCTCTCTCTCTCTCTCTCTCTCTCTCTCTCTCTCTCGTCCCCTGTGTTTCTCATTTTTTATTTTACCCTCTTGCACCCCTGTTCGCTCTTCTGAGAGGCATTTAACCGACGAGGAGTCACGCTTCGTAGATTTCAGACGCGCATTTATGGTCATTCGGTAGAGGAGTTATTTATGCCGGTTCGTTCCTTTCGTTCGCTTTAAAACTCAGAAGAAGCGGATGAAGCAAATATCCCGTGTGTGCTCTATCGTTTGCAGTTTTAGAAGGAAAAAAAACAACGCTCAATTTCACTACGAGCCATCGTTTGTATTTTTATTTCCCTTCTTTTCTTTTTTTTTTTTGCCATTGAATATTAATTTTCGATCGGAAATCGACTCATTGAGTATAAATATGAATGAGCGATAAGTATATCTTTAACGTTCTCATGAATCAGTATAGACTCTTGATTATCATGGAAATCAAGAATGAACATAGAGGGAGTCTTTGTCGTATGGACTATTTATAATTGGGCTACGACAAGCTGTCGAACGAAATTGATTAATTTTAATGTTGATAAAGGTTGAAAGAACGTAAACGATTGTCGTCATTAAGAGGCACGGTAGTGCCTCGAGACAAGTACATTTCCTCTCCTTTACCGACATGTCGAGAGGTACTACAGCCTCTTATACGCCACACATCTGGCTTATACACGGGAGTATATCTATATAACGAAACTTATTTTCCGAATTATTAATGAATTATACGGACTTAGGCAATGATATCAACACGAATATTTTTTTTTTTTTTTTCTCTTTCGATCGGTACCCAAATGAATGCTGTAGCTATTGACATATGGGAGATATTGCATTTTATTATTTTCATTCAACGTACATCATCATCATCATTTTCTTTTTTTTTTTGTCTCCGCCACAAATTTTCGCACCGCCCGTGAATCTAACCGCAAATTCATCGCTCACCTGTCCCACCAGGCTAAAAGGCTGAAATCACGTATGTCATGTTACGTAGGATCTTTGGTTAACGAAGCTGCCTTCGTTGCTTCGGCATTTCCGAAAGTCGTTTACGCGATTTTTTTATCGTTACTTTGAGATGAAAGTTCAGAGGTTTTATTACGAAAGTGAAGTATAAAAATAATTGAAAAAAAAAAAAAAACGAACAGTGTTAGAGTATTATTTTATCATTTTCGGACAGAACCGGTGAAAAAAAAAATTATATACTTATATGTGAGTTCTCGTAGTGATATGACTTCCCATTTAGAGGTTATATTGGTGTATTTCGAAAAATAAATATTGATTATTAATTAAATAAAGTTTAAAGTATATTAATGGAACAGAATTGTGTTTTTTTCCACAAACATCAAAGTACATTCAGCATTTTTATTTTTAACATTGTTTATTTCATTTTAATTATTATTTAAATGATATTTAAATTCCAAGTGAACTTCATAAGTTCTTTGCATCGTGTAATTTCGATTGAATATTTTCTTTTTGTATCTCTTCCCTCTCTCAGGATCATCAGGACTTCAAAAGGTTCCGTGAGCATTGCTTGTTATCGATATGCCGGAGCTCTTCTAACGTTTTTTAATCCGCACATGATCTACGCCATCAACTCCGAGTATTCTATTTGACATCATACAAGTCCCAGCTGCACTGCCTTATTATCACAGATTTCATCTGAATGCAAACCAGAGAAGCTCACACAATTCTAGACAGAAAAATAGTATGCGTCATCAAGTAAACACAGAAAAATTAGTTACATCGCTAAGCCGTCACAAAAACATTTCCCCAAACAGGGATTTGACCCAATAAATTTGGCCCGTATCTAACTTGATAAAAAGAAACTCGTTGCGCCATCAACTTGCTACAATAAAACACAATGCACCACCAATTTGGAATAGAAAAATTCGACGCATCACCAACTCGACGCACAAAAAATCACCTACGGGCTATCTCGATGGAGATATACTCTCCCATGGTACAGTTTCACACAGCAAAAACTCTCATGCGGCGTAACTTGGTCCGCTTCAATTCTCAACCGACGCAACCATAGTCCGTTAGACTGTGTAGAGTTGGAGCGGGCCGAGCTGTGCCACGAAAGTTTCGCTGTGGCGAGTTACGCCAAGGGAGAATTTTTCTGTGTTGGCATGCCCTGGCAGTTTTTGCATGTCGAATTGGTGATGCATCGAGTTTTTCCATGTTGAATTGGCAATATGTCCAGTTTAATTGGAGCAAGCCGATGGTGCATTGGGTTTTTCTGCACCAATTTAATTATAGGCTGAGTTTGTCTGGGTTATGTCGCTTCATGGGATTTTTTTTGTTTTACAGTGCAATGTGTCGAATTTTTCTGTGTTCAGTTAATTATGTGTGTGACTTTTATGAGCAGAATTACGTGGGTCGGGTTGAGTCTGCATTCAGTTGGTATCTGTACAAACAAAGCTTTACCATTCCATCGCTAAGAAAAAAAACATAAAGCTCAATATTATAAACAGACTATCGAAAAGCGATGCCTATGATTTTATATCTTAGCGATGGTGCATTGTATCAAGAATCAAATACTCAAAGTTATTCGGATAGGTCATGCGAGTATTCTCAAAAATCGAGATACCTCATTGATAACATGTTGTACGCATGGAACATTCTGAAGTTTGCTAAGCTTATTAAGGGGGTCAGGTACCGACAATTTCACATCCAGAACCTCTAACGGTAGAGACTGGCTGATTTTTGTCTTGATATCATTTCTCATATCAAAATACCTCATGAAATTTAGAAAAATTAATTTTTTCCCTATTTTCAAAATAATTTTTTTCGAAACCGTTGATATATCGAAAATCCCATCTGCTAGATTATTCATTGTGATAAGTGTTGTTATATAATTTCGTCCAGGTAAAGTTTTATTACTTGATCATATCGAAGAATTTTTTTATTCAGGCCATGGAATCCATTTTCTTCTTATTATATTCTACCAATTAATTTATCACACATTTGGAAATTTTTGTGCCATTAATAATGTTGAAATTTGCATCGTTGGAATGCAACGAAAATAGGTTTTTTTTATTAAAAAAAAAATCATTTCCAGTATTTCTGACGCTTCTCTGGCATATTTAGGCCCCAGATCGCAAAAAAAAACCGAAAATAAGGTTTAAACGATTTTTGACTTCGAGACAATACTGGAAATGATTTTTTTTTAACTTTTTTCGTTGCATTCCAACGATGCAAATTTCAACATCATTGCCATTAAATGGTATCTCCTCCTACAATTTTGAACTTTGAGGGTTGTAGATTTTTTTACACATTCTTTGGGTCACAATGAACAATCTAGCAGATGGGATTTCCGATACCTATCTTAACGGATTCGAAAAAAATTATTTTAAACACGTGGAAAAATTAATTTTTCGAAATTTTATCAATGTGAGGTATTTTGATACGAGAAATGATATCAAGACCAAAATTAGCAAGTCTCTACCGTTAGTGGTTCTGGATGTGAAATTTTCGGTACCTGACCCCCTTAAGGATCTAATAAACGAAATGCAAATGATATTTAATGTCTTAGTTGCTAGATTGGGGCCTCTGAATTTGTAAAATAATGAAACCATCGCATGACGAAATGTTTTGGAAAGACGAAATTCATCCCCTCAAAAATTGTTTAATTCTAGCCTGAGCAGAGCAGTCACCATTCGAAGCTTTCACATAGAAGTTACATGGTAAAAATATATATAATCCTTTGCAAAAAGAAGCCAAATCCCCCCAAAAAACACCATAAATGGTGTACAAAAAGTTGAGACAAGTACATTTCCTTGCATCGTTTTATCTTTCCTTACAAAAATATGTCAAACATAAATAGTTGTAAAATAAATCCTCACAAAAAGTTCTCAAATAAATTCAAATCATCCAACTCACAGTTGCCAAGTACATCCAGCATTTTTATTGTTTCTATTATTTATTAACCATTTATAAGTAGGTCACAACGCCCGAAAACGTCTTGAAACGGGACTTAGGGACTTAATCTAAAAATGTATTGTTTGAAAAATTTTTATTGAAAAAAATTCGGATTGAAAAAAAAAATTCGAACGAAGTACTTGGCGAGTTCGTAACAGGTAGTCCGTACAGTCATTTTACATAACTCGCCAAGTACTTCGTTCGAATTTTTTTTTTCAATCCGAATTTTTTTCAATAAAAATTTTTCAAACAATACATTTTTAGATTAAGTCCCTAAGTCCCGTTTCAAGACGTTTTCGGGCGTTGTGACCTACTTATAAATGGTTAATAAATAATAGAAACAATAAAAATGCTGGATGTACTTGGCAACTGTGAGTTGGATGATTTGAATTTATTTGAGAACTTTTTGTGAGGATTTATTTTACAACTATTTATGTTTGACATATTTTTGTAAGGAAAGATAAAACGATGCAAGGAAATGTACTTGTCTCAACTTTTTGTACACCATTTATGGTGTTTTTTGGGGGGATTATATTGACTCTCTTCTTGAAGAGGGCGTGTGTGTCAGTGGTACGATTTTCAGTCTGAACTCTAATGTCGAATTTTATGCATAGTCTAAAACTGCCGTTTCATTTAACTCCCGTTCAGCCTAACTCTCATGTGCCATAAAACTCGATGCTGGATCATATATGCCGTACTTTCAATAATGGCAATTCGTTCTATGTGAAGCTACATGGATCGTGTTAACGCGCTCTTTTCATCTTAACCCTAGAAGGAAGTGTTCAGGTCTGAACTCGACAAATACTTCGATTTCACTATTATGGTAAGGGAGCTTCCAATAGAAGATCACCTGAGGCCCAAAAATACACCCCGCACGTAATAAAAGCCGAAAAATTATTTTTCGAAAAATATTTTCTCATTTTTTTCCCTATGGATCGCAAAGTGTTTGGCGATACCTGCCTCGATATTATGTTCCATTTTTTTATGGAATTTTCTAGTTGTTGAGACTTTGAGAATTCACCGCATTTACGTTCTCAAATAAATATACTTTTTTTGAGAGAACGCGATGGTAATTTTTTTTTCTGACAGTGTATCGTGTCTACTCCAGAACCCCGTTCCAATTAGTTCACTCGATTGATTATATAAGGATGTATCGGACATACCTTCCCAACCAAAAGTGACTTTCGTCGACAATATTGCATACTTCATGATAAGATAAAAATCGAAAAAAATTTAACCACAATAAAGACCATAAGAAGATTACTTTTTAATAATAATAATGCCCAAACGTTATCAATAAATTGTTTAAACAAAACATTGCGTAACAAATTTTTAGGGAATGTTTTTTTTTTCATGTGAAATGAATTCGTTTATTTTTCAGACAACACATGAATGTTTTTTAAATTTTCTTATCATTTTGAAATTTCGGTTTTCGGAAATTTGTAAAGGTTGTATTTACAAAACTCTTCGTTCAATGCCCTGGAAACTTATTAATTGTAATATACAACGTTTTTACGAAAACATATCCAAAATTCACGATTTTTCCTTCATTTTTCAAAATTAAAAAATTTTCGAAAACGAAAAAAACCATTAAATTCTGTATGAAAGTACGCTGTCGATAAACCTCCAATATCTCGAAAAAAAAATTTTTTAAATGCATTTTCCATAAAAATGTTCGGTGAAAATCCGATTTTTTTTTTCTGAGTGCCGCCATTTTTACAATATTCAACATTTTTAACTTTTTTTAGGTTTATCGACAGCGTACTTTTATACAGAATTTAATGGTTTTTGAAATTTTTGTTTCAGATGAAAAATGAAAAAACTACAGCTGCCGCAATTTGACGTCGCGGGAAAAATTCGTTTAACAACAATTGGTTGCAGTCAGCTAATGAATAATTATTTTCCATTGAAAAATTTTTTTTTCAAGTCTTCGAATATCAAATAAAATAGCCTCCAAAGTTGAAAACGATTTGTGTAGTACTGACTTCAGAAAAAAATCCCGAAATTCCTCGTCATTTTTGACCGTTTCCATGTGTTTCCCCCCTTAAGAAAAAAAAACAGATTTTTTTTTCTAAAAAAGTCATTTTTGCATGTTATTGACATTTTTTTCGTTCACATCACTTATTTCACTGGTTTCTGCTTTGTACAATTTACTCGATTTTACTTGACCATTCTATTTCGTATTGTTCAAGGAAAAAATTCATCTCCATTTAAGGTTCATCAGGTAGAGCAAGAATGCCCAGAATATCGTAAAATTTGTATACAATATTCCATACTCACACACTGGACGGCCTGAATCATTTCAGAATTTTCATCTACACTGTTCTCGAAGAATATATGTATTAACCCTAGATGGAATTTTTTTTTGCCCTCTACGGAGTATGTGAGTGCATGGGGTGAGCATGGCCCCCACATTTTCTGTCTAGGGTTCAATATTTTCACTTTAACATAGGTCCTTTATGGCATTTCGTGTTCCCGCCATGGTAACCCTGGGTAAAATAAATGAAAGGATAGTTTAATGATATAACGTAGTTGAAAGAAATTACATGAGAAATATCAGATCGTTTACCTATACCTCCTTTAATATTATTACGCTTTTTACGGCTCAAGCAAATGTTAAAGCGCAACCTGACCCACACGCCGCGCTCGCGCTGAGCCATATACGTTCAGCTCGTCGCGTCGCACCGCAACCTTTCTAGTGAACTTCCTCAAACCCTATTATTATTTATTTAATCCCTTTTCTAGATCTACCTCAATGACTGCTGCAATCGAATTATCAGGTTCTCAAATTGATGATCAATGCGCGTAGTGAATCACCCATTCTGGAACGATGCTATTTTCGAAATTCTCAAACTTCTCGAATATACTCACAAAAAATCGTGACGAGGTAAATTTACCATGTTTTGAAACGGCATTACCTTATAAAACGATAATCATTCGTATCGCTCGGTTGCTCAAGTTCCGTGATTTTTTTTTTTTTTTTTTTTAAGGGATGAACATAAATCTTGGGGGCCACTTTCTTCCCTTTCAGCGGATAGTCCGCACTTTGAACAAGCACGTTTTCAGAATGTCCGAAGGGCAGGGCTCTTTCGGGTATAGTATGTATATATGAAATAAGGGATGAAAATGTAGAGTGAGAAGAATGTAGAGCGCAGTAAGGGAAAACGAGTGTACCTTTCTCGGTAGCCATGTATATACATGTATAGGTATTGGTGTGGTTAGCATGAATACGGCTGTGATTGCCATTGATGAATAAAAGTATAATTTATTCGTGGGACACGGTCCGCGGATGTTCGTCCAGGAGCCCGGCAAGAGCGTATAAGAATTTCAGCGAAGGAAATATATTTCTCTCGATTTCTCGTGGATTGATATTCCCGTCGTCTTCATCGTCGTCGCGTTCTCATAGTTGCCAAGAGCCCATACACTTTATCGACGCGATGATGATACAATGACAACGAGATATATAGAGATAGCCCAATAAACGACGTATTGTTTTATTAATCTCATAGAGCATTCGTGAATACGTGACTCTTCGTTCTTGCAAAAATTTTCATGAAACGACGAGTTGTTCTCGCTATCATGGAAAACACGATATTTTAACGTAATTCCTTTCACGACAGACATGAAGCACTCCGGAGGAGAAAGCACACCTGATGGAGAAAAATTCAGAAAGCAGGTCCTAATACACTTTGTGCCGTAACGAAAAGCTATAGGTATATATATATGTGTGTGTGTGTGTGTGTGTGTATACCTATAAATTTGTACCGGGCATTTCACATGATCTTGACAAAAATCTGACCACTTTGAATCCAATACTATATTTTTTAGTGTTCTTGCTCGTTCGTCTTTACTTTTTTTCTCTTCATTATAATTGCATCGTTTGGATCTATTTCAAGTCATTCTGATAGATAAAAATGATCTTTAGATTATTAAAAAAAAAACGTGAAATTTTATTTGGAAAAAGCAGTATTGTTGATACTACAATTTCTGGGAGGAGTCTTAAATTTTAGTATTTTACAACGAAGAATAAGATAATGCAGAAAATTTTCAAAAATGATAATATTGTTCCGGGAAAAAGTCACTTTGGACTTCTTCGAGAACATGACAATTTTGAGCAAGTCCTACAAAGTGGGCCAGTAATACTATATCGATAACTCGGTTGAGTGGAATTTTACAAAAGCAGTTTTTCGGATTATGAAAAATATTTCAACCTTTTCCGATGTCATTTGATGAATAAAAATGAAAAATAGTATTTTCGTGTAAAATCAAAAAGTTCATGGATCAATGACGAATGGGACAAAAAGTAAAAAAAAATTAAAATCATCGTCCCGTTTGAAAGTGGATCGGGACGATGAATATATTGGATCAGGCTTGAGAGGATCGGAGCTTGGTCGAGTTGGCATGGAATGACTCGTTCATAAAATATATTACGTATGGTGTGTATAGTGCGAGTAGCCAGAGGCGACGAATCGAGAGTGCAGTTGGTGGCCGAGACGCGGTATTTCCCGAGCCAAGAGTGCGTTAGGGAGCTCTTTGGACCCATAATGGTCAATAAAACGAAACTGTAATCGATTTCTCGGCAATCGAAGGAGAGGAAGAAAGAGAACGAAGGAAAGAAAGGGAGGAATGCATCTGGAGAGTGTGGGAGTGCTTGGTGAGTCGATATATCGGTAATACTATAGTCAATTTGCCTCTGTTAAGTGGTTTACATGTGGTGGCCAGTACGTGATCGTAAAATCGTTTACAAGAGCGCTGTTCTTAGTACTCAGTGACAAACAGACCCCGACTCGGCGTTAATTCGTATTTCGAGTTCGCTGGATTGAGCCACCAAACCCATACCCCTCGGAATTTTCAAATATGAAAATATCCAATATTTTTTATCGTTTGAAATGATCATCAAAAGAATCGCAAATATTGCCCATGGAGAAAAATAAATTAGTTTTTTACTGCCTGATTTTTCAATTTGGCACCGCTAATGGGACGAAAAAATCTATGGAAATGATTCTTCGGAACGGTAAAAAGATTCGATAGTGACACATTTACAGCTCTTTCGGGATAATTTTCCGGATGAAAACTCTACCGGAAAACCACGCTATACCTGACAAAATCTTTCATCCATTTTAATTATATTTAAGAATACTACGGTTTCATATGGACCGGAGGCTACGTACTTTAACTTCCTGACCTAAGCCCAAAACCAAACGTAGTCGTCCTTTTCAAATTGGACACCGCTTGTACAGGGTGTCAAAAAGCCCAACCCAAACAAATCGAAAGACACTCATGATTTTCAAATTGGGCACCCCTCTTATACAGAGTCGTCACAAAGCCAAATCCAAACGAACCCAATCGGAATCATCCTGTTCACATTGGATCCCCATTCTATAAGGTTCTCAGAAATTCAAACCCAACCCAAACAGAGTCACTTTTTTCAAATTTGGCACTTATAGAAGATGTCAAAAAGCCCGACACAGTAAAACCCAAGCCGATTTATCTTTTGCAAATTGTAAACATAAAGTATCAGGTGCCCTTTGCATAAAGTATCAGATGCCCTAACCAAAACGAACCCAAATATATAGTCATCTTTTTCAAATTGCACACCGCTTATATATATATATGTTTCTTGTTTAAAGTTCACTAGAAATATATTTTTTACATAAATGTCCGAAGAGTCATATGTGTCAAATATTGCAAGTATAGTACTTGTTTTGTATGGGACAGCTCTTTGGAACGACAAGTCTACCAGAGAACACGTCACTTCGATACACAAAGTATCTACCGTGAATTAGCAGTAATAGGCATGTGCGCTAAGTGTTAATAAACTTTACTTAAAAAGATATGAAGCAATAATAATAATTACAGATATTCTCTAAAACAACCAAGTACACTTGTCTCGGTGCTCTGTACAGAAAATCACGAATGTGCAAGCGTAAAAGTGGAATTGGATGATCGGAAAGTAAAGGCAAAGCGTTGGTGCCAATCGATCGATGGTTTTATAACGCTTGGGAATCACGAGATCGCGAATGGATACATTGACCAGGATGTTTACGGGAGGAGAAAGAATGAGACGGAAAAAGAAATAAAAATATAAAAAAAGCTTACTCGTCCAGAAACGAATGACAATGACGAGCGGTGTTCAGCGACTTTTTAATTAACGAGTAACGTCGATTTATATTTGCTCGTCTCGTGGCTTCGCTGATCGTATGGTAACGGTATACGTTGTACATCTATATAATAGTACAGTTATAGAACCGGCCGATCTACTCGGTCCTTGTCGACTGAGGGAGAGAGCGAAAATTGCACGCTCGCTGTACGTATTTTTTCTCGCGCCTCCTCGAGAATCTATTGAGACCGTCGGCCTGACCACAGGCGAGTAGGGGGTCTTGTTCGAGGGGAATTGCGCAAGAGACCGAGGTGCTATAGACGATGGAGAAAAAAAAAGTGTCAACGACGCGGGGTCGTTTGAATAGTTGAATCGGTCGTTGTTTAATGAAGGTCCTGAGTGAGAATAAAAATGTTTTACGGAGATACGAGACTACTGACATGAGCTTCATGCGAAAACGTAGAATCCAATGACCGCTGGAGTTCTCTATTTTATCCCCCCCCCCCCCTACACTGCACAAAATATTTGATTGAAAGTTAATGTAAATTGTATTTCGCGCCTCTTCCTCGAGATAGACAGTACAGTACACAGAGTTGTAAGTAATGCATTTCTGAAATCCATTACCCATTATTTTGGTTATGGATTGGGTTTCCCATACATTGTCCATCAATTCCTTAATGGGAAATAGAATTTTATTCATTACCCAGCATTAGGTTGGGGATCGAAAATGGAATTGCACTATTGCCCATTACTTTGATAATGGGTAATGGAATTTAATCCATTACCCATCATCTCGGTAATGGATAATTGAATTTTATCCATAGCCCATAATTTTGGTAATGGGTAATGAAATTTTATCTATCACCTATTATTTTGTTAATGAGTAATTGCATTCAATCCATTATCTATTATTTTGGCAATGGGTAATAGAATTTAATCGATGTCCACTATTTTGGTAATGGATAATGAAATTTTATCTATTGTCCGTAATTTTTTTAATGCAGAATGAAATTTAACCGACTATCTATTATTTTGGTAATGGATTGTGGACCTTTATCCATTAGCCATTATTTTGGTAATGGGCAATTCGCGATGCTCAGGACCGTTGGCGGCGCTGATCGCAGCCTGTCACGTGGTCTGAAAAGAGGGTTTTTCTGTCACACTATTAAACATTTTATTCACACTATCAAACATTTTATTCACCGACGCCCTACTATAAAAGGTTCTAAAACTTCCCACCAGTTAGCGTATCGCTTCGTGAGCATCGCGAATAGAATTAAATTGATTATTATCCATTACTTCGGCAATGGGTATTAGAATTTAATCCATCACCCAGTATTTTTTTTAAATGAGTAATGGAATTTAATCCATTGTACATTGTTTCGGTAATGGGAAATGGAATTTTATCCATTGTCCACTATATTGATAATAAGCAATGGAATTCAATCCATTATTCATTATTTTGACAATGGGTAATAGAATTCAATCCATGTCCATTAATTTGGTAATGGGTAATCAAGTTTTATCTATTGTCCTTTTTTTTAATGCGTAATGGAATTTAACCAATTGTCCATTATTTTGTTAAGGGATAATGAAATTTTATCCATTACCAACTTTTTTGGTAATGGGTAATGGATCTTGAATCCATTATTTAATCTTTTTTAAATGATGAATGCATTATTATTAATAGCACGCTCGTGATGCCGCAAGTTCAAAGCAGAATACATTTTGCCTACGCTACGTCGAATCAAAGAGCGTAAGCTGATGTACAAATGTTTCCAACTTTTTTACATAGGAAAAATAAGCGCCTATTTTTTCTGTTGCCAAGTACTTCGTTTGAACTTTTTTTTTATGCGAATTTTTTTTCAAGAAAATGTTTTCAAACGATAAATTTTATGATTATAAGCAATGGCTAGAATTTATGTTTAATATATTCTCATAAAATTAAACCCTTTTAAGTCAGAATCCCTCGCTTTTCTATTTAGCGTGCAGACGAGTTGCGCCCTCCGTAACGTCCCAAGTTCGGTTTCAAAAGACGTTTTCGGGCGTTGTGACTTATAAAAGGTTAGTAAAACATATAAACAATAACAATGCCTTGGCAACTGTGAGTTGGATAATTTAAATTTCTTTGGAAACTTTTTGTGTTTGACATATTTTTGTAAGGATTTTTGTACACTTCTTCTTCATCCAAATATTCATTAGAAAATTCTGCATGTCGTCCGATCATTTTCTCAGAATACAATTGAATGAATTGATAATAGAACTACTTTCACTGGAAATAAAGTGTTTCATTTTTTTTTAAATAATGTTTTCACACTTATATCCGTTTTTCATATAGAATTATCGCCATTGACATAATTATAATATCGCAAAAAACGTATGGATATCGACTTTTTACTCGACATGCAATAATGAACAGATTATAGTTGAACTTCAACTCGTCTCGAAGCCAATAGAGTAATTTGCATAAAAATTGCATCTTTTTTTCGTTCAATTCAACTCACTGCACTTCTGTAAGTTGAAAAACTATTTATATGCTTCATTTGCTGACTTATGTGTGCGAGGTAAAATTTCAATAATCTCCGTCACGCCACTACTTGGTCGATCAGGCTGGAACTTATACGAACGGCTCAGAGTGAATAAGTCGGATATTCTTTTCAGTTGGCAACGTGCTCTCAATTTTTTAAATATCTTAACTGGAATGAAAATTTTTTAGACTGTTCAAAACGATCGAGCCAATCTGAACTCGGTCAGGATTGTGTTTCGTGCCTGAGGAAAAAAAAGTTAATGGCGAATATATATCTATTAGCACCAGAGAAGTCTTCTATATAGGTCCTAATACATCCTACTGAACGTCGTAGGACTTTGCAGGCCTATCGTAGGACCAAAATTTCGACTCGGGAATATATTTATCTCATACACATATATACACATTATCCTTGTTATACTATCATACTTTTCGAGGACCTACAGACTTTAAATAGGCTCTAACGTGAGAGAGCAGCATCAGAATACGTTATAGTAGGACGTCAAGAATCAGAAGAGGTACAAATATGAAAAAGATAGCTCTATCAGGTTCTAAATATGGCTTGCGGACCAAAAAGCGCTTAATGAAGTCTTGTTTAGTATCTAAAGGTTTAATGTAGGGACGAAAGTTCGACTCCGGGATACATGCAGACTGTGATTGTAATTAATTATGAACGAGACTGGAGATCCGTTTTTCCGTCATCTTTCCAACCAAGCGCCATGTATTTAGTTTCTCAATATCAAGACTATTTTCTTTTTCGTAAACATAAAATACAGGTCCGGTTGGAATCAATTTCAGCCACGACACGACGATACAAAAAATTTTGCCACCCATATGTGGTACACGCTGCAGTGCGTCCTTCCGCATTGAATATGAAAAAAGTCATCTCCATTTTCATTATTGCAATTTCAATTTTCGTTCTGGATTATGCAACAGTGGGTCGATATTATATTCCATTTCTCAACTAAGTATAATGCACGCTGCCAAAGTTTAAACTATTTCCGCATGTTAGCTTGATGAAGAGCAAGAATACGGTTGTATGCGACGGTGTGTTGGATGTTATACACTCTTTTATTACACACCGAATCACACATTCTCTACTGAATATTAGTGTATCGGATCTCAAGTGGATTGGTCCGTTTTGTCGGAAGGCGACCAGGCGAGAGAGTGTACAGCGTCCAAATTCACCCCCGCCCTTTGGTTTCCTCTCTCTCTCTCTCTCTCTCTCTCTCTCGATGTGGATAGTACCTATAAAGGGAGAATCCTATAGAAATGTGAGCCTCCCACGAAGACCATTACATTGTACATGTATAGTATACATATATACATCGTGTATTTACGGTTTCTGCAATCTAGTGGAAGCGAGGGAATGAGCCAAGAGAGACGCGAGAAATGGCGCGGGGGTGGTTTACCAAGGCAACGTCGGATCGAGAGGGTGTTGCACACCGCGCAATTCTCTCATCCTCCCATCAGCATATTGAGGGAAAGCAACCGACCGAGTCGGATTAATTCTGGCAGATTAACGCCTTTGCTTCGGATATACCATGCCGCCCTTAAGCCACTCTCATGCTACCAGAACAACCGCTAATGCGGGCTAATGAAAGATTCCAAGATTTTCCAAGCGCGGGTTTACAATATTACATCTCTCTATGTTATGTGAAGATCTTGCCACCGCCACTCACCCCCACCCCCATTACAAGAATCGAGGGGGTCTCATGTGGGCACCCAGCTTAAATGATGAAAAATGCACCCCTGCACTTACGGTCATTTTGGCTGGGTTTTAGTCTTGGTTGGGTTGGATTTGGGTTAAGGTTAGGTTGCGTTTCGGTTGGGTTTGGGATCGGATGGGATGATCTAATTAGACGGGTGGCCATGTGTGCGAGTGTGTTACATTCTCGGTTGCTCAGCTCTCGTTGATTCTTGACCCTTATCCCATCTTTCACGTATAGGGAAACACGCGTACAGCAATCTAATTCTTGCAGTGCGAAGGGGGAGAGGAAAGTGATAAAAATACGATATGTACAAGAAAATCTCGAGGGGAAACGAATTGAGAGGGATGTGCCAAGTAAGCGTTTTTTTCATAAATCGCATAGATCGTATTCTTAATTATATTTATATACCGTATTATATAATAGCATTTCAGGTATAAATAATTCATTTTTTCAGAATTTGGAAAATGTATAGTCGTATACCCATTATTAGGGTGGTTGAAAAAACGCCTCCTGATCGAATTCAATAACTATTGATTGACATTCTTGTACCCTTTCTCTGAAAAGTAGCTAAATTGAAAACTGGGATCCGACTGAAAACTAGAATTGTCGCGGCTAACTTGAAATAAAAAAAAATAAAAAAACAAAAAACCAGCTCTATTCTTGAGAATGACACAAATCGTAGTGACCTCAATTTTTGAACTTTTATATTCATCGTTTTATTTTTTTAACTTTTTATCTGTGGTTCGTTCATTTCTGCGCGACTCTTAGCTCACATGAAAAGTGAGTAGTTTTTTATGGTAATTCTGTCGCTCGTAGAACAAACATCAGTAGATATACAAGGCGGGTTCTGGACCAAATGTGGGTGAGGGGGTGAAGGGGCGAGAGGGGAAGCCGATAGGGGGGGGGGGGGGGGGGAGCCGAGAGGGGAAACCGAGGGGGTGACGTCATCGTTCTCGAACCTTCTGGAAGCTTCGAATAATATATATATATATGTATATACAGGGTGACGTCATCCTTCTAGAAGCTTCTGGAAGCTTCGATTGAAAAAAAAAACATGGGTTCTGGATTAACGGTGAAGGGGTGAAGGGGTGAAGGGGTGACAGGGGAAGCCGAGAGGGGGGAAGCCGAGAGGGGAAGCCGAGGGGGTGACGTCATCGTTCTCGAACCTTCTGGAACCTTCTAGGAAAAAAAAAAAAAAAAACCCACGAGTTCTGGATCAAGAGCGAGCCGAGAGGGGAAGTTGAGGGGGATGACGTCATCTTTCTCGAACCTTCTAGAAAATTCGATAATATTCTATGCTAACTACGCAGTTACGATTACGTCATCCTTCTCGAACCTTCAAATAATAATCTACGCAGTTATGACGGTGTCATCCTTATAGAAAGGCGAGAGGGGAAGCCGAGGGGCATCCTTCTGGAAGCTTCGAGAAAGATGACGTCATCCTTCTCGAATATTCTAGAAGCTTCGATGACGTCATCTTTCTCAAATATTCAGGAGCATTCGATCTCGAATACAAATGGTGGGGGTATGTTCGATAAAAGCCGATTTTTGGTACCATAATTAATCAGTTTACTCGGAACACTCGCGTATCGCAGATATCTATGCAAAAACAGTAAGAATGGAAATCATTTTGGACGTGCAAGGTTTTAAGAAGCCTGTCAATCAATTTGTAGTAAAGGCGATCAAAATTCGACCAGATGAAAAAGATAACAAAGAGATTGCTTGTTTATTGTTTCAACCACCTTTTGAATGGGATAACTTACCCGCTAAATATAAAAGTGAAAATCTATGGTGCCATCGCGTCTGCCATGGTATTTCATGGAACGTTGGTGAATTACCGTACAATGAGTTGGAAGAAGTTTTTGATGTTATATTGAAGGGGGTAGGGCTAATTTATGTGAAAGGGTGCGAAAAAAGGCAGTGGATCGCTGATATTATAGGATATTCAATACCGATCGTAAACTTGGAAGACTTGGGATGTCCAGCATTGCGAGAGTTAAAAGTAGTGAAATGTTGGTATCACAAATTTCATGCACGGGTTGACTGCTACAGCTGTGCCTTTGAAAACGTGCAGCGTTTAAGAAAATTGTATTTGGAGAATTGTGCAGAAACTCCATCATCACCTTAAGAAACATTACTAAAAAATAAAAAAATAAAAAAAATTTTAAAAACGCATTTCAAGTCCAATCAAAAAAATGATAGGGCGTAATAAAATTTTTTTAATAACGATCTCGAAACGGAGGGTGGGGGAAAAGAGCTATATAAAGGAAGACTTCTCCAACCAGTCAGTCAGTCATCATGGACGAATTATCGCCGAACGAAGAGCAGCATTTGCTTTCCATTCCGCCATACACCAGCAGTTACGATGAAGTTGTCGAGAGACATTTCGGGGATGTTGCACCGAAAAATATTCAAAATTTCATCTGTGACTTATTTGACTTGCTTGATCCACAAGTTTGAGCTGAAGATGATCTATTGACTGTGTGGCGATCGGAAGGTAAATGATGTGTGAGGGTACTTCAACGATCTTATATCCTGGTGGAACGACTGGGAAAAATTCATGGATGGTGTGGACTCGTTGCTCATTGATATAAGCGCCCGTGGTAATGTTGCACTCGACTCGCAGAGAGTTGATCTTGAGAATGGCTACTGGCAGCTCGGATTCATGAATTATATTAGCTGCTAATACACGTGGTGTGAATCCCAATAGACGACCGATGGAATCGTCAGGCATTAAATTGATCTCTCGATTGCACTTGATCTCGCTGCACAGAGTATTGTTGTTCGGTCTCAGGTCGATGGAGATATTCTTGCTGGAGAGTACGCTCAGTAAGTATCGCTCGATATCCTCGATTTCATAGCTTCCAGTGGGTACGATTACTGTTTCCTCTCCCACATGAAACTTATTATTTCCCACATCAATGTTTGGTATTGAGTTGAATGTCAGCAATTCAACAAGTCCGAGAGTATAATTGTTAAATGGTGATAGTTCGATCGATGGAAAATAGTAAGCTTCCAGTATGGAGCTCGTTCCCGAAAGCGTCAATGTGAAAGAATCACTCATGGTGGTTAACGTTCAACTGATGCTTCCTAGGACATCAGTATCCACTTTATAGATAACCACTCAAAAATTTCAGACAAAAATGTCCGCACACAACAGTGTCATAGTTCTGGTATCTTTCATGATTATGTTTGATAATGCTACCAACACCGAAATAGTTCATCAGATCTTGAGGTGGCTGAAGATTACCGAAGCTGTCAAAGTAAATAACTTCATCATTGATTTTTTTGTACGCAACCCAATGTGTACCAGGACCATCCTGATCATCGAGATTCACAATCGCCGATTCATACTTTCGAGGTCCATTCTCGGGTAATTCGTTTCTTATGTAAACTCCGCGGAAATATGGAATTTTCATAGCTCCGGCGTACTTTATCAAATCAGCATCGGTGAAAGCTCGGTGTAGGGTTTCAAGTGCAAGCCCATACCCTTCCTGTGGGGTTTCAGGTCAAGTCCTTTATCCAACGCGATAGCTTCGACCGTCTCGTTGTGACGTTTACTTTCCTCCAATTGTCTTTTAGCGGCGCTAGCATCGTTCATGGCTTTTGCTATACCCGCTGCACCACCAGCTAGAGCTCCAGTGGCACTCAATCCAGCAAAAATGAGTATGAGAAATGGTAGAAAACCACCAATTTTCGCGGGTACGGGCAGGATACGTGGTGATTTAACTTTTCTCCTTCCGCCTGCCTTCTTCACGGCGTCACGTGCGCCTTTGAGAGCCGATTTTATAGGATTCGCACCGCCCATGCTTTAGCTGCATTGACTACCTGCCTCAGCGTCATCTTCCTCGTGTTATTTTTTCTCTGCGCTCTCTTCACACCCATACCGAGCTTGGTTTTGGCTTTCATCGTGTTTGCGACACCCCAAGCTGCTGCTTTTTCTCCAATACCCGCCTGTTTTGCGAAAACTCTTTGCCAGGCTTTTTTCGCAAGCACTTGATCCGCCTCGTGTCGTGCCGAAAGGTTTTCCCAATTTTTCGAGTATGCAATATCGTGTTCTTTGCAAGCAGCGTCCAGGGGATTAATACCAGGATCACCTCGAGCAAGTCTCTCTGTTAATTTCGTACCGGGACCGCAGTACTGATATCCCGGTATATGTAACTCAAAGAGGAGCTTATTGATCAAATTATTGACAAATCCTCTTCCAGGTTTTTTCGTACGCTCCCGAATGATCATCACCATAGCACGAAATGTTTTTGACTAAGCAGTTACAGGTTACGAATGCCCTATTTATACTTTTTTCACTCTACATTTTTAATACTTTTTCCGCTTGTCACCAACAGCGCCGTATCGTCCTGAATCAACTTCACCCGTAAATCTTTGACTTCCTCGAATCTTTTCAGCTTTCAGTTCGTCATTGGTGGAAGGAGGAGGAAACTGTCTATGTTGTTCTTGCGCGAAATTCTTCAAACTGTCAGTTATGGGATTTTTTGAATCGTATCGTTTACTCATTTTTTTTTCACATGTTCATCGGAAGAGAGAACATTCGTTACTGAGACACTGATCTTTATAAGCACCCTACTCATACCTATTTCTATCAGTCGTTATCAAGATGAAGTTCAAGACACAACCTGAGAAATTATCTGTCATTAATTTTCATGAACTTGCACAGCGAGAAGCGAAGAAGCGACGCCATGGACCTCTACTGCCAAACAGTGTGCGTGCTGTGATTTGCGGACCGTCAAATTGGGGCAAAACGAATGCTCTTTTTACCCTCATAACCCACCCTAACGGGTTGAGATTTGAAAACGTTTATGTATACTCTAAATCGTTGAATCAACCAAAGTACAAACTTCTCAAGCGTTTACTCGGAACTGTAAAAGGAGTGGGATATTTTCCTTTTGACGATCATGAGCAAGTAATCAAGTCCGAAGATGCTCGACCAAATTCAATCATGATTTTCGACGATGTAGCCTGTGAGAAGCAGGATAATATGAGAGCTTTCTTTTGCATGGGTCGACACCGCGATGTTGACTCGTTCTATCTCTGTCAAACGTACGCTCGTATCCCAAAACATCTAGTTCGTGACAATACTAATTTGCTGGTACTCTTTCGTCAAGATGAAATGAATTTACGACGTATATATGATGATCATGTGAACACCGACATGTCTTATACACAGTTTAAAGATTTGTGTTCAGCATGCTGGAACGATAGTAAATATTCTTTCATAGTGATTGATAAAGATGGAGACATGAATGATGTTCGATATCACCGAGGATTTGATTGCTTTATAAATATAAGCGCATCAGATAAATAAGAACAGTCAACGTTTCAATGGAAAGGCGTCAACATGCGGAGCGCAACATCCAACAAGGAAAAAGACGTATTACGAAAAATCGCAACCGCGAGTGATGCGATTCGGCGAAAGCATAAACTTATAAAATCAGGCAGAGAGACCACGGAACGGGTCATGGATAATGTTTTCAAACCCCTGGTGACTCCTCTTCAGAAAATTGTTGATCAGTCGAAAACACTGGAGAATATGAAGAAAAAACTGAAAAAGGAAGAACCTGCCTTGAAGATAGAAAGGGATCTTGATAGCTCTTTTAGAACTGCGTATGATGATGATGATGATGATTATCAACAAGTATCAGATTCATCATTCGAGAAGGATTCTTCTGTTGTGCATGAAACATCCAATAAAGAAGATTATCGACAAGTACCAGATGCGTCATTCGAGAAGGATTCATCTGTTATACATGAAACACCTAGTGAATCACTTGTCCAGCAGTATCTGCATATGTTTGAAACGACTGAAGGAAAAGAGCTTGATACCGTATACGGTGTTCGCAAACTCATGGGTGGTGTTTTGAAGATCGGTGATTCGCTGGTGAATTTTGATGACAAGCGCATCTCAGTGCAGAACAAGACTTACGATCTCTCCCCCGGTTTGCTCGAATTGATATTCAAAAAGTCACCAAACAGAGAGATCATAACTGCAACAGATATGGATAATTATAGTGCAATTATCACAAGCACGAATGCGCATCACAAATACTATAAACCGAACAAACCCATTCGCACAGATAACGATAAATTCAAAAATATTATTGCAAAGATGGTTGATTCTCCGATGAAATCAGCAAGGAGGACACCGAAGAGGCGGTCACAACCATCAGGAAAGGGCTTACCGCTGTATATATGATTGCTAGGAAGAATAATAAAATGAACTACGTTTATTGAGATGATCCGAATGAATTGGTGGATCGACTAAGATTGCTTATGGCATCGCAGGCAGCCGGCAACACGAATCATAACAATGAAATAATCTCCATCATTGAGGAATTGCGTGAAGCTGGAATTATTTATTAGACGGTACGCGGACTACACGGATTCATTTGAGCCATGAGCGTCGACGTGTTTGGACGACAGTTATCGAGAAAAGGTAGTCTCCCAGGCAGCCGCGGTCCTCCTGGAGATGGATTCAAAATTACGACCGGTGGTCAATATGATATGAACAATAAAAGATTGTGTAATCTTGCTGATCCTGTAAATGCAAATGATGCAGTGACTGTTGGAGTCATAAAAAATATTGTACAGCAAGAAGTTCATCTCGTATATGAAATTACTTCTTCTTTGCGAAATAATATCGACGATGTTGATATAATGATCCGAGGTCTTCAGTCCGAATTTGGCAATAATTTAAAAAATGAACGAATAAATTATGAGAACCTACAAGATCTCATGAAGCACAACTCTGAGCTCATTAGCGATCTGGAAAACAGACTGAGAACATTGGAGCATAAGGACAATTGAAGCTGGCAGACGAGAAAAAAATGAATGAGCGGAAGATAGCTGTGGTGGAGGAGCTCCACAGACCTGCGAGAAGAAATTATCCCCGTCATCACGCGAATATTCGTGGATTGGATGAAACCTGGCAGGCTGATCTTGTGGACATGTCAGCATACTCGCGATACAACAATGGCTACAAATTCTTACTGACGATTATCGATGTATTTTCCAAATTTGCTTGGGCTGTACCGATACAGAGTAAGAACGGTAAAGATGTAACGAACGCTATGAAATCTGTACTCGCGAAAGGCCGTACACCGAAAAAATTGCATGTTGATCGTGGCAAAGAGTTTTATAATAGCAACTTCAAGAATCTATTGCAACGTTACCACATTGAACTATATTCCACGTTTAGTAATATGAAAGCATCGATATGTGAACGTTTTAATCGTACATTAAAAAATAAAATGTGGAAGAAATTCAGTCTACGAGGCACGCAAAAATGGATAGATATTTTATCTGATTTAATATCAAACTATAATGATAGCAAATATCGTACAATTAAAATGAAACCAAAAGATGTCTTTTTTGGCTTTTTTCTTTGCCTTGCCATCGTCATAAACTTTAAACGCGTACAATTTTGCTCGGAGTCCTATGAACTCCTCCATAATTTTACCATTCATCTCATCTTTCATTAAACCTAGAACTTTCTTATTAGCTCGTGGAATTCCATAAATGTTATTAACCGGGTAGTCGGAAGTATCAAATCGATGTAAGTCTTGCTTAATATAATCATAAATGTCAGGTACGGTAAAATGGTACAAGAGGCTGTCGGTGTCGGTATACATCAACTTCGCTCGATCGCCAAATGTTGGTTTTATGTAATTATAATGAAAGTCGTAAATGAAAATTTTCGACAAATCGAGTATGGAAAATCCGACGTATATGGGTTTGTTAAAATGTACTTTGACGCGATTCAGTTCAATAATTACCATGTCATCATCGAAAACGGTGCAGCTATGAAAGTTTGGTTTTGCAATATGAGAGCCTTTGCACCGTATCGACCTTCCCACTTTGTCACGAGCTTAACATCTTTCTGTTTTCTTACATTTTCCATTGTTTTCCCGAATACGGCATTGTTCATTAATTTAAAAAAGTTTTTTTCGAATTCGTTGTTTAATTTTTTTCGCAATTCTGTGTTCAGATTGATATATTTTTTTATCCATGGAGCTTCATGAAATTTCAAAATTCTGTGAATTTTTATCAGTTTCATACCCAGATTTAAACATTGTTTCAGATTTCCGTAATGAATAATGTATCTGTTTTTCGGCAGTAATGTCGTCATTAATTTCGATTGCTTGCTGTGAGATGGTACGTAGTGCTCGGGTCAAAGGGGGAGATCTTTATGTAGCTCAAAAAGTTCCTCGGGATATTCCAAGTCCACCTCCAGGATATATCCCACAGGAGAATCATCCGGAACATTGAGCACATTTATCGGTTCAGACTCCCACTCAAAAGATCCAACTGGTAGATATTGGCTCATAGCCGCACCGTACAAATTGTTAACGTCATAGTACATTAAGTACGATTCCTCTTTGCTTGGATCATAATCTGCACCCATGTATCTGTTGTTTGCATGAGCATATCTATTTGAGCACTGTGAAACACCGCCTCGAATGCCTTTCTCGACAAACCAGAGCATTTCGGGATCGGTGAGGAGCTCAAGCTGTACACCAGTACATTTGAGCAAGTCCCGGAGCTGTGAAATAATGCAGAGGATCCAAATCGTACGTCGAAGAGCAGTTGCGTCGAAAATTCTCATATATATCCGCCAATAGTAGAACATCGGTTTTCAAATACAAATCGGAACATTGACCCAATGAGATTTTGTTGAATTTTTCCCAAACTTTTATTGCGTGTTCGTAGTCTTGTTCTAAAATATTTTCACCCGTCAATTTTGAATAAAAATTTTCTCTCGATGGTAACTGCTCTTCGTCGCGTTTGTCCCACGAGTCCACGTACTCGTCAGGGAAAACTCCCTTCCTCGTGAGCAACTGGAATTCCTCTGCACTACTGCAGTGCTTGCGTGTGATTGATTTATCATTATCGTTCAGGTAAGATGCGAGTTTCTCGAGACTGCTCGCCATGAAACGGAAAGAATCGATAAAGCGTAAATTGACATTTGTGCCTTCGACGTACTTTGTGAATGAAATGTATTTTTCTTTGTTAACGGGAAGTAGTTTTACCGTACCATCAAATTGTGTAGCCAACTCTTTAATCAAGAAATGTGAGTCGTAGCCCGAAAGATTGTGAAAAACTATCGGGATACTGTGAGATTTCGTATAATTCAAATTGCATCCTTGATGTGCGGGGCCCCGATACTTGCCTGTGAAATGGCAGTGATCGCGGATCTTTACGTCAGTTTAAATAAAAAGTTTTTCACATATATGACATTTCGTAGCATTATAATATTCTTTTTTCTCATCGGGAGTGAGTGGTTTCATCGATACAATATTATTGAAATGAGAATCGACCGTTTGAGCAATTTCGTGTAATTGTTTGATAAACCACTCGATACAATCGGGCCCCCGTTTCAATTCGAATTTTGATTGAGAATCGTCGAAGGCACATTTCAAGTAATACGCGGCACTGTACGGAACATGCTTTTGACAATCGTTTCCCGTTGATTCGAGAAGGCATTCGAGGTCGGCGTACACGACGAACAGTACATCTTCTTTGTATCGATAATTTTTGAAATTCAAAATTTTGTTTTTTTCAGTCGGTAAAATCATTTTCGTCTTGTTTATGCTCATGCAATCTTGTTTGTGATTTTCAAAAGAAGTTTGAATTTTGAAATGGTTCAAGCAATTATCACAAAACAGTGTTTGTTGATTATATTTTGTTACTTGAGCACTTAGCAAACGTGACAGATTACGGACCCAAGCAAAGTGGTAAACTGGTTGATAATTGTCTTCCCCATCTACGTCCATACCGATATTCCCCTCATCCATGAGGAGATGTATAGTGGGCTTATCTGACTTGATTTTACTCATGTATAACGGTACTATTTCATTTTTTCTGCCACATTTGTCCATACCGTATACATTAATCGTTAAATTGTTCATTTTTTCAAATTTACAAATATCTTTTAAGGCAATCGGGAAATTGATACCGTCATATTTTAGCACTTGCTTGTAGCTGGGATACGAGCTAAGTCGATTTGCATGTGTTGTAACTGAATGTAGTGCTGCTACGAGCGACCACAGAAAACAGAATTGGTCATTGTTTTCCACATTCACCACAGCCTTTTTGTTTTGTATTTCTCGAGGCAGCTCGACAAATGTTGACAGACCTCCGCGTAGTGGTACGAAGTGATTTATGTTAACTGTCAAGTTGACGATTTCGCGCAATGACCAGCCCGAATCACGTTCTTGAAATTCTTCCACTTTTTCCAACAGACGGTCCGTTACGTTCTCATCGAACCAAATCTTAATGTCCGTGGCTGTGAGAATCGCTTCGTTTCTCGTGTTAAAGTATTTTGTTTCTTCGATCACTTCACCGTTTTTCATCGTGGAAAATTTACACGCCAGCACAACATTCGCTTTTAAATTTCCATCCCTTTTCAACACATTTGCGAGCCGCTTGGCAGTGGTGACTTTAGCATCGTACAAGAATGATCGTAGATCCTTGTGGATGAGATTCACCACTGAACCAGTTCGAATACGATTTTCAAAAGCAGACTCCAAATGCACCCAACGAACGCGATCGGATGTGTTCTTTCGCGCACCAATGTTTCCACCTACTCGTTGATTAGCCTTGAATTTTTCACTCAGGGATTTGAGCAGGGAAATCGTTGTTTGAATTCTTGTTTTTTCACCCGGAGATAAGTTCGGCGTTTTCAATATTTTGTTTAATAATTTAATATTCCGAATACCAAAATTTTTCCATTTCTCAATTTGTTCACTCGATGCACTTTTCAAAGCTTTAAACACTGTTCTGATTCCATTTTGTACAATGATGTTCAATTGTTCGCAGTCAGAAATTCAATGGTCAAGTCACACCATTGGCGGTCTATATATACAGGGTGAGAGAGAGAGAGAGGGAGATAGTTGAGTGACGTCATTCTTCTCGAACCTTCTAGAACCTTCGAATGATATATATATATACAAGGTGAGAGATACAAATAGTTGGGTGACGTCATTCTTCTCGAACCTTCCAGAAGCTTCGAATAATAATAATAATAATATATACAGGACGATTGTGTGAGAGAGATAGTTAGGTGACGTCATTCTTCTTGAACCTTCTAAAAGCTTCGAATAATATATATAGGACGACTGTGTGAGAGAGATAGTTGGGTGACGTCATTCTTCTCGAACCTTCTGGAAGCTTCGAATAGGATGACGTCATCGAAGGTTCTAGAAGCTTCCAGAAGTGGAAGCTTCGTTAATATTTGAAATAAAGGGGAGGGGATAGATGGGTATAAAAAGGATGGGCTGTTGCAAATGCTCCATCAGTCGAGTTGAAGCGATCCACAAATGCGAGATCGATACAAGCATCAAGAACTCAAAGTACGAATCGAATTATTCCTTAAAGATATCCAGGAAGTAAAAAGACTTATTCTCTTCTAAAGTGATATCAACCATCTCACTAGAAGATTATCCCAGTTAAATTTTCAACGACAACAACAACAACAACATGGATTTCTCGAAAATCAACGAATTTAGTCGCATGGAAAATATCCTTCCGACGAAAAAATTTTCGGAGCTCGAACCTGGCAAAACCTACAATGTGACTGCGATGGGAATGATTAAAACCATGTACGGTCTTCAAGTCACCGTGGCACTCGACAACGAATATTCCGTATTTTTACCATCAAGAATCACGAAAATATTGCAAGAAAATGAACAGCAATTTAAACAGATGCAGCAAGCTTCTAAAGAAAATCATCTTTATTTACATTATATCAAAAGACAGTACAATCAGTGTGAATTTTCTTATGTGTAACCATGATTTTTTTTTTTTTTTTCATCGATCAATAAATGTATCAAAAGGATCATTGAAATTATACTTTGAAAAATAAATCCAAACAAAAATATAATGCTTTTGAAATTTTATTTTTAAAAACCCTTACCTAAACTCGGGTAACTACATATGAATTTTGTTTGCTTCGTATCATACAAGCTCTCGGTAGCGCAACGGGTAGCAGGTTGACTCACATATGCGTGGTCGAAGGATCAAAACCCGTTCAAATGATTTTTTTTTTTTTAATGTTAATTTTTTCTTCCGTATTTTTTAATCATCTATTTTATTTCTTTATTTACATTTACATCCAAATTTATCGATTTTTTTTTATCCTCTATTTTTTCTTTATTTCTTCATTCTCTTCCAAATTTCCCGATAGAACTAACGTTTTTTTTTTTTAATTTACCAGTACAACGAATGCTAATTAGGGAATAAAAAAAAATGCCATTAAACAATTTTTTTATTTTTTTTATTTTTTATTCATGAATATTAGTACAAATACAATTTAAATTGTGTGTGTGTGTGTGCGTGTGCGTGTGCGTGTGCGTGTGTGCGTGTGCGTGTGCGTGTGCGTGTGCGTGTGCGTGTGCGTGTGCGTGTGCGTGTGCGTGTGCGTGTGCGTGTGCGTGTGCGTGTGCGTGTGCGTGTGTGTGTGTGTGTGTGTGTGTGTGCGCGTACGTGTGTGCGTACGTGCGTGCGTGCGTAGGTGCATACGTGCGTGCGTGCGTGCGTGCGCGCACTTCACGCACTACACGCGTATTTCGTGGAATTTTTTTTTTTTTTTTTTTTTTTTTTTTTTAATATGAATATCAGCATAGTGATGGCGAAGAAGGTATTGAAACCGCTGATGATGAGATCATTGATGATCATGATGATTATGACAACGATCATGATGATGATGATCATGATGGCCACCACCTTTATAAGGCAAAATAAATGAAATTAGAAAAAAAAATGAATGAGAAAAAATAAAATTATAAAAAAATGGTATTGAAATTAGAAAAATTAACGATTAAAAAAATGAAATTGAAATTAGAAAAATGAACGATTAAAAAAATTACGATTGAAATAAGAAAAATTAACGATTAAAAAAATGAAATTGAAATTAGAAAAATGAACGATTAAAAAAATTACGATTGAAATTAGACAAATGAATGATTAAAAAAAATGAAATTGAAATTATAAAAATGAGCGATAAAAAACGAATGATTAAAAAAAAATGAACGATTAAAAAAAATATATTCATTAGCTATCGATAGCTTACCCTTTCTGTTGTCCTTCTATGAATCCTTTATCAGAATTTCGCTAAGCATAAACCACCACCCCCCACATGGACAGCGGTCAAGCTTTGTGCGGAGCCCGACGATTGTGAGGTGGGTGTCTTCACCCTCGCGGTACACTAGTGTTGCTCCTTTGACGAGAGTCTTGACCATGCGATACTCGCAATTATCAAGTCAAAAACTCGGAATGTGAGCGATAGCCTTAGTCTGCGTTCCTGCTTCTGGCATTTTTTTTTTTTATATTTATTCATTTATTTATTTATTTATTACTTGTATATTGAGAAAACGAATCACTAAATTAAAGAGTATACAAACAATGCTCGTATATGTGAATAAATATAATAATATGATTATGCAAATGATTATATAGCACTCAAGCTACGCAGGACAACTGGGGTGCTGGCCCAGTGGGTCCGCTTTTATAGACGTTGCATATACTATACATTATTCGTAACTGCGCAGTATGGAAATTTCCACTAGCATCACTTGTATAAGGCGTTGTATGTATATACACTATTCGCAACTGCGTAGATTGTTCGACGGTTCGAGAAAGAAGACGTTAAAAAAAAAACTTGTGAGCTAGCGCAGTGCGCAGTAGGCTCGCTTCTGTAAGGCGTTGTATGTATATACACTGATCGCAACTGCGTAGTTATCGAAACTTCCTGTAGGCTCGCTTCTATAAGGCGTTGTATGTATACATATACACTGATCGCAATTGCGTTATCAAAATTTCCAGCAGGATCACTTGTAAAAGGTGTTGTATGTATATACACTATTCGCAACTGCGTGGATTGTTCAAAGGTTCAATAAAGATGATATCGTAACTGCGTAGATTATTATTCGAAGGTTCGATAAGGATAATATCATCGTAACTGCGCAGATTATTAGAATATTCTAGAAGGATGCCCCTCGGCTTCCTCTCTCGACTCCCCCTCTCGCCTTTCTATAAGGATGACACCGTCATAACTGCGTAGATTATTATTCGAAGGTTCGAGAGATGACATAATCGTAACTGCGTAGTTAGCATCGAATATTATCGAAGCTTCTAGAAGGTTCGAGAAAGATGCTGTCATCCCCCTCAGCTTCCACTCTCAGCTCGCTCTTGATCCAGAACTCGTGGTTTTTTTTTTTTTTTTTCTAGAAGGTTCCAGAAGGTTCGAGAACGATGACGTCACCCCCTCGGCTTCCCCTCTCGGCTTCCCCCTCTCGGCTTCCCCCTCTCGGCTTCCCCTCTCGCCGCTTCACCCCCTCGCCCCTTCACCGTTAATCTAGAACCCATGTTTTTTTTTTTTTTTTTTTTTTAAATCGAAGCTTCCAGAAGCTTCTAGAAGGATGACGTCACCCTGTATATATATATATATTATTCGAAGCTTCCAGAAGGTTCGAGAACGATGACGTCGCCCCCTCAGTTTCCCCTCTCGCCCCCCCTCTTGGCTCCCCCTCTCGCCCCTTCACCCCCTCGCCCACATTTGGTCCAGAGCCCACCTTGTATATCTACTAACATCTTATCGCTTAGTAGAACGGAAGAAAAAATACATTGAAAAGTAAATAAAATATAATTATATTGTTGAATGTAGGAAAAACTAGAAGCAAAAGTTCTCACAAGAATAGCTCGGGCAGAAAAAAAGTCCCACAGGGTCCCAGTTTAATAGAAACTTCTGTTTCTTAAAAAAAAAACATAATACACGTCACAAGGTTTCACAATGTATGAACGTTGAAATTCTCTATGATGGCTAAGCATCTTTCCGAAATTTTAAGACTGATGCGGCAGTTCTAGAAATTGTCGCGCAGCCTTCAGCTTTTGCATAAGCTGATGTTTTTCATTCGAAGAGTACAAATTTCAATGAAAAGCCAAGTCCGAACATAATGGGTTTTTATCTAACCACCCCAATCCATACATGGTTTAGGGTAGTTTATACGCAAATTCTCAATTAAATCTAAACGGTTTTTAAAATTGATTTTCTAGAGTCCTAAAACTGTACCGTAAATTGATAGGCTCTGCGTGATAAAAACTCTCGGCGTAGTATAATTTTTTGTGCTTGCTTTTTACGTAAAATCAAACATCGTTTTTTTTTGTCTCAAAGCAACGAAGCTTAAATTGAGCTCATTTCTGCAATCAAAACAGTTGTATTTGAAATATGCATTTCTTTAGGTTTTTTTAGCTAGGTATTTCATTTACGTACACGAAAATATATAATTTTTTTTATTCACGCTATTCGTGTGATCGTAACAACTCCACTCATCGGTCCATACAGCGGCAGCGTAGCTTCACAAGAATTTTTCTACTGGTCATAATTTTCAATTAAATATACTAAAATTCTACTGACTTATTATACTCTAAACTCCCTTGCGTCAATTTGGTTGAGGCTGCGACTAGGTCCCGATCGGATTTCCCTAACTTACTTACGGCCCTATAGTCGGGAAGCCCAATTGGGGCCCCTGAAAGGACGGTCACGCTTTTTCGACTAGGGCCGTAGAAGGTTACCAAATTTGGGCTTTTACAACCACCTCATTGCAGCACGTCTGCCATGTCGAATCCACGATATCCCCATGGTCAAGTCTTATCAGGGTCCAAGTATAAACGTAGTATAATAAATATATTTTATTATCTATAAATTAGCAATGAAATCGATGAACGAATTTAAAACTGCTGTTACATTATTTTTGAAAATACTGTAAATTTTGCAAAAATCCCATCTTGATCATTGGCCACGCACTATCTGCTGCGAGAACACGAACGATCGAGCCCAAATTGACGGGACGAGGAAATGTTTGTTGACCCCCGGGGTGACACTATACGCGTTGCATATTTATACCAGGAAACGATTGTGCTTGTTGGTCGATGCTCGTCTGAACGTCACGATCTACTATACCGGAGACATACCGATGTATATATTTGTTATTATATGGTTGTTCAAAGTATACACCTCGTGAATGGACCTCGCCTCGTTGGACTCGTCTGCTCACTTTAAGCACGCGGGGCCCGCAGTCTGAAACAATATGTCTCCGAGTGTCAAACACATAATTATTCACCAATTACAATGGTATCGGGTCAACGAGATTCAGCAATTAAAGTCCATTGAATCGAAGCAAACTATTCGTGGATGCAGCGTAACGAATTATACATATATCTACATAATAGTTAAGTGCATGTCCATGTGAATGGATGGAAAATCTGTAAAGGCACACTGGCTCATTAAGAATCCTCATAGACCGAAACTGTAGTCAGTGATAACTGTGCAAGAATAGATAAGCCTCCGGGGATCAACTCTGCCGAATAAAAACGCTCATAGGGAACAACTCTCCGGAATGACTACTCTATGGATCAAAAACTCTACCAAAAAGAGTTTTTCCCGATGAATGAAGCTCCTACTGCACATCCATAATACATACTCCTCATAACGCTCCCAGGAGGAACTACGTCAGAAGTATGCTCGCACACCACACCGAGCCAAACAACAATACATGGCTGTGATTGGCTGATGCTATTTAATTTTTAAATTGAATTTTCAAAAATCGCATGCTATTTAATTTTAAAATTCACTCAGGCCTATATGACTTCCTCTTCATTCTATCTCGAAAGTCCAGTGTTGCCGTGTTTGTCAGACACTCACCTGCTCGGAGTGAATTTTGACGTGTTTTTTAAGGAGGTCCTTAACATCAATTGGGTGCGGCGAGAGGAACGTGATCGCGCGGCGCGGACGACGTGCGGGGCAGGTTGCGTTCGGCATTTGTTTCACCAAGCCATTACTAACGCTCAATTCTGTTTACAAGTATATTTCACAATCGGAACGGTGAAAAACTTTCTTTATGGGCAAATTATATCTATGAAGGTCTAATCTGTCGTTTAAGCGGTTCTTCGGGGAAATGTTACCGTTTATTCACTCCTAAAATAATCTCCGATCATAGCTTCGAATACTTCTCCCATAAGAGCCCACGTATAAGCGGCATATTTAATGTTTTTTTTCTCCTCAACTACGTGGTCAAAAAATCTGAAATAATTACGGTGTATTCCTAGTACCAGCACAAATTTCCCCTCAAATTTTAGAATCATTCTTACTTTTTTTCTCTGGGTTAAGAACCTCCTTAATATATATGTTACAACATCTTCAAGGAAATTCTCCAACGGCTCACGATTATGGTATTGATCGACGCGGAATAATTCAGAAAGTACTTGATTAGTTTTTCAACAAAAGTTCAATAGCGCGATCAGACACATCGCAAGTTTATTGAGATGAGATCGCGGGTGACTCTGTACATTAGAGCCTGCGTAGTTGGGCGCTCAAAAGTACGCAACTTTGCGATTTTTTTTGCTCCGTAAATAAGCTTCAAACTGACTTGAAATTTTACAGAGACATAGTTCAAGACGTTATTTGTTTCTAAACAACCTTAATAAGTGCTCGAAATTTGCGGTCAACTGATTTTTCTCTTGGTTTGGATTTTGATTTTGCGTTTGGTTTGGTTGCTGGGACATCGCGGTTGCGAGTTTCAAAAAGGTAGATTCGAGAGAAACACCTTTTGAGTTTTTCGTGCATTCTCGACAAGGGCATTTTCTTCAAGTTACACTTTATCAGCAATTCCGACCTCATTTATTGTGAAATTTTTTCTTCTATAGATGAAACGCGTATTCGATGCTGCTGTTGTTTCGTTAAGTCTCTCTTGCTTCTTTGAACCCAATTGCTGGAATTACGTCAGCAGACTTAAGGATACTCCACACACAGTTGAAAAAGTAGAGAGAATGACGTAAACTTTAGATATGTTTTCACACAGAGTCTGCAGATAACTCTTACAAAATTTCAAGATCATTGGCTGAATGGTTTCATAGATGCATCTTCTTGAAAATCTCGAATATTTTTCTTTCATATGACTTATTCAACGCACGGATTATTCATCGAAAATTTTAAAAACTGGTAAAAATTCATGAAAATTGAACAGTCTCATTCCAACATAGAAAGAATTAAAACAATATTTTTTAAACCGAAAATCCGATATTTTTTATGACTCACGTGTAAACAACCCCTAAAAAACACCATAAATGGTGTACAAAAAGTTGAGACAAGTACATTTCCTTGCATCGTTTTGTCTATCCTTACAAAAATATGTCAAACATAAATAGTTGTAAAATAAATCCTCACAAAAAGTTCTCAAATAAATTCAAATCATCCAACTCACAGTTGCCAAGTACATCCAGCATTTTTATTGTTTACAATGTTTATTAACCGTTTATAAGTAAGTCACAACGCCCGAAAACGTCTTGAAACGGGACATAGGGACTTAATCTAAAAATGGATTATTTGAAAAATTTTTATTGAAAAAAAATTCGCATTGAAAAAAAAATCGAACGAAGTACTTGGCAAGTTCGTAACAGGTAGTCCGTACAGTAATTTTACATAACTCGCCAAGTACTTCGTTCGATTTCTTTTCCAATGCGAATTTTTTTTTCAATCAAAATTTTTCAAACAATCCATTTTTAGATTAAGTCCCTATGTCCCGTTTCAAGACGTTTTCGGGCGTTGTGACTTACTTATAAACGGTTAATAAACAATGTAAACAATAAAAATGCTGGATGTACTTGGCAACTGTGAGTTGGATGATTTGAATTTATTTGAGAACTTTTTGTGAGGATTTATTTTACAACTATTTATGTTTGACATATTTTTGTAAGGATAGACAAAACGATGCAAGGAAATGTACTTGTCTCAACTTTTTGTACACCATTTATGGTGTTTTTTAGGGGGATTTGGCTTCTTTTTGCAAAGCATTATACATATGTACATACATTTTTACCATGTAACTTCTATGTCAAAGCTTAGAATGCATGGTGACTGCTATGCTCAGGCTAGAATTAAACAACTTTTGACGGGATGAATTTCGTCTTGCCAAAACATTTTGTACAATTACTGAATTCATCGACCGAAGGATAGCGGGTTCAAATCCCGGTCAATGACTTTTTTTTTGCAAAATTTACAGGGTTTTAAAAAAAATGGAATAAAAGTTTTAAATTCGTTCATCGATCATTCCTAATTGCTAATTTATAAATAATAAACTATATTTATTATGGCTTAACTGATTTAGATCTTGATGCTCACTAGAACCTCGAAGCTGGGGAAAAAACCTCGAGGCTTTACTGAGGTCTAAGCTACAAATTGGAATTGAGGTGTTTGAGGGTCAAATGAGTTCTAATTTTGGTTCTCGATATAGAACCTCAAACGTAGGAATCGGCCCGTAAGCGCAGTGAAGAGTGTACTTAATGAGGTTCAATTTACTTGTACTTTCCCTATCCAAAGATATTCTTTAATCCTCATATAACCCTCGAAGACCTCTCAAGAGATCTTGAGGTCTTAACGAGGACTAAAATTTTGACTCGGGAAAACTTCTCGTAACCTGGAAGTTTCGTATTAGCCGAATCTTCATTTGAAAAATCATTCGAATGAAAATTTATCAATTGAATTAGATTAATAAAATATTTACGTATTCAATTGAGCATATTACGCTCTCGACTGAATAGGTTACTGTATACCCACTTTTTGTGGTCCTCTCCGGATGTGTTGGTGAAATAACTAATATACTTTCCGCATGGACCCTACTAGCACACGGGAATCTTCAAACTATAACCGAGAAAGTATAAATAACCTTTTCACGCGTAACGAGATATGATGAGTATTCCGAAAGTATTTCACTGTATATTTTTTTCTTGATAAGGAACTTGAATGCATTTGAATACCTACAACTCTCCCGGCTAGTTCTGACCGCGGAATCCTTATTATTATTCATTGTATCGCGTCATGATCGCAGCAGAAAGATCTGGCAGGGTCTGTCAGAATGATCCAAGAAAAGAAAAACAAATGTTCCACTATTTATCCGCGTCTCAATTAATTATCTCATCCCCTAATCATGAGGGGGTTGGCCGAAGGCAGGATAGCGACGTTCGCGGAGGTGAAGTGTAATAATTAGGGCGAGATTCTAGCCAGAGACGGGAAGAACATATATGTTTATATACCACAAACGTATATATATAGACAGAGAAGATGAACGAGAGTTTCTCCGAGACCCGCGGTGTCGAAATCTTGCACCGCGAGGAGCGCGCGCGCTCTTATTGACTATATCGTATCAGCTATACATAGTGCGGTGTGTAGTGTAATGCCATCGCGGGATCCGCACGCCAATTTGCGAACGCGAAACCCTGTCGTGAAAACGAGAGAGGGCCACGCGTTTATAATGGTGTAGAGTTTCACGTGGGGTATAGTGTAACCGGGCGCTCGCCCGATGAACCGAGTTGAGAGCCGGAGGGGTTCGCGGTCGTGCCACAAGGAGACGTTTCATGGAAGGGATTTTTCTCTCATTTCTCTTCCCCTTGCGCTCGATATACATAATATAGTACATGTATATCCCGCACTAATGTTTTGTGTGGCTCGGGTGCTACGCAGACTCACTTCTCAACCCAAACAAACCCAACCGACGATGCTTTTTAAATTGGACACCTCTTATATAGTGGTGTCAAAAAGCTCAACGAAAATAAACCCAGAGGATTCCTTTTCAAGTTGGAAATTCCTGGAGGGATGTCAAAAAGCTCAACCCAAATTAACCCAGTCGTACTTTTCAAATAGGTTACCCGTTAGGTAGGCCTTCAGTTCTTGTACACGAGCAGCGGCGGCTGAATACCGATATAATGTATACGTATATTGATTGATTGGGTGAGTATTACACATCTCTCAGTGCCACTATAAAAAAATCCTGTAAATCCAATTCTGAATAAGCCAATTATAAAAATGCTAGGTGTAATTTTTCATTCAACGCAATCAATTTTTTATTTTCAACTAGGGTCCACCACGCGCGTTTATGCGCGCGAACGATTTTCTGATAGCGCTGCAGCGCTCTAATCTAGTTTCGATCGACTAATCAACTGTCAAACTAATGGGCTGTCAAACTGACAGTTGTGACAAACTGACAACTGACAAACTGAACTTGATCACGATTCCTTGTCCGCTGACCGACCAATCACAAGACGAATAAAACGACAACAATGGATTCGATTATTTCGATACCTTCGATAAAATCTCGTCACCCATGAACTTTTTACCAGTTTGATGATGATCAGCTATGGCATTACCGATTTCTCAACAATCTTCGACATTTTTATTTTTGATCTGGACCAACGGCCCAAAAAATCAGCCCCTGAATCATTGACTCCAAAATTATTTAGGCTCAAATTTTTATTAAAATCGGATTATCTTTTTTTTCATCATTCGTGACGCTATGCCGCGAGCAGCATGGTGTCTATCGTGAAAATCAAGTTTCCATAGTGCACACAGTTACCCCCAATTGGACTCGGATATATTATGGTATTGGGAAACGTCAGACATCAAAGAGGGATATACCTAAATACTGACAAGGAGTTAAGGGAGCTTTCCAGTGTGAAATTTTCAAAAAATCAATTTTTTTTTTGCTTTATCGAATAGTATACACTCTTCCGAATATTCCCTGAAATTTTCATGCCGAAATTCAGATTATTTCGGTTACTATACAGCATTTCTTGGAAGAAGGGAACGGAGCGCTACAGCTGCCGCGTCGGCCGTCACTTCCTCACTTGAAACTTTGAACGCGTTTTTCTCGAAACAGCATTTTTTAAAACGGTGTCCAACCTGGAGGGCAGAGTTTTAAAGCTATCGAGTTGAATTTTTTACACAATATTCTTAACGTCATTGTTTATCGTGCTATGGAAGCTTTTTTTTTTTTTGACATCTTCCTATTTTTTTGTAAAAAAAACTGCCAAAAAAAATGCTAAAATCGATACTTTTTGTTCAAACCGGCGCCATTTTTGCAAAAAAAAAAAAAAAAAAAAAAAGCCTCCATAGCACGAAAGCCAATTATATACCGATCAATAATCTTTTTGTGTTTTTTGTTTCAAATCAAAATTGTAACCCCCAACGTGGACACCACATCCAAGTGCATTTTCTGCAACAATTGTTTCATCATTTTTATAGATATTAATTAATAAATAAATCGATCTTTAAAAAATTGTTTTGTATTCTTCAATACCCAATTAATATACAAAAAAAAACCAGACCGATTAGATTATTTTTTCTTTAAAAAAAAAAATCGCGAAAAACAGCGATTTTTCGGGCTGTCACACTGGAAAGCTCCCTTAAATCAAAGAGCTACGATCGCTTAATTATGCCGTCACTGTCGTGTGATTATAGTGAGTTTTCGATAGGAGGTGATATTGAATAATCCCGTGTAGACAATTTTTTTGGGCATCCTAACATTAAAAACAGGTCGCCTCTATAGGCATCAGCAGGGCATCCACAATATGGGCTTCTAAACTGTTACCTAGCTTGGTCCCATGCGAGGCTTTCTTGGGCATCTAACTTAATTTTATCCAGGCTTGCCCAACTTGTGCCAAACGTTAGGCCCAACCGGAGCTTAACGATCGAATTCACTTGACATTGTCCAGGCTTGCCCAACTTGTACCAAGGTTGGGCTCACATTAGTAGCCCAAAGTGTGGCCCAATTTTTACGACATATATAAAGCTGAATGAGAAAAGTGCGACACACAGACATTGGCCCAAGCCGGACGACCAAACCTTAATTATATCCAGGAAAATTGACTTGGCCCGTATTAGCGCCCGGTCAAAATTTCTATATTTAACGATTCTGTGTTTGTTAAACGATTTTTATATTACTGGAATCCGTCGCAGTTACCTGCATAGTTACTTGGACTACTAATGTGACAGTGATCCAAATGCATTCAATTCGATTCTCATGTAAGTAATCCTTATAGTATCGGAACCTGTTGCCTTTTCTATTTTTTTTTAATCTCTGTAATTTCGAACCTTTATCCAGAGACGAGTGGTCTATGGATTGATTTCGAGGAGATCGCATTCCCTTTGTAACGCTTATTTCTCGACGTAATTAATCCAGCAGATTTTTTTGCCCTGTTACCAGAGACATTGACAAATTGTTTGAGACTCATTGAATTTTTTTCCCTCAACGTGCAAACGTGTGGGTCTTGCTATTTTGGCTTTAATCGGTATGTATCGTGCTCGGTAACTCGATAATGAGCTCATTACGCAGAGAACTTTTGGATAAGGATTTATCAAACCATTTACTCCAGATCACGCCTCTAATTTATGGCAGTTGAAAAAAAATTCTAACAGGATTTAGAAAAAGTGGGAGAAGTTACAAGACTCCAACGAGAAGCAAAAGAATAATTTTTTAACTATAAACAATTAAGTTTGCATTTATTTCTCTAAATAGATTTGCCAATAGATCGTATTCCTTTGAATTTTCGTCAAAATTCAAAATACAAAACTCAATGCGAATAAATGGAGAGATAAGAATCTTTGATACATCAATAATGAAATAAGAGATTTCAATCCTCGTCGAGACATTTTAATTACAACGATTTGAGTTGAAATTGAATAACAAAAAAAAGAAAAAAACTCATTTCATATCTCATATCAGAAAAAAATCAGTGCTGGCTAATTCGACTAATTTCCCCTCCGTTGAAATGTCCAGAAAGGTGCGCTTTCCTTCAATTCCATCACGATTTTTAGGTCGAAGCGCATGATTTTTTGGTTTCATGTGGAATTAACGGGAGAACCTGTTTTCGGGTGCTGACAAAAAAAAACATGATTTTCAGGAATTTTTTAAGGACATAAAAGTAAAGCTGTAGTTTCCAATACTTTGAGGATGATGTATTATACATTTGAACGATACAAAATAATTCTTGTCATAAAAAAATAATAAAATTTCACCCGTCATTTTTAAAATTACTTCGTAATACTTTTTTTGAAATTGACTGGAAAGACGGTAAAAAAACTATTCGAGCTTTTTAAATACATGAATACAAATCGTCCTTAATGAACCAAAAACGTTTAAAAACCATTAGTTGAAACATTTCTTTTTGGATTTTTTTTCCAATACATGGGAATTTTTTTTCCAAATGCATACTTTTTCAAAGTCAATTTTAACCGTTTTTTTTGTCCAATGACGATAAAATCATACGAGGATTCAAAGTATATTACGATTTTCTTGTTTCAGGCGAAAATCAGAGCTTCCGCCTTTCTCACCAATTTACAACTTGGCTTTCGAGGCATCACGATCATTCGTTAATAATCTAATGTTCGTTCGTAGTTTTTCGATAAAAAAAAAATTATTTCGTATTGTTCAAATGTACCATAAATCGTCCTTAAAGTTTCAAAAAGTTAATGTTGTTTCAGCGTCTTGAATCTGAATCGCCCGTTGATTCGCTCGACAGTAGTAACGGATTCTGACGATAGTGACCGATGAGCCAAAACTCATTGTCACTCTCACTCGATATTTCATCGAATTTTGGAAAAGCCCTCCGTGAGTCTCCCTCATCTATCTTTGATACTCAAATGCACAAACGAAGTTAGGAAAATATTTTAACCCATGAATTTCGCTATTTCTATATTTCTTGCTGCATAGAACTATGACGAAATATTAAAAGCAACAAACAAATACAAAAAACCTTTTTCATCCATTTTAAAGATTCACACATACCTGATGTACAACGGTATTAATCGCTCTTCCGGTATAACATACACGCGGAGTCGTAAAACAAGACAAAGTGTTGAAGATCCACCAGCCCGGGAGTTCTGGAAGCGAGTCCGGCGCAATAGCGTGAAAAAAAAAACAATAATGATAATAATGATAGCCATGATGATAATAATAATGAAAAAAAGAAGGTGCTATTAATCGTGACAGGTTGATGTACGAGCCGTGAGCGAGCAGCAAACGGGCCTCTTGGCGCATGAATTCGACCCTCGGGTCTCTCGGACGCGCGCGCGAGCTCGGATGAGCTTCTCTCCCGGCTGAATGCATTTCTCGGGTTGTGCATAGCGAGCATAGCGGCGAGAAAGGCCTTTGGACTAGCTATACGTTGATGGAAAAGCAACAGGAAAGGAGAAAGAGAAGAAAAAGAAGAAGAAAAAGAAGGAGAAGAAGAAGAAGAAGAAAAAGAAGTATTGAAAAAAAAAGAGAGAAGAGCTCACCGGTATCTCTCGCTACTTGCGTCTCAAGTATGTTTCAACTGAGTATCTCGTGATGCAAGGGATATTATTTGTACATATATACATGTATGTATGAAATAGCTCGTATGCATACGTACGAGTACTTTTTTTCAGCTTTTATTTCCTGTATATATACATATACACATATGTATGTATGTATGTATGTGTGTCGTGACTCTCGTATTTACGCAATAATCCGCATTCGAACTGCGTTTTATATCGACAATGGAACGAGAAGCTCTCGGTACCGCAAGTATTAAAAGCCTCCTCTTAGTAAAAACCCTTTCTTGATAAATAGTATATATATATATAGTTGGTCTAGTGGTAGTAAAAAGCGTGAGGGAGTAGAAGGTGGGGCTCATCGTCGTAGTCGTCGTCGGTGTCGTTGTCCTGGGGGATGCACCCTATCATCGGTACACTCTCGTTTCGTCCCCAGGGAGACAATGACGATGCCCCGGACTTACTCTACGCTATATGCTACATACGTGTATACATACACATATATAGCACCTTGTTCACTCGGGATCTCAATCGCTCGCAAAAAATCTCATTTATCCATTGTGCGGAGCGCGCCGCGTTAGTTGAATAGTGGTTTGTGCGGTATCTCTCTTTCTCTCCCTATCTCACCAAGGGTACGTCTAATTTTTTTCTCTCATTTGCTAGATCCTTTTTATTTGCATAACCTCTCTCCGCTTTTGTGCATTCACAGAGTTCGGCTATTTACACTGTTTCAGTTTTAACCCATTTTTAGTGATAATGCGAGCATCGAAGCGCATGTTCTCGCGTACCCGAGACGAAATTTAGCGCCTGCTCAGAACCTCGAACTCCCCCCCAATGGAGGTTTTTTCAGGATCTGGAACGGTTCATATTTGTATGGGAATTAAAACACCCTCGTCAGCGCCTAAAACTCGTAGATACAAGACAAATGCAACATTTGAGCTTTAAATGTGGATATCGCGAGAACCTCTTAGCCCCTCCACATCCTCAGATCACATGATGGAAAGCATGCAGAAATCATCTCTCTGGACCGTTAGACGTATATTTTAAAAATTATCCAATATAGTATCATTGAGAGTCATCATGTGCCACATATCGTGTATTGGTACATTAAAACAATTTAATGTGGAAGATGGGCTTTTGTTACTGCTCTGAGATAATTTTTGAAACCATCTTGTACGGTCCAAAATCTTATTTGCAATACACAATGGTTACAAATTTATGTAGACTTTATTTCCTTCTTAGTAATGATAATGATAGTTTATGCGAATATTCAATATTATTAATTGTGCAAAAATCATGATTCTGATGGACTTCGAGGTTCAAAATACGAGCTCGAGGGTGAACACGGTTCAGTAGTTCATCTAGACGCTATTAGTACTAAAGTAGGCGCTAAATTTTGAGTATGGGTCGGACGTAATGAGTATCAAAATAGGCACCAATCATGAATCCGGAGGACTTGGAGGTCTTACATGGGAGTTCGAGATTGACCATGTTTGAAAAGAGGCTTCAAGTGGGTCCCAATTTTGAACTTTGGACGACTTGGAGGTTAAAACAGCAGATTGAGGTTCAAAAAGGGGCTAAGGAGGTGGAGTTGAGTGCTAGGAGTATTAAAATAGGGGCTAAATTTTGACTCGCGTACTTTTTCCTCGCGTGTAATCGTATTTTCAGGTAAATTAAAAAATATCATATTCGAAAATCCCGCGCTTACGTATCGCGATCGATGCGCATGCGCGCGTGCGCGCACCGCGCACGTATCGGCTATTATCGGCGATCATCGGCGCTCCGCCGAACCCAAGAGCCAATCTAAACGGCAGAAAAGCGGTGACAGGGCGTGGTGCCATGCACATTTAATAGCAGGAGATGCTCTGAACGTAATTACTTCGCATTTTTGTTAAAATTTCCATCTTGTAACGAAATAGATCGTGATCCGTGTATGGATACGGAAACGACCATTTCTTAGAAGGGAAAAAAAAAAATCATGAATCGTGATCACGCTTCCACTTTCAGTATACGATAGAAGCACCAATAGAGGTATCCATGTATATTTTTCGTGATGAATTTTAAATAATGTTCACGAGCAATTAATTAAATACGAACGGTACCGCTTCGAGGAAAAGTAAACGATAAATAAGACAGAAGCTCAAATATTTTCAGGCAATACCTACGTACACGAATTTATTACTATTTAAAAAAATGCACGCTCTCAAAGTGTGATTCTTTAAGAATAATTTGAAAGAACGTTTACACGATTCTAACTATGCGATAGAAAATTTTTTAAGGTAAAATTTACTAACATCAATAAATGTCAACAATTATGGCCGGGAAAAATAAGATCAAATTTAGATCTGAGTAGATCTAAATTTTGGAAAATCGTTGAACTGCCCAGATTTCCATTATAGATCTACCCAGATCTCCACTATATCTATCTAGATCTCCGTTAGATCTACTTAGATCTAAGAAAATATACTGAGGCTTGAGGTGTTGAACTGAGATCTGAGATTTCACAAATAACTACGTGGATCTACCTTTTGTGTACGTAGATCTTAACTTTTTTTTCGCTGGTGCTTGCAAAATTATTTACATACGAAAATATAGGAACCTTCCAAACACAGGATATATGTATACAAATGCACATGTGTGTTATTCAAAATTATTCAAATACAATATTTCTGTAGAACCAGGCTCTAGTAAATTAGCACTACCAAACCTGGAAAAAATGAAACATCCGTCCTCGCTGAACAATTTTACCTTGGCCAAAAGCAAAAAACATCGCCGTTCTATTTTACTCTATTCAAATGAATTCCTAGAGTTCAATGATCAAGTAGCTATAATTCAGAAAAATTTCACCAGTCCATCACTTATACTCTATTTGTAAGCTTCCCCAAGTCCGTCTCGGGCTTTGCTCTTATGTTAGTACACGGAAAAAAATTTTCTGTGAATTTTACAGTTTTGTTAATAGAGAATACCTCTCGGGAGGAAAACTTCGGAAATTCTTTCGAATTTTGAAGTGGAAATAATTGCTTTTACAGTTTAAACCAACAAATATGGTTATACAGATAGTACAGAACTGTATTCCGCACATTACTTTTTGATCAAAACACTGTAAAATAATTATTTCCACTTCAAAATTCGAAAGAATTTCCGAAGTTTTCCTCCCGAGAGGCATTCTCTATTAACAAAACTGTAAAATTCACAGAAAATTTTTTTCCGTGATACGCACTCAATCCGGCATATGAGACCATGCATATCGGATGGGTAGCAGTTTTTTTTTTTTATTCGTAGGGGGATCAGTCGTGAACGTAAAACTGAGTTTCCAGGACTGGGTGTGTTTTGATTCGGTTGCCATCTTGAAATTCAGAGTGCAATCATTCATTTTTATTTATCTCTTCAACCATGAGTCTGACAAAAAAAATTTTGTAAGAATTTTTGTAGGCAATACGATTATCTACAACTTTAATTGGTATCTTTTCGGGGTGACATTAATAATTGAAAAGTTATGAGCAGAAAAGATTAAAAACGAGGAGATGAGAAAGTATAAGGCGAAATTTCTGTTAAATTTTTAATCCTACAATAAACAATGTAGGTATAAAAAAATTATTTGTGCTATTATATTTTATATTCTTAGATTTTATATTATTATATTATTGTATCAAACAGGGAGAAAAAGAAACAAAGCCCAGAGAAGGAAATCATAAAAAACGATTACTCGTGGACGCCCTTCTCGCGTCCGCTGGCAGTAGACGACAAAAATAATTATACTAATCGAATGAAGTTTATTAATTCTTTTTGAAATTTGTATTCAGATGATTACAATGATCGATATCTCCGTCGGGGTCTAAGAATACCCGAAAAATTCACTATTCAGGAGATCAATGACTGCCTCATGAATTTTAATTTTCTCAAGAAAATGTACATACAAAACTTTTAGAGGTAACTGTAAACAGTAAAAAAAAAATTTTTTTGAGTCAAATCCATCCAGTACTTTCTAAGGTATTGAGTTGTCAAATGAAAGGAAAAAACGGCCTGAAACTCTTGTCACAGTGTGGTGTAGTCCGTTAAACTCCGTTAATTTTGTCCCCCAAATCTCTTGCATATATATCAGGGTATGTGTGTCTGCATGTACAAAACATACCGCGCAGTTATCCATTTACCCTTAACATCCTATCTATAATGTGATTCCCCGATTGCGTACCATCTATTTTCTTCTCCCCGACTGTCTCGTCGTATTCTTTTTGAACACGTCCTCACGATTCCTCTTGCCAAACGTATGTGGAGTCACGGTATAGATGCTACGTGTGGCTCGTGTCTCGTTTTCTTCCCTTTTCATTTATATGTGCATACTGTATGTGCATATACGTATCTGTGTTTTTATATACCGGCACACTCGTCCATCTTGTAAGACGTGTTTATTAAACCCCTTTTCTCCGTTGCCACGTTATGTTCATTTTTTGTTCATTCTCTCGTCACTTTTTTCCCTTGCATCATCTCCTCTCTCTCTCTCTCTCTCTCTCTCTCTCTCTCTGCCTGGCGGCGTGTAACCGCACGGGGCTTTCTCTACTTTTTATAGTATACGCATCCGGAAGCTTGGCAGTGTCCCGGATAAATCGTATAGTGTGATAGAAATTTACTAATGAATTGTTTAATTTCAAATTAATTGATGGCAATTGACTTTAAGCTTCTTGGTCAGTTGAACAATTAACGATAATATCTGGGCCCCTAATCAATGAGTTTTAATATTCATAAGTTTTGTTAAACTTAACTGAAACTGAAACTTGTTAAAGTGTATAGCTGGTTTGCAAATTCTCATGCAAATGCGATATAATAGTACATCAAGAGAGAATATAGCTGCGGGGATCTCAAGGCATGGAATGGAAATGGGATCAAAGGGGAGTAGTCGTCAGAACCTAAAAAATGTATACGATGGAATCACCAATGGAGAAAAAATTAAATTAAAAAAAAAACACAATTTTTATGAATTGCTTCTTCGATGAATCAGTATAAATATTTGTCAAAAAATCGTCTGAGCTATTGATTTATTAAAATTGAATACAGTTCGTTAGGGTAACAATTGCCAAATTTGCCATACATGATAAATTTCATTTTATTTATTTTACATGAACTTCGTATGCGTATATATGTATATCAAGTGACTCCATATCTATCGGTATGTATATATACACATGAGCATATGTGCTAAAGCAATAATTGTACGTTGGAAACCATCATCATTAGGCCAGCTACGCAGATCAAGAGACGACACAGCGCTTATATTTTCGACTCGCTTCTATGATCTCGAAGAATGGATAGTTTTTTTTTTTTTTTTTAATTCAAGGGGTTATATTCCTCAGGCATATATATCAGGTATATATATACAGAGAGATGTCAGATTCTTATTCTTTCGGTTCCATTGAAGCCTCACCTGTGAACATTCCGATTTAACCCTTGAAATGAGGATGAGCCTAACGCCAACTGTCCCCCCTTGTGATGCCTATCACTCATGTGTCCAAACAAAATAAATGCTCTAATATCACAGTGGCATAGAACATATTGCGTGTATCGAATCAATGAATTATATTACAATAAAACAAAAAATAAAATCGTTATAGTAAAAGGCCGGCCATCTTTTATCGCAATGTGTAGTGAGGCCAAAAGTTGGGTGGTCTTCTTAGAGAGAATTTTTCCATTTACAACATGGAAAAACCTTATTCAGTGAAACAAAGCCCTTGCTGACTTGTCTAACGAGCTTAAAACCCGAATAAAACTGGTTTCTTAACATTTGGAATCCGAACTATAATAAGACCGAAGATAAGTCAACGCACTATTGCACATAAGATTTACATAGAAATCGACTGGCCTTCAAAAAAATTCAACTCAAAATCAGTACGTACCAACCTTTTGATTGTCCAGGAACAAATTTTTAATGAGCCTTATGCTTCGTAATGTGTAATGATTTGTTCTGACTCGATGTTGTTAGAACCAACCCTGAATCAACGATAATCTGTGTGTGATCGATTGTCGCCTTTGCAATTAAATTTGTGAACCCCCGTAAATTTTTGACTGTCCATTCAGTACTAATTTTCGAATTGTCAGCCAACTAAAGACAATTCTGTCGAAAGACCTGTACTGACGAGCTACCATCGCTGAGTGCCCCGCGTCAATTTCGTTCGTTCATGCTGACGTATGTTGTAGAGCTCAACAATCTGATATACACGGATTTTTTTATTATTATCGACCAAGGCCAACATTTAAGTGGCGATATTAAAAAACTCGAAATTCTAATCGGTAAAAAAAAAATTTCATGGATTCCGTTTTCACCGTCAATTAAGAAAGTAACCTATATTAGGTGAGCCTCCCTCTTCCTGGAGAAAATTCTGATGCATTCAATTTTCCCTTCGAGTAGGATGAAGTTTTTGTTTTTCCTAAGGAAATTATTTAACGTATAATAATTTACTGTGTAAAAAATTTGGAAATGGTCTCGAGGCAGATTTAACCGTGCATCTTGCAAATTTTAAGATAGTCCTTGCACTTTGCCACTTTTTTGAGGATTTTTGTGAATTGAAAATATTTAGTTCCTGAAATTTTTTTTTAAGGCTGTAACATTTCAGACCACGTTTTTTTTACTTTTTCCGCAGAGTAATAGCAATTTTAGGATTTTCCTTTTAACATAACATGTTAGAAAAAATCAGCTCCCCACAAGTTCAATTGACAAATTAACCTACTCAAATACGGGAGAAATGATTGATTTGATTATCAATTTATTTACGAAATTATAAGCTTTCGATAGATTAGATAAAAAAAAATGGTGTCACGATGTGTTTGCCGAAGAAATTTCGAATTGATGATCAGTATTTCTCAGTCAGTTTACGATTCAACCGATCAGCTGATTGCCCTCTGATACGAATATTGCAGTAATTCATGCGAATTTAAAGTACACTGAGAAAAAAAAATCATTGAAACAACTAAATCTCTTTAGTTGATACTTAAGTCGATTGATTTAACTAAAATTTGCTTACACTAGATGAGGATCAGTTCGTTCATGGTAATCATCGATATTTTTGTAATTTGAATCAACTAAATCAGTCAAATCAAATTTTTCGTTTAAGCGACTGGAAATATTTGTTTGTTTCTACTTGATTCAAATATATTTTCATTATATATTTGATTGAATACTAGGTACCAAAGTATCTAAACAATTTTGTTGAAAATAACAAATATTCGTTGTATCGAATCGGACTGATATATTAAAAAAAACTAAATTTGTGTTGAAATCAATGTATAACTTCAGTCAAAATTATTTTTCAAAGTAACAAATAATTTGGATAGTTGGATTTTTTTTTATGTGGCTTAACTAAACTTCATCGATCTTGTACTAGTTCAATTGGTGATGCCAATGCCTAAGAAAATCATTTAACAATTTGATTTAGTCCGTACAAATATTATGAATTTGTTATCCATTAGGCAGAAATCGGTTGCTTTTCACACTACATTTAGTTGGAGCTTTTATAGTGACCAACTTGCATGGTTTCTTTGTTTAAACTAAATGATTTGTTTATTGAACATAATGTATTTATTCTAATAGACTTTATGAACAGTTACTTTACAGAACACAATCTGAATAACTAATTTTCGTAAGTTGACAAAATAATTTGTCTCATTTTGAACATATTTTTTAAAATCATTATAAACATCTTTTTGCGTACTTTTATCTATGAGAAATCAGAATTTGTCAACGGAAGCCTTTTTTTTTAAGCAAAACTGCTTCAAGTAGTTGGTTCGTCGCTTAATTTAATTCGTTATAATTAACGAATCAAATTGTTGAACTATTTTGTTAAACCAAAAGCACAAATTTATTACCAAAACCGAAATTTAGTTGGATTGGTTTTGAAAGTGTTGTCTGAAACAGATTTTGGCCGGCTAAATATATTTAGTTGTTTGAAATAAGTTTTTTGTCAGAGTACATAATTCGTTGAACACAACTTTTGTTATGACAAATTCAAACGCATAACTCAAAATCGCCTCTTTGTCCTGATTTGTTGAAAAGACGTATATTTATTTCAACTAAACGTAGTACCAGTTTAATCGTTCGAATTTTGTTGAATTTTGATCGGCACGCAAGCGCAAGCGATCACGAGATATTCGTTTGAATTAACTGTTGCCAGTTTGAATTGTAAATGATATTTGTTTTATTTTGTAGTTGTGACCCACCATGCAGCTTATATATGAAATTTAATGTAATGAAATTCACTAGAAGTCAATAGCGCAATAAGTAGCGTCCCGGGTTAGTAAGGCAGGCATTAGGTAGGAAACTTGTAGGTAGGCAGTTCAAATCCCAGCCCAGGCAGAAAATATGTAACGTGCGTAAATATCGACGTGGCGCTTTTTTTTTTTTTTTTTTAATTAAAATCCTGTTACACTATTTATGTCATAATGAATATATTATGATTTTATTGATTATAAATACCATTAGTTAATTAGATTAGATTCAAATGAATTTTTTTTCAGTGTAGTTGAAACAACAAATTTTTCCCGTCGAACAAATATATTTTAGTTGATTATACTAAAATGTGTGTTGCAACCACAAAACTCTTGAGCGTGGTGGTGACCTCAATTGTCTTTTGAATTGTATGAATAGTTCGATAAGCCGTACGTAAAATTTGGTTGACATAAATTTTTTTTGTATGTTAACAGCGACGTACTCGATATAACTGAATTTTTATTCATTGTTATATACTGGTTCTTGTTTATTTTCTCAATTTTTTGTTCGAATAGTATATTATTTTGTGAATTTGATTTTAGGTGTTCTGCGATCACAAATTACATGTACATTGAAGATATAATTATTTTTATACTAACAAAATATTACGTTCAAAGTCTTCCAATATTTTAATGCAACACTCAATTTTGTTGATTTAACCCGTGTGGAAAATAGTCAGGGAAGCCCGGAGAATGTACGGGCCCCTTAAAGGATTTGATGTGGAAATCCCTAACAAGGATTTCCCTGTTACTGCCCTAAGGGTCCTAGAGAGGATTGGACGTGGAATCCCTAACAGGGATTTCCCTGTTACTGCCCTGAAGGGTCCTAGAAAGGCACTCATTTGTTTTCATGGTAAGAAATAACAGGGGCTTGATGGATGCAGCAATGAAGGGCCCCGGTCAGGCATTAACAAGGCATACTGGCTAATTTTTACAACAAATTGAACTGGGTCATAAATTAGGCAACTAATGTGTGCCCAGCTTGGTGCAGTTACGATTTCGATAATAAAATAAATTATTATAATATCATTAATTATAATTAATTATAATTACATTTTTATTCTATATATTATATATTTATTATTTTTATGTAATATTATATAATTACATATTACATATTACAAATATATATAAATATAATTATAAAAATAATAAAAAATAAAAAATAAAAAAAATATATAATAATAATATAATAATAATATTTTTTAAAAATTTAATATTATTATTATAGTTTTTTTGGTCATTTTTTGTATAATTTTTTATTTTTTAAATATTTTAATAATAATATTTATATTCATTTATAATATATATAAGGAAGTATATAATGTTACATAAAAAGTATATATATATATATTAAAAATTTAATTATAAATAATTATAATTAATGATATTATTATAATTTATTTTATTATGGAAATCGTGACTGCACCAAACTGGGCCCACATTTGCTGTCTGATGAAGACCCAGTTAAATTTGAAAATAATCTGTTAATTAACAATTGAATAAATTTTATCACTATATATATCACCTTTTTACTGAATATCACTCTGTTCTATTCAATCCGGTAAGACAACGTTTTTTCATTAAAACTCGTAGGCTTAATGTCATTTACATACAAGAAACTCGTAATAAATCATTGGCGTAGTGGTAGAATGTCGGTCGTTAGGTAGGTCGTTAGGTAGGTCTCAGTTAAAATCTCAGGTACAATTAAAATTAATTTCGACGGAATAACGTCCGGACTACGGAGCCGGAAACAATCGTAAAAAAAAAATAATCTTCGGGCGTTAATTTTTTTTTTAAATTATTATTTGAGGATCGAGAGTGCTGAATCCGCGGATTGAAGGATAGCGGGTTCGAATCCCGATCAAGGACTTTTTTTTTTTTTTTTAATTTACAGGATTTTCATAAATAATAGAGTAACAGTGTTAAATTCATTCATCGATCATTCCTAATTGCTAATTCATAGATAATAAACTATATTATGTCAATTTGACCTGTGCAAGGATGAGATTGAATAATCCGGGCGCAATCAGGGAATCCTATAAGGGCCCCGAATTTATATCCATTAAGGGGCCCGATTTAAATTGCGGGACAATCCTGTAACGGCCCCTGACAGGAATCCAAACCGGGCCCCGGTTATAATCAGGGAAAATTAATCGGGCCCTTTACAGATCCCGGAAGAAATTTCCACACGGGTAGATAAAAAATCATTAATTTTCCTAAAAAAAGGTATTTCTCACGGTATCAATGTACGGCAATCTGACCAAAGGTATCAATATTTTCCTTTAGTTTTTTTTTTTTTAGATTCGGCGATCACCCAAGTAGTGACCTCGATCGGAAGGCACAGTTTTCCCGAGTTTCTGACGGTAGTGCAACTGACGCTCGAAACAATGAGTCACCTCTATCTCCCAATTTTTCCGCAGTTTCCCTGCGCCCTTGTGAAAATTCAATACAGCACTGCATGAGGAACGAGGGGCAGTGGATAAAACTCTGTAGAGCCATGAAGAATGCAATGTATAGTCCAGTCATATTAGCCATTTTTTCTGCAATATTCTACAAAATCGATTTTGCTTCTGAAAAAGGTTCAGAGGTGTCCTCTGAGTGTGAATTCAAGTTGGCGGGACGCGGGAGGTTGATCTTCAGCCGCCATCTTGGAAAACACATTCTATCAAATATCTCGTGAGCCGTGAATCGTACGACAAAAATATTTCATATCTTTTTTGTAGATAATAAAATTTCTACAACTTTTATTCGAAGCTTTTACCTGTATAGTGCATGGTCTTTTCTTTAAAGTGCGGCAAACTTTTCCAAACATGGTTATTGCTAAATATATAGATAACGGTTGATGTAACAGTAAAAATAGCGATGCTTGGAAAAATTTGACGCGGCGCTATAAATCAACAACCATCATGCACTATACAGGAAAATATTTTCAATAAAAGTTGTAGAAAATTTTATTATGTATCTATAACAAAAAAATTTCTACTATTTTTGTCGTGCGATGCACGCTTCACGAGATATTTGATAAAACGTGTTTTCCAAGATTGTGACTGAAGCTCGAACCCCGCGTTGAGCCAACTTGAATCAGGGGACACCCCTGGACCTTTTCTAAAAGCAAAATCAATTCTGTAGATTTATGAACCTATTTTTTTGGCCAGCATGACTGGACTAATTGGACATAGGAAAAAGGTGAAGGGGCGTGAAAAACTAGTAAACGCATTCGATGAAAACACTAATCAATAATAATAATAATAATAATAATAATAATAATAATAATAATAATAATAATAATAATAATAATAATAATAATAATAATAATAATAATAATAATAATAATAATAATAATAATAATAATAATAATAATAATAATAATAATAATAATAATAATAATAATAATAATAATAATAATAATAATAATAATAATAATAATAATAATAATAATAATAATAATAATAATAATAATAATAATAATAATAATAATAATAATAATAATAATAATAATAATAATAATAATAATAATAATAATAATAATAATAATAATAATAATAATAATAATAATAATAATAATAATAATAATAATAATAATAATAATAATAATAATAATAATAATAATAATAATAATAATAATAATAATAATAATAATAATAATAATAATAATACGACTAATAACATAATAATACAGCGTGCATCGACAGGAGATATCTACATAAAATACGAGGCATAGGCAAATTTAAGAACGGTTTTTTTTTTTTTATCGAGTCACCAATACAACCCCACAACCGCCTCCGTTTGCATACACGGATGTGAGTCGCGCGTGCGAGCTCTTGCTGTATGTCCCATCGGTTAACCAACGGCTCTTCGTGTGGATAGAGAATGCGAACAGATTCGAGAGCACTCGGTGTTCGTTCATTCGGTATGTCGTGAATACATATACATACATATATATATATATATATATAAAAATGTATATAACTCGATGCATACATACATGTAAATGCTACTCCGAAATTCTCCCCTCTCGCTCGTTCTCGCGAGTTCGACGAAAGAGAAAACCCCACCGTACGGACGCGAATGAACGGATTAAGGGATGATCCTTTGCCGTGGGAGGCTACCCTGTCGACAGCGCTAACAGGATTGACGATTAACGTTCACCCGCGCGTTCAGCGCCGCTTCTGTACTCCTCGTGTATACATATCTATATGTGCTTGGGATCGAGACGAAACGGATTTTGGTGTGCCACACGATCGCCCCCGCTAGCGCTTTCGCTGTTGCGTTATTACCAACCCGAGTACCGTAGCGTCGTAATTCGCGTGCCAACTCAACGTTTCGACGATTGAGACGCAGCCACGCGTGTTTTGCCATGTTTACAGCTCTGCTAATACTCGATGAAATACATATACACGTGAATTCCTCGAATACATTTCGAACAGCACAAGTGTCTCAACGCGCGCTTTCCTTTCAACCCCCCCAGCCATCGAGATTCAGAATGAATAAACATTTTGTTCCATCGATTTTTGTTTGAATTTTTGCTTTTATACAGAGTATATATGCTTCGTTTTCCTTAAAAAAAATTCAATTTTCACTGCCAATGTCTTGGAAATATTTTGAAACATCGAGAGGAATGAATTTACCCTCTGATTAGCCGAAAATTTTTATAAATATGAGCGGGGGATGAAGACAATCGCGGTATTGAATCTGGCGAGAATCGCTTAAGGAGGTTCACCAGGTAGAGCCAAAATGCACAGAAAAATCTGAATTTTTATTAGATATTCAATACTACTGTAGAAATGTGCCTGAATTATTTGGGAATTTTCACCTGAACCATTCACATGAAAATTTAGTTTCTGACGAGGCTCTTTTAACACGCGTTCTTACGGCGTAAGCAGAAGTTGCGATTTTTTCTCCTTTATAACTCCGGAGAAAAGGTAGAGAAAATTTTTTAAAAATATTATTTAAATACAGTATAGGTGAATAAAGCAGCATGACAAAAATCAGATTGATCGTGTACTTAGTTTATGAATACTATTCAATGAACCCACAGAATTCATAGTTATTCGCAGTAAAGGGATGTAGAGAGGGGATAAGTATGGCAACATCGCTGTAGAGCCGGAGCAGTTAGGTTAGGTTAAGCGCGCAATTTTCTTGACAGCTCGACTCTGTTCTCTGGTGCCTGTGGCTATGACACTTGACGGTACCAGCCATAAGAAATACGCGCCTTGCTGACAGACTTCTTTGCGAATTATGTACACTATAAAATAGAATTTCTTTCATTTATATCAATGTAAAATAACTTTTATTGATCCTTAACTGTCAAAAAAGGTTGAGTATTCATTTATCGTTACTTTATTCATCTCAATTTCATTATTTTCCGATTCATGATAAATTATTTTCACAGTTGGCTGCAGTGCCGTCGGTCCGTCTATATTCATAGGGTTTCCGCCTACCCTCTTCATCTCCCGTAAACCCTAGTGAACCTTCTTACGAGGTTCGGATTTTATGATATTACGAATTTTTCAAAAAATTTCTCTAAACTCTTTAACTTCAGCATATTTGGAGATGTCGGGCCAATTTTTTTCTACGCGGATAGAGTATATTTATAATCAGAGAATGATTGAAATCGAATATGGCGAATATCGATAAAAGGTGTTCCAAATTTTATAAAATTTTGGAAATTGTTTTTTTTTTTACTAAAATATTTCGCAATAAAAAAAATTCATACATCATATTAAAACTTTAATCGAGAGATTCACTCAGTTTTATTGGAATAAATCCAAAAATTTCCTAACCAAAACAAATCCTGAAAACTCCCGAAAATGTGGAACCTCCACTTGATTAACATTGACGTATCGTCACGATCTTGAAATTACTAAAATCCTGCTTTTTACTTTCAAAAGCGCATAAAGGATCTAAAAAATAATGTTGGATTACAAAACTGGTGGTCCAACACTTTAGGATACACACACACACACATATAATATTCCCTAACATATGTGCAATATATATATATATATATATATAATATTCCTTTGGGGACTCCGGCCGGCTTCTCGCAGCCGCTCATGCATTGTCTTCGTTACGGCTGATTTTGGCCGCGCGGGTCTTCCGTTAGGGCATCCCGCTGATTAATGCTCATGTAATTCATTGCGCAGGACGTTAAAGGTATAATCTTCGAGCCTTAACTGCTTCCGCGCGTTTCTTTTTTTTTTTTCCTACGGCGCGTGTGGTGCAACGCACGGTTACCGTCCGCATCAAGTATCATCGGTTATTCAGCGTATGCTTTTTTTTTTATCGCTACCCTACAGCAGGTATAAGAACGGACAGTATGCTTGTCTTACACATGGGACGGACTCAGACTCATAGACGCCACAAGCGCATCGAGAGTGACCCGAAATTTCGTTTCTCACGGGGGATGTTGAATCCAATGCCTGCAAACGTTATACGCACCATTGTTTGCACATAGGATGAAATAATTACCTTCTATGTTTGGCCGAAAAAACGGGGGGTTATTTTTTTTTTTAACGTCCACCTTTTTATCTGTTAGAGTCTCGTCGTCCCTATACCGCTATTTGCTTTGCCAACTAGGAGGTTCATAATGCAATCTTCTGCAGAATAGATTTTACTTTTGGAAAAGGTTCAGGGGTGTTCCCTGAGTGTAAGTTCAAGTTAGTGGGACGTGGGGGGTCGGCTTCAACCAATATCTTGGAAAACACGTTTTGTCAAATATCTCGTGAACCGTGCATCGCACGATAAAAATATTTAATATATTTTTTGTAGATAATAAAATTCTCTACAACTTTTATTTCAAACTTTTTCCTGTATAGTGCATATTTTTTTAATTACAGCATGGAAAACTTTGACAAACATCGCCATTTTTACTGTTGCATCAACCGTTAAGTATATATTTAGAAATAACCATGTTTAGAAAAGTTTTCCACGTTATAAATAAAAAAACATTCTCTATGCAGGAAAAAGTTTTTAATAAAAGTTGTAGAGAATTTTATTATCTAAAAAAAAGCTCTTCACTATTTTTGTCGTACGATGCTCGGTTCACGAGATATTTGATAAAACGTCTTATATACAAGATGGAGGCTGAAGCTCGACCCCCTCGCGTTCTGCCAACTTGAATTTACACTTAGAGGATACCTCGGACCCTTTTCCAAAAGCAAAATCAATTATTTATTTAGAAGATTGCAGAAAAAGCGGCTAGAATGACTGGACTATATCAACGGGCGTATTCCAGTCACGTACGACTCACCGGTGATACGAGGAAAACATCTATCTGGGAGAAAAAATTAATATACTGTTGAAAATAATCGTTTTCGCCACAGTTTCTATCGACATAAGACGCGCATTATTGCAATAAAAGATAAAATAACACTGCAAGGTCGTTGAAGCGATTTAATTAATAAATTAAGTACGCTGCACTCCGTCGTGTACATTTTTTTGGGCTTATCGCGTTCGAGAAATCCATTCATCGGTCTCACTTTATTCCAACAGCTCGTAAAGATAAACGTATAATTAATCCCCTTTTTTGGATAAATCCAGGAGGAGACTGATCGAACTGCATAATAGTTAAATCTCTGATCAAAAAACCTGTGCTTGTCATGAGATAATTATTTTTGAAAATTTGATTGACGTTCGTGAAGATTGTGATGTTTGCTCTCTTTAACTTTTCTTCTCCCCTGACTTGGAGGGGATAGCTTCCCGCATGCTTGCCAGCCGGCAAAGCTGAACGCGCATGCGGGTGCGCCATAGTCGTGTTACGTTATCGTCATGTAGGTTGTTTTGTATACGTCACTGAAATACTTCTATTTCAGTAGTATACATACATAACTAGTCTGTAGCTTTCATATGTTTATATGAAAATATTTTCGCAGTAATGTCATGTTTTAATAATAATAATAATAACAATAATAATAATAATAATAATAGGTTAGGTAGTTTACACCGACTCCCCTGAGGATTGCGGGTTCCGATCACCTTCTGCCATTGGTCTCCTCTCGTATCGGTTTGTCCCTGATTCGATTCCCGCTACCGGAGCTTGTCGCGCACCCGCTAGATGTCAGCACCTGGGACAGAAACAGTCGTAGTTCGTACGGCCCTGCCTCTGGAACTACGTCCGAACCCGTTTGTGCTTCTACCATCAGCTGTGCTACGGCAACGCTTCTCGCTGCCGGACCTTGTCTCGCACATGCTAGATGTCAGAACTTTGGGACAGAGGCAGTCGTAGTTCATACGCCCTGCTTCTGGAGCTTCGTCCGAGCCCGCTGTGCTTTCATCTGCCGTGCTACGGCATCGGGAATCGAATCCCAGACATCTTCGCAGCCTGCTTTCGGTCACCACACCAAGACGCTGCTTTCCTTTGGACCTACATTTTTAGGTGGGTTCCGAACCACCGGGGTCGCAGAAAAAGCACTTTGAAAATTTTTCCATTGGTGCCGTCGGTGGGAATCGCACTCGGCCCCATCGCACGTCACTGCGTGTGAGCCCGGAATGTTACCACCACGCTACTGCTCCCCCTAATAATAACAATAATAATAATAATAATAATAATAACAGTAATAATAATAATACTAACGTGATGAGCATAAAAAAAGCTGTAAAAAATAAGAGATACATCATAAGATTAGATGATTAGGTACGTAAAAAATCATTTTTTAACCAATACATCACATAATTATTGTTCGTTTTTTCTTTCGCAATAAATATTAATAAAACTTTGATGTGTGACAAGATTTTGACAGGTTATGTTAGACCTGTCACAAACTCTGCGTGTCTCTCTTCCCCCTCTCCTGTCGATCGAGAACGAGAAAGAGAAGTATCTTTACTTTGCGCCTCCTAAGCAAGAGTGGGGCACCTCCGTAACATTGCGCTCGAGCCACGAGCACGCAAAGTTAAGGGGGGAGCACTGTAGTCGGATTAAAAAAAAATCGAGTTAGCTAACTGAAACTTTGTGTACAAACAGGCAAACGAATCAATATTTTGGGATTGAATTTGGGAAGAATTGCTTAATGAGTTTAGGTTTTAGGAGATTTGGAATTTTTGTGAAAAAATCAGTTAATTGTCTGGCTGAAACCAATTTCCAGCTATCGTGTTAGAATAGATAAATAGGAATAGGTAAATATAGGACAAAATAATATCGAAGGAAGACTGACATAAAGTTCCATGAGGAAAAAAGCCGTGACAAAAAAGCTGGGAGTAATACGTTTCATTGCGATCACCTAATCGAGGCAATAACGATGTCGCCACTAGATCTCAAATGGCATAAAATTACTTCAGATGTATCATCGATCAGAGTACCATAGTACGTGGCAAAAAATTTCAAGTTCTCGGGTGGTATTTTATAAAATGCTGTGAGAGGTCGTGACGACGTTCAATTGCATATGTTGCGTGAATATCCACGTTGGTTATCATTTTTCTGCTTCGCACATTTGCATTATGATTAATACAAAAATTCTGTTTTATCACTTTGGATCGATACACTGAGATATCTATCGATATAGATGACATGGAATCCCGAATCGTCTAAGCATCATATGTACCCCTGCTCATTTTAATTATCTCTTCTTCCATTACGCTGAGTGAGATCCCGAGTGATAACCGCAAGTAATAAAGAAGCTTGGAGTTTTAAGTAAAATCATATGTCACGATCTAAATTTTTGACAGTTTGAAACATTAAACGTTGGTGCTGGCGAAATTGGAACTAGATTCACTATTAAGTTTCTGAGATATTCACTGTTTAAGGAGTTTCGGTACACCTATTGAAAATGCTGCCATCAACTCAATTTTTTTTTTTTTTAATAAGTGACAAATATATAAAACGTGAACTGCTCAAATTTCAAGTCGATCCTCCATGTCGTTTTTGTAAAAATAATTTTCGAAAATTTGGCTTATACATGAGGGTAAATGGGAGCAATATTTGTTCGAGCTGTCAACTCCATTAAAATACTACCGCCCGCATAAAATTTATATCAGATCTTTGTTAGATCTTTAATATGACTCTCAAAAAATTTGAATAGGTTCGTCCATCTGGTTTATTAGTTACAAGCCAAAACATAAGCTCACTATCCACGGGTATAGCGCATGAACGGTCAGACTCTCTTTTGTTTTATGCATGTCCCGCTCACCGCGCGCCGCCGCACCCTCGTTTCCGCTTATTCCCCGTCACCGGTCTGTACCGAAACTCCTTAAGTTGAGTCATTTAACATTAGCTGTATGGTAGCGCCGTTACGTTTTAGCATATAAAGTAACTTTATGGAAATCTGGACCAATATTTATGACAAAAAAAACATTTCTATGGCAATAGAATAATTACAAAAGGAACATGTTGAAGTTTGAAAACGATTTACCGTCGAGGTTTTGAGATAGCTCAAGTAAAAGGTCGAAATTTGTTCGTGGACGTGAGATGCGTGAAATCCCGCGACCTCTTAAATTATATATCTTTGCAGTATAGGGAAGCATCCCTATTAATGTACAATGATTCAGTGTCTTTGGTACCGGCTCCGAACGAAGGCCGAAAAGTCTATGTGTATCGAGAGACGTAAATTTGAACTGAGGGCATTTCTCGGAATCTGAGGTCCATTCACCTATATTTTTTTACTAGCTAATGTAATGGAAATGTTCTTTATGTTGAGATCTTTCTTAATACGAAGAGACGGACACTACTGCGGTCCTTGAAGTATCATACTACTCGTCATAATCGAGTGACACATCGGCGTATAATGTTTAACTTGGGGTGCTTAAAGGCGTTTTCTAGGGAGAATTTTTTCGTAGCTTCATCCCTAGCTATTGTTCGAGTCTTTTCCTCACAAGTCTTCGGGTTCATAGCAAAAGTAGGAACAACTGAAAACCAAACTTGTTGAAAGACGTCTTTTGCTGGTGTTTCCAATATTGCACCAACTATCCATAGACGTTTTTTGATTACCTAAAGACCTCTTGCGATTTCGATTCGAACCAGCACAGTGGATGAAAAATGACGATCGCACTGCTGGATCAATCAAAGAGTTCTAGTGATTCTTAGTATGCATGCCTTATCGAATAATCAATCGAAGAACAATAAAATCCGTACTGTGATCGGGCCGTTAATTTATTTTCAATTTAAAAGTCTGCGCATCGTTAGGGTAAACATGGATGAAATGTACCATTGATTTAACTGCTCGCACTCAATTATTTTCAGCTGGAATCTACCAAAATACCATATTGGTTTGAATGTACACCATATGCTTTATGCTCTATCACTAAAGTATTGTTTATTGTACATATGTATATATATATATATATAGCAGAAAATCTGTGTGTAGAAATCGAGAGAGAGAGAGAGACCGATGAATCGGAAGCTTTAGTCGGAGTTCCCGAAGATTATATCTTGCCCGGCTTAAATAGCAAATGTAATCCAGACCTCGGTTCGTTGTTCTAGCAGCCCTTGCGGCCGGTCATCGCGAGTCAGTATCAAGCATATATAGATGCTCTCTATTCACGCTCGCCGTGTGTCCGCGAGAGATGCCCGCGTCCGCACACGGCCCTTTCACGGATATCGGATTGCCCATTAGCGGGCGATGCGAAGAGAGGCTGTCCAGTAATTACGGCTTAATTAATCTTCCGGGGTTCATCCCGCTCGTGCGCGCGCGAGAGTCGACTGATTACCGTCCGCGCGCCTCTATACTCACTCAAAGGACGAGTAAGCATGCACAGGTCCATACATAAACCGACATGTATATATATATCGTATGATCACTCTCGGCTTTTCATCTGGCATATATTTGTATGCGATCCAGTGTGATGTTACCAGGTATTAGAGAGCAGTGACCTCAATGACCTCTACGATTCTGCGGCCTTACCAAAAACCAGCTATACGACCACGACGCATCAACAACGACCGAAGGTCATCTCATAACGTGCCTCTTACTTAAAACCCGTCTGTCAAACTTTTCCCCTCCAATCCTTCTAACCAAAAAAGTAGGTTGATATTGCAATCTTCTACAGAATTGATTTTGCTTACGAAAAAGATTCAGAGGTGTCCCCTGAGTGTAAATTCAAGTTGGTGGGACGCAGGAGGGGTCGAGCTTCAACAGCCATCTTGTATAAAACGTTTTATTAAATATCTCGTGAGCCATGCATCATACGACAAAAATAGTGGAAACTTTTTTTGTAGACAATGAGATTTTTGACAACTTTTATTCAAAACTTTTTCCTGTAAAGTGCACGGTTTTTTATTTATAGCGTGGAAAACTTTTCCAAACATCACCGTTTGTACTGTTAAATCAACCGTTGAGTATATATTTAACAATATTTTTATATATATTTAACAATATTTTTATATATATTTAACAATATATATATTTAAGTATATATTTAACAATAGTTTGGAAAAGTTTTCCACGCTATAAATAAAAAACCACGCACTATTCAGTAAAAAACTTAATATGGAAGTTGTAGAAAATTTTATTATCTGGAAAAAAAGGTTTCCATTATTTTTGTTGTACGATGCACGGTTCACGAGATATTTGATAAAACGTGTTTTCCAAGATGGCGACCCTTCGTGTTCTGCCAACTTGAATTTACACTCAGGGGACACCCCTGAACCTTTTCCAAAAGCAAAATCAATTATGTAGAAAGTTGCAGAAAGAATGGTTAGTTATATAGACTGGACTACTCTCTCCGTTCATTTTGTCCCAGCAACGCGTATATAGGTAACATAAAGGCTCGCTCGCTGGCAAAAATTTGCGAGCTCGACCATTTATTTTTCATTCCCGACGCTTTTCTTTCTTAATTATTTAAAATTCCGTAAATCTTGAACACTGATCTAAGAATTCCCAGAAATCGGGAAATTAGATCCTGGAATGCAAATCTGAATAATTTCTATGACATATCATGTTATAACAAAGCCTCTTCGAAAAGGCATCAATGAACGCGGTGCACAGTCTCAGGGATTCGAAAGGTGGACATTCCATTGAAAAAATAAATGTGCATTACAGGTTTTCATGGACTGGAAAACATTATTGAGCATCCCAAGTTTGAGATCAATCGACGACCCCCTTTTAATTAATTGATTGTTCACCCACATCAATCAAACGTGCTTTCCGACAAGTGGTTTTTATTTAAACAGCTTAGCCGATTAAATCGTAAATAAATCGAAATAGCGTAAGCTTGACAAATGCGTTGATTTATAACGATACAAAAATATCATATCAAAGGGCCATTTCATTATATGAAACGTTGAAAAGATGTAATTTGATCGTAAAAATAAAATGCTTAATGTAGTTGACGTATTGCATATTCAATGAGACACATTTTGTGGGCACAAAAAAAATTTTGAATTATTTAATCATCTTTTTTTTCAATAGTTGATTGCAAGAAAATCATAAGGATGAATTGGTCTCAAATACTTACACAGGTTATTCAGCGCATCAATAGGGCTTTATAATGTAACAAAATAATTATAAAATTTATCAAATTTCGAATGTAGAAGCACTGGAATCGCGCCATTTTGTTAATTTTTCATTAATCGAAATAATTCTGGTTCGGGCGTTATAACGACACTCATATCGATTAAAAATCATTTTGAATCTTTTATTTAGGTGCACACTTTTCTCAAGATCACCTATACAACAGTAGTCCATCGCTATTTCCAGATTTACAATTCAGTGCTATGACTATTAAAAAAAAATTATGCAATTTAAAAAAAATTCTGAAAAAAGTTAATTTTTCAATCTTTCACAATATGATGGTCCCTTAAAAACGATTGCACTGAACGGTGTACGATTATTCACAATTAATTATGATCGGTGAATATATATGGGTGCGGTGCGCGAAAAGGGTCCAAGACAATATCACAACCTCGCACGTCGCGCGTTGTAACAGGCTTCGTCATCTGGCACCCTTCATCGGACATTTACCCCTTTTGGTTGTAGCAGCAAAAAGAGACGTGGTGAGTCGATAACTATATAACGTGGAGGACAGGTGAACAGGTAGATGACAGACAACTGTATCCGCTTACCCGGGCGTATATAACGGGGTGAGAGAGCGTGATGCTGCTGCTGTTTTTGCCAGAAGGGGATGAAAATGCATACACATACAAGTACATACATGTATATGGGGCATTCCAAGGGAAATCGAGGAGCCATTTTCCTCAGGTCATCAGATCCTTGCATAACTTTTTTTTTGAGTTTCATTCGACTTAAAATAGAGCCTAATTTTTTAAAACAATTTTCCAGCTACTCTTTTAGGTGGCACAACGATCGTTTTTGTGAAAAAAGGAAAAACTATAAAAACACCATTTTTAAAATTATGAAATTTTTTCCACAGATTCTGGGTCATAAATAAAGAATATTTATCATGATTAGGGAGGGGATGCGGCTGCCTTATATTTTTTTTTATTACTTTTTTTTAATTCTAAAATTAAAACAAAAATTAATTTCTAATGGTGCTTATAGAAGTTTAAAAAAAATAAAACATTTCTTGACAAATTTTTATATTTTGCTTGTTTTCCAAAAAAAAATTAAAAAAAAGGATTTTTCTCATTTATATTGGAAAAGATGCAAAATATCAAACTTTTCCGAGACGTGTTTTATTTTTTTTTTTTATAAGCACCAGTAGAAATTAATTTTTGTTTTAATTTGAGAAATAAAAAAAAAATAATAATAAAAAAAAATATAAGGCAGCCGCATCCCACTCCCTAATCATGATATTACTTATTGACCCAGAATCTGTGGAAAAAATTTCAGAAATTTTAAAAAGGTGTTTTTCTAGTTTTTTCCTTTTTTATACAAAAACGATCGTCGCGCCACCTGAAAGAGTAGCGGGAAAATTGTTTTAAAAAATTAGACTCTTTTTGAAGTGGTATGAAAGCCAAAAAAAAGTTACACTGAAAAAAAAAGTATAGCTCTGACACCTGAAATTCTGTTTGCGAGAGCGATAATTCGGTCTGTGCTGACACCAGCGCTGTCGTAAGGTTAAATCAACGGAACAGTTCTGGCTAAAGTAGTTTAGGTACTCGAAGAATTAGCTTATGCAGCTTTTGGGCGAGAAGAAAAAAAATGATCATGTGTCACTATATATGGCACGTGCTAGATATACTGAAAACTTCATAGGCATGAAGGTGATTATTGAAAATCGTATTCAAATCATCCGTCAACAACTGAAAAGCCATCCTATCCATTTCCTGTTCTGTAATAGTGAATAGTGAAAGTAATAAAGCACGAACAGATCAACAAAGCAATTATCAATTCACGAGACACCAAGCAAAAGTGAGGTTATACGATCTGTCAATTACGTGCGCTTATAAAAAAATTCATAACTAGATGTGCGGATGATGTCATGCGAAATAACGCGCGTGCAGCCAGAAGTATAGTAAATTCAACCTAACGTTTCGCGCCCAGCACAGCGGTGCGTATAGCTGCTGCAGCTATACCAGGAATAGCTTCTGCAGTGGTTGAAAACCTTCGCTGCAATTACTGAAAGTATTGTGATTGGAACTTAATGTATTTTTATAGTAGTGGACATATGTTAAGTTAGCTGGTACGGTTGATATAGCGATACGTATCGCTCGTGTGACGATGTTTATTGCTATAGTATCGCAATGCTTTCAGTGTAACTTTGGATCGCTGCAGAATGGATACTTTTTTTCAGTGTATGCAAGGATCTGATGACCTGAGAAAAATGACTCCTCGAATTCACTGAGAATTCCTTATATATACATTATATATATTTCTATAATATAAAGATATATCGCCGCTGCCGCCGCCGCCGCCGCCGCCGCCACCGCCGCTGTTTCAGGAATTGAGCTTATACCGGGTGTCCAATTTGAAAAGAATGACCAACCCAAACCCAAACCTAAACCCAAACCCAACCCAACCTAAATGCGCGCCCTAGGTGAGGGCGCGTAGCGCCCTACGCACCCCTAGTATATATATGTATATAGAGTTGGAAAACTTTCATTACACTTATTCAAATTCTCATAATTTAACATGATAGTTAATACGATCACGAGCCATAAAGATTATCTCCGAAAATTCGTGTAAGAGACCTTTGGCCATTTTTAATTAATGAGAAAAAAAATTAATTACCATTGTTCACATACAATTTTTTCTTTCCATAATATAAATGAGTTCAATTCTCAAAGGACCAGAGGGTGATTTGACAACGTGTCCTTCGAAGAAGTAGATCGTAAAAAATTTTAGGTCGCACGGTCTATGAAATATTCGAGAACTCGTAAAGGGTTGTCATTATTTCGTTATGAGAAAATGACCATCTATGTAAAATCTTCGATTATATATATGGTACAATTAATATTTCATTCAATTATACTCCCGTTCCATGCTTTTTAAGATCAATACTTTTAATCGTAGAATTTTTTTTATGATTGTAAGATTCATATCGAAAGAAACCATTCATGATCGATGTATGACTGTGTTTTAGCTTGTATACAAAAATCAATGTCTGAAAAAATTGATTGCAATTTTGGAAATTATTAATTATGATTATGTAATAAAATCCGCGAAGAAAAATATGAAATATTTCCTAACAAATAAAAGTGTGATATGATCCAGTTTAATCGAGAAATAAAATGATGATTTGGTATAATCGTTGAGTTTAGTTACTTTTCCGAATTTTTATATTTTTTTTCGACAAAACCAGTCATTTCCGCACTGACAATGATAATCAGACGGAGGAGCTCGAAAAATATACCCAACCCAAACCCAACCCAAGAGTGTACCTAAACTCAACTCAAAATATACCCAATCCAGCCCAAAAATATACCCAAACCAACCCAACTCAGACCCATAACCGAACCCAAACCGAAACGTTATGTGTGCAACGAACATTTGTACACATACAATACTAATGTGCCACGTTCGTATGTGTACTATGCTCGTTATAAATGTACCGTTTTGCTTTGGGTAGGGTTTTGAGTTGGGTTGGGTTGGTTATATTTTTCGAGCTCACGCGCCTGATTATCACTGTTAGTCCTAAAATAAAGGGTTTTGTCGAAAAAAAAAAAAAAAAAGAAAAAAAAAAGCAAAACGCGAAAATTCGAAAAAGTAGCCAAACTAGACAATTACCGATAATTTTTTTCAAGCATATGTTACAATAGACGTTTGAGAGAAAGAGAGAGAGAGAGAGAGAGAGAGAGAGAGAGAGAGAGAGAGAGAGAGACAGAGAGAGAGAGAGAGAGAGAGAGAAAGAGAGAGAGTGAGAAAGAGAGAGATTTTAACGCGCTTGACTTCTTTTACAATTCTTGGATTTCTTTTTCATGATGGAAATGAAGATGTTAATATTAATGTCTCTTATCCGAGTGTCATAGCAGTGCCTAGCGGGTTATGCGCAGTCAGGAGGCTGAAAATCTGAAAAAAGCGATTTTCCAAGGATTTTCCATGAGCGAGACACTTCAATTGATTAATATAAATATTTATGTACATATCGGGGTGACATTGAACTTCATTTTGATATTTTTTATTTATAAAAATAATGATTTTTAAAGCTGCCATAACACCGGCACACAAAAAAAAAAGTGGTCTGTACATTTGACCAGACCCACCTAGGGTTATGTAAATCGATACGCTGAATCCGAATTTGTAGTCGGTTCGGCCCGTATACGTCGAAAATTTTGAGTAAATTTCAAAAAACGCCAAAAATGGCTAAAAATCGAGAAAAATGCAGCTATGCAAGCGAAAAAAATTTTTTTTAACTGGATCAAGTATGTTTCTTATGTATTTCGATGTGTTGAATCCAAAACCGTAGTTGATTAAGCTCGTTAACCCTCCAAATTTTGAGTAAATTGCAAAAAACCGCCAAAAATGGCTAAAAATTGCGATAAAATGCAGTTATGCAAGCGGAAAAATTTTTTGGGTAAGTTTTAAAAATGTTTCACAAAACTTTTTGGGAAATAATAAAAGTGAGAATTACAAGACTTTAGTTGAAGAGTTGCTAGAAAATTACAAAAATTTTGTTTGCTTGATGAATCTTAAATTGCACTTTCTACATTATCGCCTCGACTATTTTCCTGAAAATCTTGAAGACTACAGTGGAGAACAAGGAGAACGATTTCATCAAGACATAAGTGAAATGGAGAGTAGGTATCAAGGACATTGGAATGTCAACATGATGGCAGATTTTTGCTGGACGCTAAAAAGAGAAATACGGAAAGAAAATAGAAAACGAAAAAGAAAGCCGCTGCGTAGGTCATTTGAAGACAAAAGAGTTCGATACAAGCGAAGAACAGTGTAAAATCAAGCGAGGTCATTTTTTTTAAATTTCAATTACAATCTATAGATGGTATACTATAAATTGAAAAGAATCATGATATTATCTACTACTTCATAACTATTTTTTACGATTTTTTGCTATTTTTAACGTTTTTCCGCAATTTATTCAAAGTTGGAAGGTCTACAAGATAAACCGACTTCGGATTTGGATTCGGCGCATCAAAATGCATAAGGAAATTACTCAATCTAGTTTAGGAAATTCTTTTTCGTTTGCATAATTGCAATTTTTCACGATGTTTTGGCGATTTTCAGCCATTTTTAGCGGTTTTTTGCAATTTACTCCAAATTTGGAGGGTTGACGAGCTTAATCAACTACGGTTTTGGATTCAGCGCACCGAAATACATAAGAAACATATTTGATCCAGTTCGAAAAAAAATTTTCCGCCTGCATAACTGCATTTTTTCGCGATTTTTAGCCATTTTTGGCGGTTTTTTGCAATTTACTCAAAATTTTGGACGTATACGGGCCAAACTGACCACAAATTCGGATTCAGCGCATCGAAATACATAACCCTAGGTGGGTCTGGTCACATGTACAGACCACTTTTTTTTTGTGTGCCGGTGTAATCGATCTTCGGGGGAGCACCTTTATAAAATAGCGTCTTATTGCGGTGAACAAGATATCTCTGGACTGGATCATCTTAAATGGAAAAATAAAAAAGATTCATTGAATATAAGGTATGGTCTTTAATCGAAGGAATAAGCAAAATATTAATTTTTAACAAAAAGGCAGCTTCTAAAAAAATTGATTTTCCATAAAAATTTTCACCTCAATTTGTTTATAAAATTTATTGGCGAGAAAAAACTTTCGATTATGGACTGAAAAATATATTCATAAAGCTTCCGTAAGAATTTGAGACTAATCGGTTCAGCCGTTTCCGAAAAACCTTGCTCACCACCTTTGAAAACATAGTTTTGATAAAAACGCGTTCAAAGCTTCAAAAGCATTTTGCACATAGAAAAATTGCAAATTGCAAATGTGCGCGTAATTTCGAGAATAAGTATTTGTTGGATCGACATGAAATTTTCTGTGTATCATTTAAAAAAATCGATTTTTGAAAAATCCTAATTGCGTATAACCCCTTAATGTAACACTCGGCCCCTCTTGCCGAAAGACTCTTTAGTTAAAAAGAGTTGAGTAGGTCCATGCGTGCCCGAAGACACGCGGATATCAGGCGGATATTTGCATATTTTGGTGCTGCACCTGTGCTGCACAGTTCATTTTTGGAAAACGTACTGACTCACTTGTATCCCATAAAATTGAAATTTTATTATTACATGCTTCATGGTAAGATAAAAATCGGAAAAAATTCAACCACAATAAAAGCGATAAGAAGATTACTTTTAAATAATAATAGTGCCCAAAAGTTATCGATAAATTGTTTAAACAAAACATTGTTTAACAAATTTTTAGGGAATGTTTTTTTTTTGTCATGTGAAATGAATTCGTTGATTTTTCTGACTACACGTGAATTTTTTTTAAATTTTTTTATCATTTTGAAATTTCGGTTTTCGGAAATTTGTAAAGGTTGTATTCACGAAACTATTCGTTCAATGCCCTGGAAACTTCTTAATTGTAATATACAAGGTTTTTACGAAAACATATCCAAAAATCCACGATTTTTCCTTCGTTTTCCAAAATTAAAAAATTTTCGAAAACCGAAATTTCAAAATGATAAGAAAATTTTTAAAAAATTCATGTGTAGTCAGAAAAATCAACGAATTCATTTCACGTGTCAAAAAAAAACTTTTCCTAGAAATTTGTTAAACAATGTTTTGTTTAAACAATTTATTGATAACTTTTTGGCACTATTATGATTTAAAATTAATTTTCTTATCGTCTTTATTGTGGTTGAATTTTTTCCGATTTTTATCTCATCATAAAGTATGCAATATTGTCGACGAATGTCACTTTTGGTTGGGAAGGTACGTCCGATGTATCCTTAAATGCGTAGCAGGTCCAGTATGCAGGTGTGCTTCGTGAAAAAACTTTTTTTTTTATAACTATGTTTCATTGAAGAGGGTATCAGAATCTGTTATACTTTGGGGATTTACATATTGGTCACAGGATTTCTTTCAGTGTCGGAAGGACACTTGGAAAACAGATTTTATTTCTGTCTCACGCAGCGGAAAAATTACAGCATGTAAATGTGGTTAATGCGAATGTGTGATTGTAGTGTATCTATCTAATTTACGTGGCACACTATGTTGTAGTTTTCCGTAGGAGAAAGAAACTAAATTTTTAAAGCTACGCTGTACGTGACAACGTAATTCGCATCATTGTTTTATTTCAACAAGAAAAATGCAGACTCAGCCATGCGCACAGTCTCTAAATATACCGGGTGCATCCTAAGTATTTTGTTAATTGATACTCGGAGCTGTCAGGAGAAAAAAATGTATCGGACCTAATATCTGCAGATAAATAAGTCTCGAGACGCTGGTCGAGACTGCGCTAGTCGGGGAATGTAGAGCAACCGGACACCCGCGTGGAGTCGAGTGGTGACAAATACACTTGCCGATATTTTACACAATACCCTATATGCATATATATATATATATATATATGTATATAGGGTATTCCATACCGCATGAACTAATCAATCGGCTTGATGCTGATTTATTATTATTTACTCCTAGGTTCCATCTCACAAACCGTTTGAATAGTATTGAGCATTTTTCTGAGCCACCAATTATATAATTGTGAGATATTGGAGCTGAAATTTAAAAAAATACGGGATTTCTTTCTCACGAACAAAAAACTACATGGCTTCTCTGTCAAATTATAATAATTTCCTACGACATTTACGAGAAGGAAATTTTAATTTTATTAATTAATATTACTTTTCCATAATTGTAATCCAGATAACACAGCAGAATTCTTCCTAATTTTTATTTAATGTTAGTAGGAATCATTGAGAAATAATATTTTCAAATACATTCGATCGAATGATTTTTTTATTAAATAATGTCGTATTCTCTAATTTTCTTTAAATTAAATGAATTTTCTTCTTGCATGCTAACTTCACTGAATTCTACAAACGTCTTAACAAAGTACAATACGTCTAACGATACGCTCCCAAAACGTAACTTCGCCGAAGTCAGAGGGTGACGAGACAATGGTCAAGTTGATACGGAATGCCCCAGTTATCTGTATCGTTGACATAGGTGTGAAACTGCAACGCGGCGAACCACACAGTGTGCGTTACACGTTATAGGCTACCTTATCGAAGAATGATGTGCAGTCAACATCCGCCACTTCCCGTTTGCGCGGGCCGTTGAGTGCTTATTGAGAGAGTAAGACAGTGAAATGAAGAGAAAGCCCCTGACTCACCAAGAATTTGCATCGAAAGGCGAATTTGATAAAGCGATATGTCACTTTGCTGAATCGCATCATTGAAAATAGCCAAAGATGGCCTTCAATGATGGTGCACTACGTTTCAATGGGGATCCGGCCAATACTCGTGAATTTACTAAATACATTTTTATTTTCTCCGCGTCTCTTAATGAGCTACCAACGAACACACACACGAATGTTCATCCCGGTGGATCATTTTTTAAATCTAGGGCGAATGTGATCCTAACCACGACTGAACTTGACACATGATACCCTTGTCGTAGCCAGACGGAACGCTGGGTATTTTTTTATCAGGCAAGTGTTGTGATTCGCTAATCATTTTCATACATTTATTCCCTCCGCTTACAGGTATGATTACATTGCTGGAGTTTTGTGTGACACGGGCTTTTATATTCTAACTTCCCAACCCAAACCAACCCAAACAGCAATCCTTTTCAAATTGGACACTCATCACATATAAAAGTGTAAAAAAACCCGGGCACAGTTCCGAAAAGCAAAAACCTCCGATCTGTCTGACTAAAATTTCACAAAGGCCTTCACAGAGAATTTTAAAGTATGACTTTTTTACCACGCTCTTAATATATCTATATCTTTCGCGCTATGTTCTCATTATATCTATATATGATTTCGCGCTCTCCGTTTTGTCCGAATCTTCGCTTACCCATTAGCCACCGCCAGACTACGTTCTCACTATATTTATGCATCTGCTATTTTCACGCTATATCTGTATATATCATCGCGTATATTTTCGCTATATATATATCTCAACTACATATGTATAATATATCATTTTTACGCTTCATCAGTATATTATTGCGTTCCTTGCTTTTTACAATTTTAATGACTACTGATGCGTGTGTGCGTATACGTATTTTTGGTTTTTTTAAGAGTTGGCAATATGCAAAATTATGAGGAAGCAATGTGCAAGTTTCAAATTGATATTTTTTTTTGTTTTGTTGTTTCATTTGTTATCCTAATTTTTCGTTTTTTTTTTGCTATCGTAATTTTATCTGGTTTTTTTAGCTGTAACGTTGTTCGTTTCTTGTTATTTTTTTTTCAATATTGCTCCCTTTCCATTTTGTGTTGAATTTTTTCATGCCTTTTTGTTTTTTTATTTCTCATATTTGTTAAGTTTATTATGTACTTTTTTGCCAAATTTGTTTGTTTTCTTTATTTATCAAAAATACTTTTGTTAACTTTATTCGAATTTGTTTTTAATCGACAACGAACTCCCTTACCGTTTACCAGGATAACATTGCCTTTGGTTTGGGTATACGAGTGTTCGGTTGGGTTTGGGTTGAGTTTTTGGGCTGTGTTTTAGTTTCGCGTTTGGGTTGGTTTGCGTGGTTGGCTTGGGTTTTGGGTTAGATGTTTGGGGATTTGGGTTAGATTTTTGGGTGTTTGGGTTGGGTATTAAGCGAAGATCTGCACAAAACGGAGCGTTTAGTAGTATATATAAATATAGACATAGTAAGAAAATAACGCGACAGATATAGATATAAGAGCGTAGTAAAAAAATCAGATTGAAAAAATCGATATCTCGAAAACGACTATGAGTCGCTAAAATTTTTTTCAGGAATACTCCAATCTTGTCCAAAGTATGGTTTGTGTAAAAGTGTAGACAGATCGGAGGTTTTCATTTTTCGAAACTTTATCCAAAAGCCCAACCCAAACAAACTCAAACGGAATCTTCACTTCCAAATAAGATCCTTCTTATATAGGGCGTAAGAAAATCCACCCCAAGCAGATTAATTATTTTCAAACTTTGTAAAAAATTTTTTATTTTGCACCCTTTGTAAAAAGGTATCTTAAAGCTCAACCCAAACAGATTGATCCTTTACAAATTGAACGTCCCTTATATAGGCCTACAATTCTCGTAAAGGTCAGCGGCGAAATATTATGTCTATATACATATAAGTATATATATATATTGGCTCTCTGACGGTTGCTTAATGATCATCGTCGTCTCACTCATTAACGAAGACGAAATATGCAACGGCCGAGAGCACTCAAGAGAAAATTGATCATGATGCAAATCACAGGCGGTCCATCGTGTATAGCGGAGTAAAGATCTATAATACTCGATCTACGTTACGTTCTCGAGGCAATAAAAACGCTCATAGTCCTACCGATACGTATAACGATCGATTTACCGATGCCTCGTGATGCGGAGTCACGATATTAACCCATTAACGCCGAAACGTCCTGATGGATTTCTGGTTTCTCGTTGAAATGTTACCATAAAATGCATTCGAGGGGAAAAAATCCTCGCCCCTTGACTTTATGTTTACGAGGGTGCTCTTTCTTATGGTACCAATAAAAAAATTGAAAAAAAGTTTGATATGAGAAAAATGAATTTTCACCAAAAAATCGTCATTTTTCGAGCAAAAATTTTTTCTATATCAATTCTCCACAACTCTTAAGCCTGGGTTTGAGCTTCATATACCTATAAATATAACGTCCTCGATATCTAAACTTAAAATAACCAAGATCAGGGAAAAGTTTTCCGCAGTGGAAAATCAAAATGCCGGCAGGCCGCCATTCCATTCAGGAATGGAAATGTTTTTTTCGTAAACTTCACGAATTTTTCACTCGAAATGTATGCGGTATTTTGAAAAATATCTATAAATAAAAAATTCTTATAAATGATTACAGAACACGCTTAAATTTTTTCAAAGTTTTTTTGCAACTTTTGAAAAACTGGAAAATTGAACGTTTCAACCCTTTTCATCACACATTTTTTAAAAAGATGTTTTGTAAAGTTACCAGTAAATATATACATTTTTTGGGTTGCCGCATTCAATGCCGATGTCAGAATTGGATTTTGACAGCTGCCAATCGAGCTGATTGGCATCTGACTGTCAAAATTAGGCGAATTCGGTTATAAATCTCATTTTGATATGAATAGCGCGGTTTTTTGAGTCTGTGATAACGATTTTCGAGTTGAAATGCATTTTCGACAGCTGTCAGTTGGATCTATCTGCATACAGTTATTGGGCATACAGCTTATGTTACTCAAATCATCATGGATACTACGCTTTGCTTTTGACAGCTGGATGCAAATTTCAATGACGTCTTCAAGCTTTGGTGTTTTATTCTCAAGTTGCCCGATTCTCACCGCGAGGAGGTAGACGTTGACCGAGAATCTCTTTTTTATTTTTATTTTTTGTTTTTTTTTTAGTTTGTTGGTTTTTTATTATTTTTTTCTTTTGTTTTTTTTTTTGGGGTTTTAATTTTTGTTTTTTTACAGGTTTTATAATATCTGTGACAATGTAATCCCAGAATAATTTTTATTCTGTAACCATAGATAAATCATGAACGCTATTGAAACAATCGAGACAAAAGTTTAAATCACAATCTTCGCAGAATTTTCTGGATCTAATGGCACATTGCTGATACTTACTACAATTTTCCAGAAAATTCATTGGATTCACAAAATATCTTTTTAAAAAGTGTGTGACGAAAAGGGTTGAAACGTTCAATTCTCTAGTTTTTCAAAAGTTGACAAAAAATTTTGAAAAAATTTAAACGTATTTTGTAATCATTTCTAAGACTTTTTTATTCATAGATATTTTTCAAAATACCGCATACATTTCGAGTGAAAAATTCGTGAAGTTTACGAAAATACGTTTCCATTCAGACCGCCATTTCGATTTTCTGTTGCGGAAAATTTTTTTCCCCATCTTGGTAATTTCAAGTTTAGACATCGAGGACGCGATATTTATAGGTATGAAGCTCATACTCAGGCTTGAGAGTTGTGGAGAATTGATTTTGGAAAAAATTTTTGCTCGAAAAATTACGATTTTTTGGTGAAAATTCATTTTTCTGGATATCAAACGTTTTTTTTTTAATTTTTCATTGGTACCATTGGAAAGAGCACCCTCGTAAACATAAATTCAGGGGGCGAGGATTTTTTTCCCCTTGAATTCATTTTATGGCATCATATCCAAGAGAAACCTGAAATCCAGGACGTTTCGGTGTTAATGGGTTAATTCGTCATCCTATAACAAGAGAACCGTTCAATACAAAAGGAAAACGTTCCTTTTTCCCGTCTTCGACAAATGGCTCTTTCTTTCCGTTTTAGGATTTTCTGTTGTTTTCATTGATTCACCATGTATTGTATATAAATGCGATTGTTTCGCGGCTAACGACGTTCCAAGATGCGAGAGAATGAGAAGAAAATACGGACGAGATCGTATAAGATGATGAGTTTGTGTTTCGATGGACCTAACGATGCCCGTTCACGGGGCAATAATCTTGATCGGTATTACCGTTTTAGTTCGTATATAGCTACACACGTTACGTTCGTTCGTTCTCGACGGTTTTAGCTTCGGTATAAACCACCAAGCAGCATGTGTTACGCCTCGAGGGACGCTGGAACTGACGCAAGAATGCGCTGTGAATATAAAACTATAGTGCGCTTCTCTACACTTTTCATCTCTTTTCTCCTACCCGTTATGTCTAATTATCCTCAATCATAATCACGCGCTGCGCGCCAGCTCAAACTGCACAGTTCCCTCGTCATCATCGTCATCGACGTTGACTAGGCACACGATCCGCGACAAATTGCTGTTTATCGTCGAGCTCGTATCATGTGCCTCTCTAGCCACATGGACGCATTTATCCATTGCCTTCACCACACACACACACACACACACACACACACACACACACACACACACACACACACACACACACACACACACACACACACACACATGAACACGTATATGTATATACATTTTTTAATGTCCCCAATCGTGCCCATCTCTCATTATGTTTAAATAGCTGATTTCCTTGTTTGTTTTTCCTACGTTGGGATAAATGTGCCGTTTTCCAGCCTATTGTTATAGTCATTGTACTATTCTTGTAGCGTCTTCACTTTATACGTGGTATATAAGTTAAAATTTCTCTCGTTACATTTGTCCGTGCCATTTTACGTTCAAATATAATTAATCTACATTACAAACAACCACGGGACATCTTGCAATATTTATTAGTGCGACGGATCAAAAATTATCACGGATGCTATTATAGTAAAAGTGATCGCGAGATATTCACGAAAAAAATTTATCGAAAGCTCCAATGGCCGCTCAATAGTAGCAGTGTAGCGAGTTTCAAATAGCAAGTTTTGCAGTTAAGCTGCGTCAACGCGAAAAGGCAAATGCCAAAAATGTCATGACATTGAATCTACAAAAGCACATGAAATTTAAAAATTAGGTTTATGAAATAAAAATTTATATATTAGGTGAGCAAAAAAGTTCTGAGCTTTTTCTTTGGAAAATGTAATATATGTTAAAAAACAAATGAAGAGAAGATATATTAATCAGCGAAATGATCTCCGTTTGCATCGATGAGCTTTTAAGGTAGTCCTAGCGTTTTTGCACATAGTGCACAATCGCATGAAATTTTGATACGTTACACTGTAAAAAATGTTCGTAAATTCATAGCACAACTTAATATTAAAATTTAGAACCGGGTGTATGAAAGTAAAATTAATATAAACGGCATTGTAAATTTCATAAACTTATATGAAATTTATTTAGTCAGGTTTGAAAAATATCATACTGGTGTATTAATTTCTTCGTCGATATACTGGTGTATGAAAATCAATACACAGTTTTGTAAATACAAAGACCGAATAAGGTTTGTAAGATCTTTCTTGATATTGAAAATAGTGGTCAAAGTTGTTGAAAATTAAGTTAAGGCACTTGAAAAATCAGGCAACAGTGTCTTGTCAATTCTCCCCACACTGGTGCATTAAAATCCATAGATCGATTGAGAATTATAAAATACTGGATTGGAATTTAAGGTACCGTTCTGGAAAAATGATAGCAGAGATAATTTATTTAGCACACTGGTATTTTCTGTTTACAACACGTGATAGAAATTTACTATACCCGTGTATGAGTTTCGTCATTAATGGATTTGCGTATGAAAATCATTATACAGTTTTGTAAATACAAAGACCGAATTAGGTTTTTAAAATCTTTCTTTATATTGAAAGTAGCGGTCAAAGTTGTTGAAAATTAAGTTAAGGCACTTAAAACATGAAGCAACGGTGTCTTGTTAATTCTCCCGACACTGGTGTATTAAAATCCATAGATTGACTGAGAATTATAAAATACTGGATTGGAATTTAAGGTATCGTTCTGGAAAAAATGATAGCAGAGATAATTTATTTAGCACACTGGTATTTTCTGCTTTCAACACGTGATAGAAATTTACTATACACGTGTATGAGTTTCCTTAAAAATCCTCGAGAACAATGTTCAAGTGAATTCTATATAACCCTTTGCGGCATAGTGGGACATACCAGAGTCCCACCTTTTTGATTCACAACTTTCCTCGGTAGATTTAATGCTTTCGAAGTAACATCCACGAATCTTTGTACTATAATAGTAGAAGCATCGTGGAATGTGACAAAAATGATGATACATGCAGTTACGCAAAATTAAAAACAATTATAAATAAATAAATGTCAAAAATCGTTCATTTTTTAGAGAAAAAATAATTTCCGAACGAACTTTTGGGTAAATTGCAACCAAATTTGGTACTCTGGGGTTTTGGGGGTCGCTGATTACGAATCTGAGGTCCATTTTTTAAATTAAAAATGGCGGATTCAATATGGCGGACGAATTTTCGAAAGTTCATCAGATTCACGTGAAACTAGTTACTCGGGGGTTTTAAGGGTCGCTGATTACGAATTTGAAGTCCGTTTTTGGAAATTAAAAATGGCGGATTCAATATGGCGGACGAATATTCAAAAATTCATCAGATTCATTTGAAACTAGTTACTCGGGGGTTTTCGGGGTCGCTGATTACGAATTTGGAAACAGTTTATAAAAATTGAAAACAGCAGAACCAATACGTCCCAAACGTTCCGCTGTTTTCAATTTTTATAAACTGTTTCCAAATTCGTAATCAGCGACCCCGAAAACCCCCGGGTAACTAGTTTCAAGTGAATCCGATGAACTTTCGAAAATTCGTCCGCCATATTGAATCCGCCATTTTTTATTTTCAAAAACGGACTTCGAATTCGTAATCAGCGACCCCTAAAACCCCCGAGTAACTAGTTTCAAGTGAATCCGATAAACTTTCGAAAATTCGTCCGCCATATTAGATCCGCCATTTTTTTTTCAAAAACAGACTTCAAATTCGTAATCAGCGACCCCGAAAACCCCCGAGTAACTAGTTTCAAGTGAATCCGATGAACTTTCGAAAATTCGTCCGCCATATTGAATCCGCCATTTTTTATTTTCAAAAACGGACTTCAAATTCGTAATCAGCGACCCCGAAAACCACAAGTTCGATAGTTTTCGTAAAAAACCGTTCGTCTGAAAAATGTATGCCTCAAAGGGTTAATTTTAATGGATCCGCAATTCTGAATTCTGAAAACCTGACTGTCGATTCGAAATTAATACAATTTTTCCCGTATAAAGAAGCTCTATTTCGTTTATATGCTTCAAAATCTTTTCGTCAAATGATAATATTCAATTTTCTATAAGTGTGAGTCAGCATGCAACTTATATCTCGAATTTGATGCAAAGAAATTAAGTAGTAGTCAATAGCGTAATAGGTAGCGTCCCGGGTTAGTAAGCAGGCATTAGGTAGGAAACTTGTGGGTAGGCGGTTCGAATCCCGCTTCAGACCGAAATTGTGTAGTGAGTGAATATCGACGCAGAACTTTTTTTTTCTTGTTATATTATTTCTGATATCATAATAGGTGCATTATAGTTTATTACTAATTTTTTAGCTTGAAATTTAAAAAACGATTTATGCACAAAAATGGGTATATTAATTTTAGAGCACTTTTTTTCTTGAAATTTCATGTACCTTCTTTATAAAATTTCAGCGATTGTATAGTAAATTTCAAGTACCTAATTATTGTAATCCTACGTTACCGTCATGATTTTTCATATACCGGCACATTAAAATTCCAACGTACATGCGCTTGAAATTACATGTACCTTCGCCATAAGATTTAAGTGACTGTTTGGTAGATTTCAAGTACACGGTTATTGTGATCGTGCATTACCGTCTTACTTTTTCGTAAAACGGTACATTAAAAATCAAATACGGTCTTCTATTAATGTCAACAAATTTTTTCCTTAATAGTAGTACACCAGCACTGTAAATATACAATATGTATGCATATAAAAATTAATATACGGTATATGCATCCGAGCTTTGTATACCGGTATACTAATTTTCGCACAAAAATTTTTTACAGTGTAGTCTTAAAGCACCCTCCAATGCACCTGCAATGTTTGAGTGTACCTTAACGACTTTTTTAGCGAGAAAAATTGAGTTAAAAATCACGATTTTAGCATAGCGACTATAGGAAGAATCATGACGGCGCGAAGATTACCTCGAAATTCATACACTAATATAGTCAAGAATCACACAACCAAACGCTCATTTTGTTATAAAAATATTGAGGATTCAGATTTCCACAAAAAAACACAAGCTCAACGGATGTTTGAAAAAGATTTTACGAGTTTTCGGTAGCCACGGATACCGACTCTCTCTTGTTTCATGCATGCCCCGTTCACCGCGCGCTCCGCCGCGTCTACGTTTCCACTAATCCCCCCCGGTCACGCTACGACTACCTTAAAATCTTTCGGGCAGCATGCGGATTTCTTGATGATAGAAGCTCACCAGCTTCGAGGCGATGAAATCATCGAAGCATTCTCGTATCTCTATGAGTGTATGAAAATATTTATCAGCCAAATGATGCTGCAGAGACCGGAACAGGTGGTAATCGGTAGGCGCCATGTCTGGGCTGTTCGTCGCGTGCGGGAAAAGTTCCCAGCCTAACGCGAAGATATGGTCCTGAGTCGCTTTCGCAACGTGTGAACGGGCATTGTCATGAAGCAGTACGTACCACTTTATGACTTCCTTATCCAAGTAAATGGCCTTTTTCTTCCGATGCATTGCTCAAATTCATCAATTGTTGTTGATAGCGGTCTGCCGTGATTGCTTTACCTGGCTATAAACAACACGTCATAAAGCATAACCTTTCCAATCCCACCAGATGCAGAGCAAAACCTTCTTGGCATGGATATTGGGCTTTTGGCGTCGATGTCGAAGGTTGACCAGGGTCAACCCATGATTTTTTGTGCTTGGGGTTACCATAAAGAATTAACTTTTCATCACCTGTAATGATTTTGTGCAGAAAATTCTTTTTCAAGAACTTTGGAAGCAGAGTGAGCGTGGTATCGCGACGTCGATTTTTGTTGTCTTCGGACAAATTAATGTGGAACCTATCTCTGAATCTTTCCCATTGCATATGAATAACTGCTCGCGTAAATGGCTTGTCCCGTAACGCCAATCTGTTCTACAAGCTCATCTTCAGTTTGTGCAGAGTTCATATCCAGCAATGCTTGCAGCTCAGCCGTTTCAATCTTTTGCAGGCGTCCAGTACGCGGTTCATCTTCAAGGCTGAAATCTCCTTGACGATATTTTTGATACCACCTTTTACACGTAGCATGACTTACAGCGTTCTTTCCATATGCAGTACAAATCATTCCGGTAGCTTCAGCAGCATTTTTTTCAAATGAAACGCGAAGTGGATGGAAAATCGAATATGCTCTTTTGTTATTGCCATTGTGTGCACTGCCGATCTTTGAGGTTATGGGCATCAAATGCCAAACAACATGAAATATTTTGAGACGACAATTTCAACGCTTTAAAATCGTAAAATCGTAAAATCGGTGGGTGGATAAATAAATTTCAAATGGTGTGGTTTCGGTTGTATGGAATTTTTTGCTCACCTATAATACATTGCATTTGAAAATTAATCATTTTCTCCTAATTCAATAACTATACTTTTTTGCAATTGTAATTAACGTTTCCAGGACCGCAAACTTAATTTCAGGTTTTTGGCGATTCAAACTAATTTTTTTGTATTTTATAGCGCTAACGGTATTAAAATTTTTTCAAAAATAATTATCCATCTCGAAACTTCGATTTAGCTGCGATTTCGAAGTTTAGGAGAATGATCGACAGAAATATGCCCTGATTGCGACGTTTCTCTTTGCGTTAGATCATTTTTTGAAATTAACAACACACGGAAAATTTTTTAGATTTACCGAAAAAATGATTCGTTTGGCTGAAATTACTTATTTTATCGGTATCCATTACAATATATGTGTGCATTTATATTTGGAGATTTATATCACTTTGTGTAATGACTTTCAGCTGCCTGATATATCATAAATGACGACATAATTATATGTTGTTATACACGTTTTTTTAACAAAAAAGAATTGCAAATGACGTTTAAAAATAATTTTAATAAAAAATAATAATATAACATTGTAATACTGAAAAAAAATCCCGTAAAAATTTCATCTTATCGAAGCCTAATATTATACGCTGGCGTGAGACTGTCTTTTTCGTAGGTTAACCCTCTGACAAGGACAAAAATGTTCCAGCACTAAAACTAGAAAACTATCATCAAATTGACAATTCGTTTACAATATTCATCTTCAACTGAAAAAAACATGTATACCCAGCAAACACAACTTGGTTGATTTTCAGAACTTTTACGTAACAAAAAATATAACCAATATATCATATAATAGTCATCACAGAGTCGGAACTTTGCTGTTCAGCACATAAATGTGATGGAGATGATATGCCCGAGCGTTATGTATTAAATACGTTCATGAAATATGTAAATTTGATGCAACCAATAACCCTCTATGTTACCTCTGTTTGTGTGATGAAAAAAATACAGAAATTATGGACGTAACAAATATGTAACATCGACAGGTAAAATTTTCATCACACAAGTACGAAATTGTTATGTGCACCCATGATACATACAAATGTTATGGATTGGCTTTGTAACATTTACAGAACATTGGTATATCACTGTTTAGTAGGATTTACAACGCAACAATTACGTATGATTTAGCACATCAATGTTACAAGGTACTTTTAGGTAACAAGCTATACGTATTTGTTATGTTTTCAATCCTCCTAAACAGTAATATACCAATGTTTTGTAATCGTTACCGGGCCAATTCGTAACATGTTTACAAGTCTTGGGTACATATAAATATCTCGTGCTCGTGTGACGTGTTTTTTACGTATTACTGTTATATACTTGTGATGTCGATAATTTTCTATATTTTTTCCACATAAATTTTTAGGTTATGTGCTTAAATCATACACGCGTACGTGCGAGTGAAAATATCATTATTGATACACAAATATATATATATTTAATATATTTAGTAAGTGTAGTATATTTCGTGTACAGTGAACATTTTCGGAGGTAAGTTTCAACAAAACACTAGTTAAAATGATATAAATATATACGAGTATGTGCCAGGAAAAATACGCATGTATATATCCCAGAATATTTTTCTAACCTCTTTGGTTACTTGGCAAAAAAATTATTTTCAGCTGAACGGACGATGCTCTAGCCAGGGTCCTCTTCAGAAATTTTATTGTAATTATTCGTTTTTTTACTTTCGTTTGATATTTTTGTGATGTTATCACCAGTTTGCGATTTTTCTATGTCGGCGTGTTCAATTTCACCTTTTTTTATTTTTTTTTTAGGTTAGTCATACGGCGTCAAAGAAAACTTTTTTTGGTGGAAATTTATGAACATTTTGTGAATATCGATGGCTGTGTATGTTGTTTATCTTTTGTTGTTTTTTATATTTGTTAATTGTTGATTTTTTTGTTGAGATAGTGGTGGATTTTTAGATAATGACAATCTTAAAATTTTTCCTCAGCCACCATGCGATAGAAGTTTTCTTTTTATGAAAAGAACAATGCGATAGAAGTTTTCTTTTTATAAAAAGAAAACTTCTATCGCATCGTGGCTGAGGAAAAATTTTAAGATTGTCATTATCTAAAAATCCACCACTATCTCAACAAAAAAATCAACAATTAACAAATATAAAAAACAACAAAAGATAAACAACATACACAGCCATCGATATTCACAAAATGTTCATAAATTTCCACCAAAAAAAGTTTTCTTTGACGCCGTATGACTAACCTAAAAAAAAAATAAAAAAAGGTGAAATTGAACACGCCGACATAGAAAAATCGCAAACTGGTGATAACATCACAAAAATATCAAACGAAAGTGAAAAAACGAATAATTACAATAAAATTTCTGAAGAGGACCCTGGCTAGAGCATCGTCCGTTCAGCTGAAAATAATTTTTTTGCCAAGTAACCAAAGAGGTTAGAAAAATATTCTGGGATATATACATGCGTATTTTTCCTGGCACATACTCGTATATATTTATATCATTTTAACTAGTGTTTTGTTGAAACTTACCTCCGAAAATGTTCACTGTACACGAAATATACTACACTTACTAAATATATTAAATATATATATATTTGTGTATCAATAATGATATTTTCACTCGCACGTACGCGTGTATGATTTAAGCACATATATAATTCATTTATAAAACAAATCCTCTTTATGACGTCTTTGTGTAAGTAAATTACGTGTAATAATGGCGTAACATTGAACATCATTGCTACGAATATGACGCATTAAAGTTACTTGTTCTGTTTCTGAATAGTTACATCGATGTGCTGAGAATGCTATGTATTAAGTTTCAGATTAGTTACATCGATGTGCTGAGAATGCTACGTATTAAGTTTCAGATTAGTTACATTTTTGTGCTGAGTATGTTACATGTTGCGTTCTGTAACAGTTACATCTATGTGCTCAATATTTTCCATAATTATTACTTATAACTGTTTCGTAACGAAGACTTTCCAAGAGGATGACAAATTTGAAAACAAGCACTGCTTCATTTACGGCGCCTGTGATATAAATGTTACATCCAATATAACATCTGTTACAGAACATTTTTGTAACTGTACTGAAACTGTGTTTGCTGGGTAGTATCTAAAATTTATATACAATTCAATGAGAAATCAATTTTTTAAAATTAAATTCCAAATACGTGTACTGAAATAAATGTAATTCATATTTGTAAATTCATAGTATACATCTGTGAATAAATGTAGTTTGCGCGAACGCACCTGGATGGCAAACAGAAAAAGTCATTCTCAAAATTCCGGCAACGGGCGCTTTGGGCACAGTGCAGCTAGCGTGCTCGCCCCTAAACCAGAGTATCGGGAGATCGAGGATTCGATTCTCAATCTCGTAGTTTCGTTGAGAACAAAAATTCTCGACGAAACGTGACGTTAGCTCCGGGATTGGGAAGCCAACCCGAGACTGGCTAAGTTGAAAGATAATGACCTAGCGGGCCCCCTGCTATATGCGGAGAAAAAAGAGTGGAAGCGACCAGTGATTATTCTCATAAAACCAGTTATTTACTTTCAGCTTTGTAGTTATTGTCGTATTCATTACTGCGCAACATGGTGAAAAGTATCACGCGCGTTGTTACTTTTACTGTGTGCGTTTAGCAGTTTTTACTACGCGCATGATACTATTTAGTACGCATATGGCTTTTTCAGCATTTTGCGGAGCAATGAACAGCACAAATACAAAGCTGAAAATAAATTACTGTTTTTATGGCAATAATCAGTAGTCTTTTTCATTTATTATTCTCCGTGTTACGTCCGCGAGAGGAGCGTGAGGTAATGGAAACAAAAAAAATATTGCGGCAGCACTGAGCTGCATTCATATAGTCGGCTCATCCGTACGACGAAACTGTCGAGATCAGAGTCTGCGACTCGCCTCCTCATGTATTTTTGAAACTTGCTAAGCTATAAGTCCGCTGTAGCAATTTCTCATTTCTAAAATCGAAATCCAACCATTTACATAGGCTGTCAGTTAAGTCTCTCCACGACTTCTCACAAGCGTTATCGTACACTCGACTCAAATAAAATGACTCGACATAATCTCAACGTTGTTCTATCAATACCCGTGTAGAAAATTGTTAGGGCGTCCCAATTTAAAAAGAGGCCCCTTATGGGCATCAACAGGGCATCCCCTATAGAGGCTTTCTCACTGTTGCCTAACTGGGGCCAAGTCAGGGTTTATTTAGGCATCCAAGTTAATTTTGTTCAGGCTTGCCTAATCTGTGCCAAAGTTGGGCCAAGTCGGGGTTTATTTAGGCATGCAAGTTAATTTTGTTCAGGCTTGCCCAATCTGTGCCAATGTTGGGCCAAGTCGGGGTTTATTTAGGCATCCAAGTAAAACTCATTTGTTAATTAACAATTAAATATATTTTTTCACTATATATCATTTTTTTACCGAATATCATGCTGGTTCATCCAGCCCGGCGAGACAGCGCTTTTAATTAGAACTCGTAGATTAATGTCATTTTAATACACTAGAGTCATAAGATATCAATGGCGTAGTGGTAGAGTGTCGGTCGTCAGGTAGGTCGTTAGGTAGTTCTCAGTTAAAATCTCAGGTAGGATAGAAATTAATTTCGACGAAATAACGTCTGGACTACGAAGCCGCAAGCATTCGTAAAAAAAAAATCTCCAGCGCGTTAATTTTTTTTTAAAATGATTATTTAAGGATAGAAAGTGCTGAACTCGCCGATTCGAGGATAGCGGGTTCGAATCCCACTCAGTGACGTTTTTTTTTTTTTTGCAAAATTTACAGGATTTTAAAAAATAATGAAATAACAATACTGAATTCATTCATCGATCATTCCTAATTGCTAATTTATCGATAATAAACTAATAATGGGCCAATGTCGGTTTGTCTCACGTATTTGATTTGGCCCCATATGCGCGGTAAAACTTGGGCCAATTCGGGCGACCAAAATAGGCCCAAGTTTGAAAGCCTGTAAGGGGCCAAAATACTTAAGCGGGACAGGCCACCGTTGGCCCAATACAGGTGACCAAACTTGGGCCTAGATAATATCGAGGAAAATTAACTTGTCCCCAGTTAGCGCCCGGAAAAAAATTTCTACACGGGTATGACTCCTTCTTACGTTTTTTTATTTTTTTATTTTCTGCATGCATTAGTCATAAACTTATCGAACCGTGTGTAGGATTTCAAAAAGAGTGATCATTCCAAATTTGAGTTGCAATTGCTGTTGAAATCAGCAACTTTTTACATGTATTGCCCATACCGAGGGCATGAGAGTGTCCTGCTTTTGAGTGCTCTGCGGTTTGCGAACGGATCATAAGATTTTGAGGAAACACCAGAAATCGGTAGCGAGGTACTGCTAGGATATTGCGTGAAAATTTCAGAATGGTGGACCATCTAGCCTTTCGGGTATCACGAGTCAAAGTTACGCGCTAGTCACGGCTTATATGTAGGCCTTGGAGTCGTCCAACTCTCACTTGCATTTCATGCGTTCCCCGCTCACCGCGCTTATCTATTTCCCGTCCCTGCAGCTTTACACTGTAACTTATGCATTGTAAAATTCACAAACTCACATCTGTTATTATTCGTATTCTTTTGAGAAATTTTATATCCACTCGCATAATAATTTTTCAATAATTTTTACGTCAACCCGTTTTAAAAATCAGCCGTTTATTGTAACTTTTATGTGTACTATGAACCTTATAGTCCAGTTATTCTAGCCATTTTTTCTGAAATCTTCTAGAGAATTGATTTCGCTTTTGGAAAAGATTCAGGGATGTCCCCTAAGTTTAATTTAAGTTGGTGGGACGCGAAGAGTCGAGCATCAGCCTCCATATTGGAAAACACCTTTTATCAAATATCTTGTGACCCGTGCAACGTACGACAAAAATAGTAGATATCTCTTTTGTAGATAATGAAATTTTCTAAAACTTTTAATCGGAAATCTTTTCTGTATAGTGCATAGCTTTTGATTCATGATGTGGCAAACTTTTCCAAACATCGTTATTGCTAAATATATAGTTAACGATTGATGTAACAGTAAAAATGGTCATGTTCGGAAAAATTTTCCGCGCTATAAATACAAAACCATGCATCATACAGAAAAATGTTTTTCATAAAGGTTGCAGAGAATTTTATTGTCTACAAAAAAGGGCTACACTATTTTTATCGTACGATGCACGATTCACGAGATATTTGATAAAACGTGTTTTCCAAGATGGCGGCTGAAGCTCGACCCCTCGCCTCCCGCATATTTGAATATACACTCAAGAGACACCTCTGACCCTTTTTCAAAAGCAAAATCAATTCTGTATATGATTGCATTACGAACCTATTTTTTTTTCTAGAATGACTGGTAAGTTATTGTTGTTAGGGTTGGTAAGATTTCATTATATGTTTAATATACCAGTCATGTAAAATTAGTGCACACTTATGGATTTTTATACACGGTATATGCATCAAAAATGTATATAATTTATGTAAATTTATAGTGATTTTTTTTTTTTTTGCATTTTTCACATCTTATGTGAAATTGTGCAAAAATTAACTAGACGTAAGTGTGTTGAAATAACGCACTTGCTTTACGCAGCGCGTCTGTATAGAATCATCAGTCTCTGTCGACAGATTACTATGCCGATATTGAAATGGTTTTTTTCATACTTTATCTGTGCATGGTTTCGTGCGTACGCGATACAACATTGTCGGACCTTAAAGACGGCTATGGATGCATTACGAGATGGAAATGAGGTGGCACGGGGAATGGGGGGGGGGGGGGGGGGCTGCATAGTGAAGTGTAGTCCGAAGAATATGTGTTGCGACGCTGCAAAAAAAAGGTGCAAGGCGAAGCATGCAAATTGTTCCTTCATAATGTTTCTCGACTCACAAAGCCTATCTTTGAGGCAGAGGTTAATTGTTTCAATTTTTACTTTCCCATTAAGAAAGTGAATCTAAAAAAATTACCAGTCAGAGATAATCATGTTGCAACTTGAATCTTTCGCTTCAGCTGTTGAATTATGCAATTTGAGTTTTGAATTTTATGTGTTCCTGTACGAACAATGCTCGAAAGAAAATAAACCCAGGTACTTCAAAGTATGCGTAAGTTAGCATTGTGAACGTGCTTTTTAAAAATTATAAATTTCATAAATATTGAAACCTTGTATCGATTCTTGCGAAATTCGATGATCTTTCGATGATAGTTTGTTTGTGAAGAAGAAAAAATATATGATGCCTGGAAATTTTCATAAGTTAAAGACATCCCAGATATTTTTCAAAAAAATACAAACTTCATTAAATCTAGCCATTTTCAAGTCATTTTGATGATCTACCAGTGTGAAAATTCTTCGTCACGATAGCTTAAGGCGTTTTCAAGGGATAAATGTTTAAATTTCGCAAAACCAGCACGCACACACTCACAAATTAATTGTATTTTCCAACTATAGAACATTTTAAGCGGTCTGGCCTGAGAAAATCGTCTTTTTGCTTTTTTCATAAGAAAAATCAACAAGTTCGAGTGTTAAGGTAGTAGTCTCGTGAACACTTTTTGAGACAGATTTTCAAGAAAATTTTTTTAGATGTACTTTAAAGTGCTATAAAAACATTGACTCAATTTGGAGGAGCTGTACCGTTCAGAATTCGAGATATTAATTGTTCCGAACAAGAAATAGAAGCTTCGAAAGTATGGAATTTATGACGATATTTGATTGCTTGTAGAGCGGGTAGCTAAGATCATTCACCATTGCACGGCGCGAGTGGTGGGCTCACTCTCCGAAAAGCGTGACAAGTATATTGAGCAATAAAAATTATTTTCAAAAGTAAATGAAAATCTTTGCTTATATGATTTACATATTGAATATTTCCATTAAAAAAATAATAAGAATCAGAATATTGCACATACAAATGATGAATTTATAATAATAAATTGTGGATATGATAGAAAAGCAAGGATATACTTTAAACATGTATATAAATCTTTATTTATCCATTAATATATTTTTACTTATATTTCTTTCTTGTATACGGCAAATCGTACATGGAGAGAAAAGTCCTAGAAAAATTACCGTGCTTGCCACTGTAAAGTGGGGGCAAACGACATGTTTCGGACATTTTCGATGAAAAATGAAAAAAAATTAACCAGCAGCCAGCAACAGAAATTTTTCTCAAACAGCATGGTAAAAATTCCTGTGCTGCCGGTCAATTTTTTTCATTTTTTGTCGAAAATGTCCCAAACATGTCGTTTTCCCCCACTTTACAGTGGCAAGCACGGTAATTTTTCTAGGACTTTTCTCTCCGTGTAATTGCTTTTCCAATTGCTCTTTTTTTTTTTTATAAATCGCCTATTTCGTCGTAATTGATTATTTTTTCCATTCTCCATTATTTATTCCTTTTGTGGTTATGTCGTACTCACACAGACGATACACAATCGAAACCTCTAATAACGTTGCCACGCATTGACAGTTTAACTGGTCACGGGGATATTTGGCTATGGTGTTCAGGCGCACGTGTGTGCGCAGCCTGTACCTAATCAAAAGTTTTCGAGTACAACCTGGCAAAAGGCCGAGCGTCATACCGTTACGCGCCCTTCAATCTTTTGGCTGTTAATTTCGCGAGACTACGACTTTAACCCTCTGAATACAGGCAGAGTCGTTTTTCGGCGCCTATGATTTCCGAGGTCATTGGCCCAGCGAGGGAAAAACATTTGGTTGGTTTACAGATATTTTTCTAAAAGTTATCTCAAATCCACGTTAATCATTTTTAACGACAATCATATCGAACGAAAAGGACTGAATCTTCAACTTTGTGCCACATCATTTTAGGATTTCAATGAAATGTCTTAAGGGGGCACATACGTCTCCAAAGCCTTTATTTTAGCGGTCTATTACAACAATAGTGATGGGGTTGGGGTGGAAATGATACTTTCAGTAGAAAGCTTTGATTATTCCCTACAAAATGCCTCGTTAACGTTTATCAAATAAACATATAGTATATAGCTGTAATTAATAGGGAATAAGTTAGTAAGTCACTGCGCAAAGCTTGCGTGCGGTATTTCTCAAGACAGACTTATCAGATCGAGCTAAAATTTCAACCATGCACATGTTGAAAGAATGCGGTGAACCAAAATGATAAACCAATTTTTAATTTCACTAAGAACTGACCAATTGTCAGAGGATTAAATATTTGTTTCTTGATATTTTCATTTTTATTGGTGGATAATATATATATACTGTATCTTAGAAATCATTCAATGGATGAAGTTTCCGGTTCATCATTTCAAAGTGGATGACTTCAGCTATTTTTGTGCAAAGTTTGATTCAGATCGGTCCAACGGTTCTGGAGATATCCTGCGCGCAAGTTTTTCCCAGTGACTTACTAACCTCCCTATTACAGCTATCCTATGTTGATTTGAAAAACGTCAATGAGGCATTTTGTAGGCAATAATCCAAACTTTCTACCAAATACTATTGTTGTAATAGACCTCTGTAATAAAGGCCTTGAAGACTCTCTTGAATTCTTCTCGAGTCGTTAAAGTTTAAATTTTCTCCAGTTATATACACATCCATCTGCGACACATTTTTTCTACTCGTCATTTTCGCTCTTTTTCACCGCGTTTCAGCACTTAAGATTCGAAACCGCGAAAAAAAAACAGCTATTTTTCGATCACGATTCATTGTTCACGAGCACGTGTGAGTAATCGTGATGGTTACTAATCCACCGCTATCTCTGATCTTGATTCAAAAAAAAAAAATCGTGTTGTCGTTGCCACTGACTTCACGACTGCTGATTAGCCCACCTACCGCGATCGGGCGGGAATACGTGACGTAATATTCACCCCATCTGCTATTTGGCGGTATTGCCATTAAAGCAAAGCATATCTACTTCGAATAGTCGCTATACTCCTGTATCACACACGAGATATTAAAAATTTTACATCATCAAAGAACCTCTGATAGTTTGTGGATTTAATTCATTTGTCGCTACCTGCATCCAGGGCAAAGAAACTACCATTTACGTTGAAAGCGGGTGGCAATATGTATGACCGTATGCTCTCTCCTATAAACACGATAATGGAAATAACGTCGTACCTTTCAGTGGCTAACGAAAAGTGCTAATTTTCGCCGGTACAGACGCAACGGTTTTTCCACGAGTTGCTCCTCCGTATATATATATATGTGTGTGTGTGTGTGTGTGTACGTTGTGTGTCTGTGTGTGTATTTAGACCCTATCTACCTACGCAGAAAATTTCGTCTAGAGTCCAACTTGTATACATCGGGGCGAACGAGAAGAGTGGTTAAAGCGAGCGAGCTCACAGGGGAATGGGTTTTTAATCAGTGCATTCCGGACAATGGTGGGCCCCCCGGGGGAGGTCTCCCAACCCTAAACTCCCACCACAAACTCTACAACCGAAGCCACCCTGGCTACGCTCCCATCCGCATCCCTCTCTGTCTCTTTTACTCTTTACTTGCCCAATGCTGTGCTACGTGAAAGAAGACCACCTTCTTCACCCCCCGTGCTCGTATATCCATGCGTGAGGGTCTGTATCTGTATCATACAGATATATATATAAGCACAACCCTTTTCGTATGTCTGCGCAGTGGCGTTTCGCGTTCGTTTGGTCCGTGCCCCACGTTGATGGTAGGTTGGGTTGCGTTTTAGACCGGCGCCGTTGTGCTTCACCAGGACGTCGTACTAATTCGAACGGGGAGAAAAGTATATACCACTCTCGGTGCTGTTGGACTCGGGGATTATTACACGAACGCGTGCGACACGAGCCCGATTCCTGAGCTAAAAGAGTGCGAGTGAGACTCGCGGCGGCCTTGGGGCATACAGGGGGTGAACGCCGCTATATGCGCCCCATGTACGTTGAATCTTGGTACATCCAAGCATCGTCACAAGGGTTCTGTAGTTACACGCACCGTTCATATACGTATAAACGTAGATGGATGTATATATATGGACACCAGGCATGTATAGAGAGGGTGGATCAACGAATTGACGACGAAACTGCGCGAGCTTCTGCTTTAGCGTACAGTTCATGTATATATGCCTTTGCGTGGTTGAAAGTGAAACCACACACTACAATTGGGATACGGTATAGACTCATATAGCGGGACAAAATCGGCCATATGTCACGAAGGGTCTGACATTAGCGAGGCGGAGCGTCAATCGAGGGGAAAGTATATATGCCGATGAAACCCTTACGGTGTCCCTGGAGTATTATGCATTCGTGATATAGAGAGATCCTTCGGTAATTTTTACTCATCACGATTAGTAGAAGCCGGAGCTTCCTTCGCCCAGGCTTATCTATCATTTTCCTTGGCGCTGCTACGCTGAAAGCATCTGGATATATAGTTACAGCAACTAAGTTGATGTTACCAAATATTTATTTTGCAATATCAGTAATTTCATTATTACCGGAACTTAAGTGAATTGCTTGCGGTGACTTTTTTATGCAGACTATACTGTCTTCAGCAATTGTAGCCACACGAAAGTATTAAATGCTTCATTGTTAACAGAACTGCGGGTTTTGATTTAGTTAGTTACAAAAGCGGCCGCTATGTTACGCATCCGATCAAGATCGTTCTCGCAAACAAAGGCTGTCCCGAATAGTATGAAAGCGAGCAAGCGAACCGAGATTGTACCACTGTAGCTTCAGTGAAAAATAACATTTTGACCTAACTACGAAGTTTTGAGGTCTATTATTCATAAGTTCTACTCTACTACGAGATGGCGGCTTCTGTTCTGATATTGGCAGCAGAATTTGCGAAAATTTGCTCCGCAAAAAATACGAAAGCATAACATATAATATATAACAAAACACATTCAAGCCAGGTCTAAATTGTATGTTTGACAATTTCATAGTTATATCTTTTGTAGTAACCGCGAGGTAAAGCAACGTTAAACAATACGATGTAATATCGTTAAGGGGACCATAATCGCATTGTCATTCTAGCCAAGAACTGGATTTTACAGACACTCTTTTTTTTTTAATAATACATGAAACTTGTTCTGTCAATTTAAAAAAGCAATTGGAGGTCTTTTTGAACCGTAATTTTATGGTTCCTACTATATCATTATTTTCTATCAGTGTATTTTCAAAAAAAAAAAAACCGGATTAATAGTTACGGTTTTCGTCCATCGCAGTCACATCCCCTCGACGTTGGATGCAATTTGTTTCCTGAAATCACGAAAACGATGAAAGGTGTGGTAAAACGACTTTATCGTGTTTTTATGGCTTACAAAGTTACAGTAACATTTGGAACGTATAAAAAGGTTTCCGGTTTTAAATTTAACACCGTCAGTGCATCGAATGGTGGTCGGGACTACCGTGGGGGGCTGCAACCCCCGATCCCGCTATCGCCCCGGCCTGTGAACATATTCTATTGTCTAATTTTGGCTGGAAAAAATTCTGTCGTCACGCAATTACGCTATATGACTTTAGATCGGTAGACCTTGATGTCTTTTTCCCGGAAATTATAACAATTGAAAGAACAGGCAGGTGGAAATACGCGTTCTCACTGATTACCGGCGGAGTCTTTATTCTTTAAAAAACAAATCACGTCACTCTTATTGTTCAGTCAGTTGAAAAAAAAAGACCACGAAATTATATTTGCCTCGATGGGAATAATGCACCAAGCATTTCGTTTGGATTTTGGTGATATGGTATGCGGATATCCTTTATTGATAAATCTTCATACGAGTCAGGCAAAAGTCTCGTTCATTCGTGAGAATTCAAATTTGTATTCTGCTCGTAACGAGGTCGATACTGAGTGGTAATGACTTGAAATCATTATTGGAAAATAATTATAGTTATAAGAGTTTCATAATCATCTGCTAGTGCAAATAAAAAATTTGCACACTGCTTCCTCGTTATTTTATCTCGCTCTCATAGCTTTTTCATGAAGAAGTGTATTTTTAAATTCCTCATATAAAGGAAGCTTCGTGAGCGAGATAAAATAATGAAGAAGAAATGTGCAAATCTCTAATTTTCACGCTTTTTTCTGTATTCGATTTTAATAAGTATACAATAACGAACCCAAATCTCAAAATAACGTTTGAAAAATTTTTAAATTTAATAATGAAACCTGAAATTTTTTACCGATGTTTGCAAAATTTAATGCCAATCACCCTTTAAAATATTCTTCATGTGTCAAAAATATAAGATGTTTTAAGATTTTCGAAAATTAGAGCAATTACAGATTCTATTTAAATTCAATGGTTTTTTTTTTCTTTTCTTTAATTAAAAGCCCTTGAGCGATTTTTTGTTAAATTCAATACCATGCACTCTCGTCTTATAAGCTATCAATGTACGAAATTTCGGCCCGATAGTCATTGTAGAAGTTAGAGCTGTTAGATACACACACACACACACTCACAGGGGTACGCTGGGTCATTTTTTTTTCTTCTGAACATGACTTCTCGAAGTTTTAGGACGTATTAAGGAGGTTCTGCTCGTACCTAAAAAAAGTGACAGTTAGTTGAAATTTGGACAGCATGTTCGTAAAATTATACTCCGTATACGTACCTGAAAAATTTAAAGAAGATGCACTAGCCGCTTTCTAAGATAAAAAGTCATATAGATACCCTCGAAATGCATAGAACCTTATGGCATCAATCGTTATGACGCGAGGAATCGTTTGATGATAGGCAGTTCAGTTACAAAAGTGGTGACTGTTTAAAAAGTCAATCTAAAGTGAGGGATAGGCAAAGAGAGCGAGTACGAACTACATTTTCCCGCGTCCTCTATCCAGGGCTTTGCAGTTTTTTTCACCATTACAAAATTTCCTCTACGAGGGAGCAAAAAGGGTGCCTTACTTGACGCTTGTATGTAAAGTTATATTTGGGCTTGTTTCTGCCATCAACTCATGATGCCTGCAACTCATTCCTCATCAGATAATATTTTAAGAGATATCACAGTCGTGAAGAATTGTACGTTGAGTAACACTGGCATGGTTCCATGGTTTCCTGCTAATGAAATTTTTTCCCCATATTTTTATATAATTTTTCATTTATAACTCACGTAGTTTTATTTTTTTCTTTAGCCTTAATCTAATCCACACCGAATTGCGTGGAAATTCAAATTGAGTGACCCTGGTACTGTTGGATTATTGAGACTCCACTGCTAAGAATTATTCTCATGGTACAAAAACGAATCGACGTGGAGAGTGCCGGAGAGGTAATTTAAACATAAACAGTGATATCTTTACTCTTTGGTGACGATATTCATTATAGGGTCTTTTTGTGACCAGCCTTTAGTCTCTCCGAGATATCCAAAGACTACACACGGTCCTTCCTCGTGCATTTAAATAAAATAAGTAAAGTAAAGTTGATTCACTGCGGTTTTATATTGTTTATCTTCCTATTTCCAATAGGTAGGATTAAAAATCACATGAATGTGATAAATTACTTTGAAAAGCATAAAATAAGCTTTTTTTTCAAAAAACACGGGACTGAAGAAATTGTGACTCTAAAAAAATTAAATTAAGTAACTACGTTGGCACAGACCGAACTGAAGATATAATTGAAATGTGCAAACTGCACAGCTTATTCAACAAGCTGTCCTGACGCGCGCCGGGACGGGGCCGGATCTTCTATATATGTTTATACACGGGTCACGGGTCAGAGTTTTGTTTTTATTTCCACACTACATGGCATTGATCGTAATTCATACATTTTTATCAACGATCTTCACAAAGTTTTTGGAAAATAAAGGTTTTTGTTATGAATAAAAAAAATTCAAAATTCATGTTGTCCAGGCTTGAACTTGAAACGCTGCCCAAACTTTGTAACGTAACGAAAAATTGCTTATATATAATTTTAGACAGAATGACATTTCCTATAAAAAAAGTCTATACGAGTGGATGGTAAATTCACCCTCAAATGCTAACGATGGGTCATTCGTGTCCGGGCCAAATGCCTGCACATCTCCATATTTTGCATGAAATGGTTATTAAAAATTTCCTTTTTCGGGTGGGACAAATTATTATCATTTAGTTAAAGGTTCAAAAAAGGCCCATGCATTTTTTCAGATTTTTTCAAAAGTTTTAAAATTGTAAAATAAGCGAAAGACCCATTGTTAGCTTTAACGGTTGCTCATCAAAACATCGTTAGCTGACGAAGGTTATAGCCGAGGAGTAAGTGGCGTCTGAATTTGCGTTTCGGAAAACTATGATTTTGATAAAATCGCGGAGTATAATCGTTTGATCAGTTATTAAATTATACGTACCGTGTACGCGTTAGCGTTGCATACAAAAAATTACGAAAATTCATATGCTATTCAGACACACAACACGTATGCCATTGTCGCATGAAAAATTTTGTGCATAAACACATTCGAATTTGGCCAGGGCCAGAACTATGGATTTTTATTTTAATTTCACATCTTTGGACGTCCTCCACGCTAAAGCTATTGATTTTGTGGCATATCTCGTAATAGACTTTTTTTCAATAGGAAATTACGTTTCCTATAAAATTGTTTATTTGCAATTTTCTCTATTACATGCGTAGTTTTAACAGTGTTTCGAGTTGAAGCTTGAAAAGTCTCAGTACTCTATTAATTTTTTTTTCTTCAAGAACGCAGGTTGGTAGTGGAATTAATGTGTCATTGTCAATTATATTTTTTTTTATCAAAAGACGTTGAATACATTTAAAATTTGGTTCGGAAAATAAAAACGTGTAATTTGACTGGAAATACGATTTTATTTTAGTACTTGTAGACGGGTTTAATTGAAGGTATCTTGATACAATGCAATCGACTTTATATTTATGGAGTGTTTTAATGTAAATTCAGTGAACTTGTGTGCAAAGCTTAAATAAGATCACGAACCCCGTTGTCGAGTTATAAAATCTTAAAATATAAAGTATTTTATTGGCATTATTATAAAGCCACGCCCACGGGCGCATAAGCAAAAGCATTGCTTTTAGTAATTTTTTTTTTTTTAATTTCATATCTCTAAAACGATGGTAATGATCTCATTGAAATGTTGTGCTCAATTTCAAAGGATATGAATTAGTGCACCGTTAAAGTTTCCAGTCTATAATTTTAATCACACGCTTGCAAGCGTGCTACTTTTCTGTCAGTGAATAACCCAAACAATTTTAATTTTACGATGTATTTGAAACTTTTTTTCAGCACCAATTTTGAGAACCATTTTGATGGAATATTATTCTAAAAAGTTTTAAATTCCAACCGTCTCCGTCTCTCGTTGATTCATCAATACGTAAGACTCTTGAAAAAAAAAAAAAGATTATCGGCCCCACGATTCTTTTTAGTGGCTTTGAGATGCGCATGCTGTGCTATCGCCGACTCCTTATCGGACCGAGCAGTGAGAGCCACTCTTCCCCGAAGTATTCCGAAAGCACCCTTCCAACCGCATCTCCTGTCACAATAATTCACGAATTATCCGAGCAATGCGATCGCCACTTTAGATAAATATGATCTTGTGAAGTACTTCGGAGATACACATGTATATAAGATCCGTATGAATATTCTTGGACATCTGCGATGGCGCGGCCTTTCCCGAATGGTTACGAAGGACCGCGCCTGATCCAGATTATGAGACGCGCAGCAGCCACAGCAGCAGATGGATACAATTTTTCGGCGTTTAAAGATCTTAACATATTTCTTTGAAAAGTCGTTGTCTATCGAATTTTCCGGACGTGTCAATGAATGTGAATCGATTCCCGATGTTTACACGAGTGACAAAATTTCACGGAAGATGGATGATAATCGTGATTTTAAACGGCGATCCGGCCGGTGTTTGATGTAGAACCATTAGCAAGAGAGAATCAGTTTTTCGGACTGCTACTGTGCTGATCTTTTCTGCTTTTACTGCTCCGCTTCGGGATCATTATAGGAATACCGGTCATCATCTCTTACGGCTGTCAATTCATTGTGTTCGCGCGGGAATCGTATAAACGCTTTCTCCGCATAGATCGATTATTTGCTTCTCTCTCTCTCTCTCTCTCTCTCTCTCTCTCTCTCTCTCTCTCTCTCTCTCTCTCTCTCTCTCTCTCTCTCTCTCTCTCTCTCTCTCTCTATCTTTCGGGGGGGTATTTTTTTCGAACAAAGTATCCCCAAAAATTTTGGCCAGCTTGTAGAATCGAGGAAAACAGAAGGTTATAACGCTAACCACATTTGTAGGATTTTCTAATCGATTTTACAATCCGACTACCATTGGCCCATTAATATTTGAACTTTTCACCCAGTCACAATTTCGTGTACTTTGCGTTTGTTCGATGATTATTTCAACGCTGAACTTAACGATAAAATTATTTCAGGAAAACAAATATTTCTATTTATTGCGAAAAATTATTTCGCAAGAATTTCTCATTTTATATTTTTTCAACGATAGTTATTAATGATTGCTTTGGTACAAAATTATTCAGAGAACTCTTTTCAATCGCGTTTTCCATTGCGCTCGATAATCGCAGCCGAAATGTTGATCAAAGATCGATCGTGTATATCTTTAATAGCACGTGTGTATCACACGTATACCTTGGGGATATCTTGTGCAGGCATACTTTGAGACAGTTCGAACATTTTTTTTTCTATTTTTAATTATTATTTATTTTAAAAGTACCAATGTAGCGAAAATCTCGCATGTCCCTATAGTCCTCATCAAAAAGTAAACGTCACATATACCGATGAGTTAAAGATTAAAACAAGAATCAAGGACATCGAAGACACCAAGGATATGGAGTTTCAACAACAGTAACGTTGAAAAGTTATCGGTAACATATTAAAAAAGCGTGTTCTTAATTAAATATTTAGAAAAATTATTAATCTTCTTTATGAATTGTAATATCTGGTCTTTTTTATTACACACAATTACAATTTTTTCCCATAAATTTGCTTCAATTTTGTACACGTACATAAATGAAGAAATTGAATTTCTCCATGAAAATAAAATATATATTTTTTCTAATTTTTTCCATGCTGCAACAGGATTGTTGCATTTCGAAAATATTTAACAACTTTTATGATTTTCGTCAGAGCTGCGCAAAGTACCAGAAATTACTTAAAGTACAAAGTACGGTAAGTACTTGAAGTACTCGTGCATTTCAAGTACCAATTACCATAAATACATGAAGTATGAAATACTTCAAGTTCTCAGAACTTTAGGTACTAAGTATTTGAAGTAATTGAGGTACCAAGTACTTGAAAGATGTCAAGTATAAAGTATCAAATACTTTTCAAGTTTTCAGGTATACATCTCGTAAGTTCTAGTACTCATAGTTTATTTCTTACGTACTCTTTAAACTCATTTAATTTTGATTCGAGTACTTTTTGTATGAAAACATATTTTTACATTGTGCAATTCACTCAGATCAGGCACATTGGAACAAAAATATATAAACGAAGAATTATAAATAATTTTAAAAAATAGCATTGATGATTGTAATTAAGATTTAATTGGAAATACCTACTTTAAGTACATGTCATGTACTTGAAAATTTGAGTACAAAAACTTGAAGTACAAGTCGAATACTTGGAAATTTGAGTACAATACTTGAAATACGTTAAAAGTAGGACTTTTTACTTCAAGTACTGTACATCGCAAGTACCGGGTACTTAAAGTATACTGCCCAGCTCTGATTTTCGCTAATCACCCGTCCGCTTGATAATTTATGTAAAAGAAATATTTTCGAGATTTCCAAGAAGATTCATATATCTACAAAACCAGTAGTCAACGACCTTGGAATTTTTTGTTAGAAGTAACATTTAAAGAACATTAAGGTTGTATCGGACGTACCATCCCAATCAAAAGTGAATTTCGTCGACAATATTGCGTACTTCATGATAAGATAAAAATCGGAAAAAATTCAACCACAATAAAGACGATCAGAAGATTACTTTTTAATAATAATAATAATAATGCCTAAAAGTTATCAATAAATTGTTCAAACAAAACATTGTTCAACAAATTTTTAGGGAATGTTTTTTTTTGTCATGTAAAATGAATTTGTTGATTTTTCTGACTACACATGAATTTTTTTTAAATTTTCTTATCATTTTGAAATTTCGGTTTTCGGAAATTTGTAAAGGTTGTATTTACGAAACTATTCGTTCAATGCCCTGAAAATTTCTTAACTGTAATATACAACGTTTTTACGAAAAAAATATCCAAAATTATCGATTTTTCCTTCATTTTTCAAAATTAAAAAATTTTCGAAAACCGAAATTTCAAAATGATAAGAAATTTTTAAAAAAATTCATGTTTATTCAGAAAAATCAACTAATTCATTTCACATGTCAAAAAAAAACTTTCCCTAAAAACTTGTTAAACAATGTTTTGTTTAAGTAATTTATTGATAACTTTATGAAATTATTATTACTCAAAATTAATCTTGTTATCGTTTTTATTGTGGTTGAATTTTTTCTGATTTTTATCTTATCATAAAGTATGCAATATTGTCGACGAAAATCACTTTTGGTTGGGAAGGTACGTCCGATACATCCTTAAGTAATTTTTTCGTACAAACATATTCACTCATAAGGAAGTTACAGCCGATGTCCGGGAAGCACGACGTTTTTTTTTAAATCTCGGTCAGTAAGATATCTCAAAAACTGCTGCATCAATCTTTCTTAAAACGATTGTGCTTTTTCGATATAAAAATCTGGGGCTTGACCCAAGAATTTTTTTTCCGTAGTATACTTTCGATTTTGTGAACAAAAAATGTCCATACTTTTGACAAAAAATCCAACTTTAAACACTCGCCATTTTGTTTTAACTTCATATTTCGGTAATTTCATCGATCAATCGTAGAATTAATTAATATATACCAACGACAACTTTTCGGTTTCTTTGATTTTGGTTAACCAGCAGTGTTCATCGGAAAAGTACTTTTCGAAAAGTGTTTCCCGGATATCGGTTCTAACTTCCTGATAAATTTACTATTCTTAGCCGAAAAAATTACTGAATATTCTTCAAATATTACGTTTAGAAAATTATTTTTCAAAAAACAAAAATCTTCAATTGTTTTTTTCGGCCTTCTGACTAATCTCCGTTTGGAAGATTCAAATTTTCACGTATTTATAATGTCCCATTACGCATCCTACCAAGATCCACGAACAAGGTATAAAAGCTTACGGATTTCACCTGGGACGATGCCCTTTTAAAACCGTGTCCCAATACTATATTCGACGAACTCGAGGCTGGGAGAGAGAGAGAGAGAGCAAAGCCCTGGCATAATGGACAGGGTTACCGAAAACCATTAATTAATCGTAAACAGCTACTACGACTGCGAGCGCGCAAAAAGGGGAGTTCTTTCCGGTGTGCGTTCGTGCGTTTTGTTCTCCTTCCGTGGGGGCACTGGTTCCCACAACAGTGGACAAGGGCCGTGGACTCTAGGAATCTTGACCGGGACTAATCGTCCAGGGGACAGGTGATCGGGATGACCGTAGTCATACGAGGCCCATGCAATGTGTCCCTCTTCCACGATCCTAACTGACCATCGGCGTTTTGCGCCACCCCTGTGATCCATATAGGTGCTTAATACCGACTAAAAATCCATGCTCCCTGTATCCATTTACCTGCATGGCTTGGCTCGCGGGATACGATATGGGTTGCCGGTGTATACTGTGTATGTATAAATATGAGTTTGGAGGGTCCGATGTGCCTTGTACGTGCATATACATGTATAGTCGGCGCAGTCGTTTTTCCCCTATGCAAATCTTACAGAATTTTCACTATGAGCCGTTGGGGCTCTCGTTTCACCAGCCCATATCCAATGTTGTATGTATGCGAAAAAGCCAAGTTACGTTATATGGGTAAAATATACCGCTGGCCTGTCCAACGTAGCATTCCATTATGAGGGACCATCGGATTTATAGTTCAATATGTATCGGTCCGAGCAGTCCAGGTAGCAACTGAATTTTATTGAAATGAATAGTAATAAGAAAGACAATAACAGTAGTAATAACAATAATAGTAATATTAAGAAAGAGGAAAAATGAAAACAGCAACTCGCATGAGGACGAAAGATGGGCACAAATGATGATAATTTAATTGACAGAAAAAATTAGTATTGATCAACATTTCAATAAAACATAAAAGTTCATGGTATTTCATAATCGAATGGTTTTCCATACAAACTGTGTCCATCTATCTCTGGTACGAACGTAAACGTGTCGTCTCCTGGGTGGAAAGAAAAAATCGCAGCTCCGTAGATATGAGCTCGTAAAAAACGCTTCAAGAGTTTCACGAGTATGGGGGGGGGGGGGGGGGGGGGTAGAAAGCCCACCGCGCGAAGAAAGGTATTTCGGGGGTGAATAAGAGTCACAAAGAATGAAAGGGGAAAAGAAAAGAATTCCAAGGAGCAACAAGTTTAACGCGAAACGATATAAATGAGAGAGAGGAGAGACAAATGAGTCTCTCGCGATCTCTTTGCTAATTATAAACCATTGAGTGAGAGAAGAGAACGAGAGGTTTTGCTTCCAATATATATATATATATATATATATATATATATATACATAATGTATATATAGTACATAATCCGAGGATAGAGTATTCATTCTTCGCGAGTTATTAGCCCAAACCCTCGGTCTCAGTTATGCCCTGGACGTCTGTGTCGACCTACGGAGTTCTTATAGTCGACCCTTCGTCTGTACCCGCCCTCCATTATTCGTTTCTTCCTCGTTTATCTATCTTTTTTTTTGTTCTTTCAGCCTCCCGCTCTCTTTCTATTTATAAATATATATGTACGTGCGGACCATCGCCGGAATTGCCGGTCTTCGGGGGAATCACTCTCGTATAACATCGCAGAAAACTTTCCTTCTTCCAGGCAGCAGCAGCAGCGATAACGAGAGATAATAAAGCGAAGAAAGTTATTAAGGTCTCGTCGTTTGGTTTTTCTCTCTCTCTCTCCCTTTTACACACTGTATCTCTATGACTCTGTCTTTTTTCCTATCTTTCTCTTGGTACCATTCCCTCGTTTCATACCAGCCAAGGGAAAAGGGTTGAAACGAGAGTTCTAAGGGGTAAATATCTCTCTGTAACCATCATATTTCTATCTACGTAAGACGATGCAAAACGGGATATACAAAACGAAGAGCGTATCTAAGAAGGATAGGAGAACGGGACATAACTGAATGAACTAGAAACTGTTGAAACGACGGATAGTGATAAAATAATACAGACTAGTAGGGCAATGGTGGCTATGCCCTCTGTGCAACCAAACGCATTTTTTTTTTTCATCTTTGGTTTTTTTTCATATCATCAATGGTTTTTCATTCAATTCCTTAGATTGAAACGAGTATTTAGAAACTTTTTCGGATGTCCAGCCCAAATAGTTTTCGAGACATGAAGTTTTGTATTTGGGGCATTTCGGTGACCTGCATATATGTTCAGTTTTCTATAATTTTTGGTAGCAAAAAGACGTCAACTTAATGGAGCTTGATAGTCAGTAAAATATATATCAGGCCAGGTTTTCCCTACTTTCCCTGTACCCTCGTGCAAATGCGATACAGTGGAGCATCATCATTCCTTAAGACTCTCCCAACACTTTGGAGATCTCAAGGAATGGAATGGAAATGGGAACAAAAGGGAATAAAACGTGAAAACCTGAAAAATGCATACAATGGGGACACTAATAAAAACAACTATATATACATATTATTTTATACGAGCGTGTCATAGCGGAGCAGCAATTTTATATACAGCTCCTCCTGCTCCTCTACGAAGAGCAACAAAGTTCTTAAACCCTGTTTCGGATTCTTTCCCTTTCTCTCTATCCTCTCTCTCTCTCTCTCTCTCTCTCTCTCTCTCTCTTTCACTGGCCGAAGTTAATTTCGCGGCATTATCGGACGAGAAAAGTGCGAACAAAAGAGGACTCCGGGGAGAAGAGGGACTCGTGAGACAGTACGCTACTAGCGATAAGGGGCAAGAAGCAAAGAGAGCTAAGGCTCTCCAAGGGCATCTTGAAATAAACCGCAGGCAAACCAAAAGCTTCTCTTGGTTGCTAGCTTTTACCTCCTTCGCGCCACTTCTCGTTCCTAATCTATATACCTTTCTTCACCGTACTCAGGGTCCATTCTTACAGTAAACGAAAAGTTGAAACCTCAAAATCGGATCAAATACAAATAACACAATGGTGATTTTTGTCGCGGTTCTACGTTGCTTGATTATTGCGAATTATATGTTTCTGAAGATTTCATGAATGTTGGCGGGATAGCGAGTGACCTTTATAGGCTAAGTGCGCCGTCTTTGATATCTATTGCATGGATTCTCCGAGGGATTTTTCTGATTATGCATTTGATTATAGATCGATGAATGTACTTGCATGCAGGGGAGAGTAGAGGGTGGCCATGCAAGGCAAAGTGATCGTCTTCGAAATTTTCTATAGCTGAACGATGTCAAGGAGGCTGTGTATTTGCACCAAGCATTTGTGCTGAAATACTTGACAAAATGAAATAAATCGACGGTATGAAAGATTCAATATATCGACAAAAATCTGAAAACTATATTTCACGTCGTGTGAATTCAAAATTTCGGTCAACTATAAGATTTAGTATCACCGCGTACCGTAAATGGCACTTTTTCACTCGGTCCTTTTCTTTTTCTAGATCCATTGTAACGTCTACTTCACGATACAATTAGTTTTTTTTTGTGACACGTGATTAGCATATAGTATAGTTTTCAGTCACATTGTTCTCACGTTACATTTGGGGCCACGCGGACAGGGTAAAGTTGCCATTTGTACCGCGAACGTTGGTAGCCGGTGTACGCTAATCTAACCTCGTGTCGGGTGACACGTAACCAGTCGATCACGGCAGCGGTATGTGCTGCAAAAATCTCTTCTTTTACTTTCACCTGTCAATAATACATCACTATTATACATTCCATGTTCATTAAATTTATAAAATGTAAAATTCATTTTTTTAATCGCTCTTGAATGTTCAAGTGTTGAAATAACTTCAGCCGTTGTCACATTGTCCCATGGTCTCGATCACCGATACACTGCAGGCGAGGCAGAGTGATTAATTTTCAGATTCGATTTACCTCATTGACTAAATGATTAAGCCTCGGTCGATATTTGATTTTTTATGCTCTCATTAAGTTTTGGGTATCTGCTTTGCCCTGTACTTTTCCCTATACCACCTGCAGTTTTTTCTCGAAGGCATCCGCCCGCCGCTGCTTTTTTCTTTAAAAATAATATCACGCCTCGGAAGATGGTTGCAGTGCACTCCTTTAATGAGGAGTTGAGTTCAATACCTTATACGCATCAATTTACCATTCCACGATGTACATGCCTTCGATGTAAGATGTCACTTTCATGTTAGCCAGTGTTCGTCAAAGTTCGAGGTTCTCAGTGTTTTGTGTCTGGTTTCGTCTTTGAGTGCCCGCATATCCAGGGCGGGATGGGTGACTATGCGCACAGACGCATTTCACACTGGTATGCACAAGAATCCGTGACTTACTGCGTGACGGGTGGGAGGAGGGTAATCGTGAGTGACTTGGTGGGAGTGACGAGGTGGTAGTATCCCTGATGTGAGCGGATCTGCGGTGCATGTACTATATAGATTGAGCAGATTCTCACAGATGCACGAGTATCCGCGAAGTCCTATGTATATGTGCAAGGGCAAAGAGTGGAAAAGAAATCAACCCTCATATACACACGAGCATCGGTGAGTGGTCTACCCAACCCAACCCAACCCAACCTATTGCATGACTGTGTCCAAGTGTGCGGCTGTCCAATGCCGGCCGTGTAAGTTCGTTGGGACATCTATACAAGCCCCTTTTCTGCACAGATATACCTGTCCGAAATTGTTTGAAAATCGACGTTGGAATCGGGAGTTAATTTCACGCGCGCCCCATTGACAAAAAATCTCATCCCTGACGACCGCAGCGAACATCGTTACATATATATATATATATATATGTACGAGAGTCGAGTTTTGCGGTACAAAAAGTAATTATGGGATGGTTTCCGGTAATCATATCTAGTGCATTGAATGAACGCATTGTTCGGGCACCCCTTCACCGATACGCAACTGATATATATATGTAGTAACGGTTGAAGACCCGCACCACACGTCGCGGACGTGTACTGAGACTTTATATACACCTATAATAGTGGGCTATGTTTGATGTACGTGTAATATATATAGGATGTACATTGTACAGCCAAGCCAATGGGGTAGCAAGCCGCTCGACTTTTCTCTACACTCTAAATCCCCCCCCCCCCCCTCCCCGATACACTGTACTCAGCGCACGGCAAAATTGATGTACTATTACGAACACCCTCTATTCTAAATCAGAGAGAGAGAGAGAGAGAGAGAGAGAGAGAGAGGGAGAGAGGTGACTGACGCTGTTGCGTTCAGTAGCCCTTAAACTCGCAATGGGACGTCCGCCCCTTGTGGTGAGCCACCGTAGGCTATATATATATATGTAGCCCTACTGCACTGTGTTACAAGCCGAAGAAATTAATCTATATGTATACACATACACACCCACACCCACGCGTGCGTCTGTATGTATGTATCAAGCTACCCTGGGCGATCTCATGCCGATTTTTTTTCGGCTTTTGAGGGCACGCGCCCCATCGCCCATCCTGAATCGCATTATATATACGTACGCCTTCTTCCATATAGTATATCCACGCGTTATTGAGAATAATTGGGCCCTGGATTGATGGCTAGGTCTCTCGCCGATTACGCACAGAGGCGCCCATCACAGGATTCTCTGATTTATGTCTTTTACACTCTCTAGCCACCTTTGCTCATTCAGTGTCCGTTTTTTTTAATCTCCGACCGAGCAAAGCATTCCCTCGCGTATTCCCCGATCACACTCGTGCTATATATTGCCCGAGATCGTTTCGCCAGAGGTGATCAATGATATATAGTTCATTGCCGGTCATTGGCTCTGGTGAAATCGCCCTGACAACGAATACTTTTTCGACTTGAGCGGTCGAAAATATCGCGCGGGAAAAGAAACAAAATTTCTTGACAACGAAACGCATTGAGAACTCGTATAATTTTTAGAATACACAGCAAATTTGAATTTAAAAAAATGAATAGCCTGTAGATGCGAGTTAATGTTGGATTTTCCTCGAAGCTGTCGAAATATTCAGTTGCATTGACAGAATCCTCAAATCCATTGTAATTAATTTTACGCGGGATAAAGAAATTCGTTTCAACATGAAGAGGAGATTTTTTTCTTTACCAAGCTTGTAAGCATAGACGGATTTTCATATGTAATGAAATGAGCCCCATGGATTTTCGCGAAGAGATGAGAAATTCTTAATCTGACGTCAATGCGTTCGTATAGAGCCTAAATCTGACCCTCGACGTCAACGCTGACTTTAAACGAACGGTTCAGTCAAAGGCCGCATTATTGACTCTGGTTCAAGAGTCTCTAAGTATGCGCAGATATACAGATGAGGAAGAAAAAGAAAAAAAAAAAAATAATCAACGGGACGGAGACGTGCCAGAGAATTTTATACGCGTTATACGCGATGCCGACGGCGCGAGAAGAGATCCCTCATCGCGTACATCGAATCACTCACATATCTACTTTGCTATTCTCTCTTGTCTTCCCTGCATTCCTGACTCTTTCATTGTTTTTTTTTCTTCTTGTTTTACGATGACGATCGTCCACTATATTTGGTTTGTCTCTTCCTACATCAAGAAAAGTGAATTTAATGATTTAAATGAAGCTTGTGTCATTATGAAAAAAAAATTAGTTGAATTAAATTAACATAACACAATGTTCTAATATTTATGGAGAAAAAGAGAAATTCAAAATTCTTCAAGCAATTATAAAAAATTTGTAATTATTTTTCGTATTTCAGGCTAATTCATCTACGTGTCTTGAAATTATTTTTTTTTTAGAAGATTATTGGTAATCATTTTCGTTTCTGTGCATGCCACTCACGTTTCAATTTATCAATATATATTTTGCAATATATATGTATAAATGTGTGTGTATAAGTATTTCATTTGATTTAAATGACTTTTACTCACACAAATTTATTCTTTCAGTGTAAAAAAGTGTGAATTTTCTGATTACTGAGCTTACGGTTGGATCAATCATTTCTATCGATCTATCATTCTGTTCTCTTCGTATAATCATTTGTTTTCCACACAGTTTCGAACGAGTTCACGACTCGGTCGATGACCACTGCACGTTTCCAAGTGAGGTTTGATTTTGAGCAATTTAGTAGTACATCAGAAATGATAGGTTTGTTATAGTTAATTCATTTTGCACAATGATGATCTGAACACTTTAATAATTCACCAACTAAAAGTTGCTGACTCCTTGTACCTTGTAATAATAATTTAAAAAAAAAACGATTTGCGATCAGGAATTTGATTTAAGGTATGGCAAGAAACTTTTTGAAGGAGGCTTTCGGTAACAAATAATACATGTAAAGTGTCTTAAAATAAGTCACTCATTTTCGCTGCAAAAATTAACTTTAGGCATTTGGTTTCAACTCAATATTACGAAAATTTTATGGATCAATCATCGGATGAATTTATATACTAATGAAACGAATTTCAATTTTTCGATTTTGGATAATCTGATTCCGAGCAACAGTGTTCACCGTCAAAAGTATACGATACGAAAAGTTCTTCCCGGACATCGGCTGCAACTTCTATATTAATGAATACTTTTACACGAAGAAATTAGCGAATATTCTTCAAGCCGTGGCTTTGTCGAAATACAAAACATCTGCACGAATATATGTTTATGATTTCTCAAAAAAAAAAACATTCTCAGAATTTCGTTTTTTTTTACGATTTCCTGACAACAGGTCTAACTCGTTAAGGTTACTAACTGTGATCCAATAAATCCAAATCGTCGCAAAATTTTTCGAAATATTTCTACAAATTGTCGTCCATTAATTGACAGTTGTAAAAGATGCTTGCCACTTCGAGACGTGTCAGTGACATGGAAAAAAGGTCGTATAGCTACGGATCCATACGAAAACATCGTCTGGTTTGTGTCAATGTCCGCTAACATTATTATTTGGATTTTTTTTCAAAGGATTCTCTCTGAAAAGACACATGATCCTATAAAACCTGCAGCTTTTGATATCCGTATGCAACAAAACTCGAAATTGTATCGGAAATATTTCTGAATCTCAACAAGCGTCTCGTGCCCCGGTTCCCTTGACTTCGAGCTCGCGCGGCGGCTTGGACCAACACACAAATCACTTTGACATACATGCGGGTACTCAGCGTCCGCGGCCGGTCGTCTCTTATTGCGGAACATTGGTCAGGTCATGATAGCTCATTTGGTTCATCGAAACATGCTATATGAATCCACCATCCAGAGCTTCAACGGTTCTTTATTGATTACATAACATATCCACATGTTCCACTGATCTTTATCAACAAATGTCCATTTCGACGACAAACGCTTAAACAAATCTGCGCGAGCATAATTCATTGAGATTTTTTTAATAAAAACAGTGAGCCATCATTCGCCGTCATCGGACCAACATTGTAGATTATTCTTTGAAGAAACTGCTGAATAACAATAAACCTCGTTGAAAAGTTACACAAAACAATCGATTGTCTTTTTTTTTTACGGATTTGTTGCTGAAAATATTTATTCACCTTTTTCCACTGTCAATGATCTAGCAACGATTTGACTCGAGTGGATCGCGGTAGTTATCTCAAAAGTCGAAGTATCCCTTGTCCATCGTAGTGACCTCGCACATTTTCAATTAACACTTAAAGAATTTACTATAGTTTTACATGGCTATGCATCGAGTGGGCAATCCGTGAGCAGCGACTCAAACATGAGGTTAGTGATTTTCGAAAAACAAAAAAACAAGTTAAAATCCCCATATTTTTCTCAAAGTTCGTAAGAATAACACAAGTAAAAAACCCCCCGATACGTCTGTGGTAAATTTTTCAAGTGTCCATTGAATAATCGTTATAAGCTAGACTTGCACCGAAAAAAAATAACGTCCAACCGGTCGTTCGTATCAGGCCTTGAAAACGACGATGCTGATTGCGATAATAATTCGTCGCCATATATACCTACGCGGTACGGCAAACGAAATTTTCTCGAATGCGTAAAAAAACAGTTAATCCGACATCGCCATTGAATTTACCGTATGCAGCTTCTGATTCAGCTATGCTGATTGACACAAACGTAACATAAATATATAGCCTCAACCTTGCACTTTCTCGGCTCTCATTTTCGCGTGAAGCATCAAGGTAAGCCCCCGAAAACATAAACCCCAATTATTCGCAACAAAAAAGTTAATCGTCCAAGTGTTCAATAAATATAAGTTACTACCAACTAAACACCATAACGGCAATAATAATCATAACGCTTCCCGAGGCACTTGGCCCTCGGTCGAGCGCCAAGTGAAAGGAGAAAAAAGGGGTTCGAGAGAAAAAAAAACTCACCAAACCGTCGGAAAAGCACGTAAGCATACTGAATGCAGGTTTTATGGTATTGGTTGAGGAATTCGGAATTTTATAGGCTACTATATGTGTGCAGATATCGATAAACGTATTTATATGCGTGTGTGTATATATAAAGGTAGCTCGTTGCTGTAGCAGTATTATGTAAGGTGGCAAAGGCGCGGGGCGAGGGCAAAGAGCAGGGCACATCGGAGAGACGGAAGATCCGAGACAGGGTGAGCTGGGGTGCAGGGCTGCGACCCGACTGACCCTGGCTCGGTGGCCGAGGTGCCTCCCGAGCCCCCTCGTTGCCCCTACGACGCCCATCGCAGGCGCGCACGAGCTATGTCCTTATAACCCCCACACGAATCCCCCCCAAACCTCCCTCCTTATCGTGCTCCACCGGTCTTTCTCAGCTTCACAGAGAGAGTTACGTATCTACCAAGACTCATCCAGCTCCCATACATCAGCAAGCTCACCCTCAACCCTCACCCTTAGCCCCAACCGGGTATACCCCACGAGTGGAGAGGAGGGGCGGGAGGGAGACGCGCGACGAAGGGGATGCTCGAGTATCGCAATAGAAAAGGAAGGCGGGACACGTCTCATTTTTCGCGCCCCACTTGACTGTGTCCTACCCCCCCATTGGCTAGCCCATCCTCGCGATCTGACCTTCTTCCCTCTACCTTCACCCACGCGCCAGGCGCCTCTGTCAATCCCAAATATATATATACATATATATGTATACACACACCTGTATAACACACCTTAAATTCTCCCTCCTCGATGCGCTACATATCACGTTTCGTTCGTGATCTCGCGCCGCACTCTCGGGCTAACAGACGCAGCGTCTAACGTAATCTCTCGCCTTCTCATCATATCACCGCCACCGATCTGTCGAGCAGACTGAATATCCCCCCCCCCCCCTCTCCCACATATTCCAACGTATTACCTGAGATTCGATGCTTAGGTTTTTTTTTCCGTAAACGCGGAGACGTGCCCACGGGCGAAACGTGAAACCGCGTGCGAAGAGGCCCTCTATCAAACCCCGATATCCCAAGGTCAGGGAAATGAAATCTCTCGCACTATTGAATCCGATAGGAGAATAAAAAATACCCCCCCCCCCCCCCTCCGCCCCTTGCAACATTGTCAAGAGGTTGACGAATATTCGAGACTGCGTCGTCGCGGCGGAAAATAAGAAATAATGAGGGAAAACGTCAACGGACTGGACAGGCCGAGAAGAAGGAAAACGCGGGGCGGATCGCGGGAGGGAAGAGGAAAGATTTGAGACCCAAGAGGGCCAGCTGCCGGGCTACATCCACTCCCGAAGCTGCATCAGAGGGTGCAAAGAAAGAAGAGGACGAAGAGGAGTGAGAGGAGGAGAATGAAAAAAAAGAGGGAAGAATAAGAGAAATCAAAAGTAGTCTCGGCGTTTCATAGTTCTTGAAAAAAGAAGTCGCCGTCGTCGTCGTCGTCGTCGTCGTGCTGGTTACTTTCGTCTTTGGGTACAACGTCGTATTACGAACGAGGACGCAAGTGCTCAATGTTGATGGGGGCAGGGGGGTTAAGGGGTCTCCCGGTAGCCAATGAGAGGTGCACCGGGGCGCGCCCTGATCCCGACCCAGCCCTCGGGTAGCCATGGTTACCAGGGGGAACCCGCGAGATACAACCGCAAGGCTCTTGTTTGCGAGGGGTACAGCGACGAAGGAGGAGGAGGTGGCGGAGAAGGTGGGGGAGGAAATGTCGTAGGGTGGGGGAGCCAGGTCGGTGTCAGGGGTCGACTCGGTCGGCAGTCGGTCTCTGGTCGGCCCCAAGAATAGTTGTGTGGTCCGTGGAGGCATCGGATACTATACACATATATATATATATATATATATATATATTACATATATACATAAATAAATATATACAACTTAAAGTACGCACTTACTGGTCCTTCTGTCATCCTCTCTGACCTGCCACCCCCCCCCCCCCCCCCCCTCCTCCGGTTCCCCTCGCTTACATACATAACCTGCATATCTTCTATATTTCAACGGTATATTTCTCGAGAAACATTCACTCCCACACTGCTGCGACAACCGACATTGACATACAATCGTTTCTCGAGAAAGTTCAACGCAAATCAAACCACGTTGAATGTGCCTTTTTTTGGTTTCTCATTGTTGTTTTTTTTTTCAAAATTGTCGACACTTCGTCGCTGTTGCAGTCGTTTTCCTCGATCGATAGCCAGACACGATCCCATCGATAGTCCATTTGTTTCTCCTTCTTCAACTTTTCACCCATCCACCCCCTCGCCGCCGCCACTTTGTCTTGGTCTGACTCGAACTCTCTTTATCCACTTCTTCATCAACCTCCATACAATCGGCACCTCCTACTCTGGCTCTTGTTCTCTCTTTCACGCTCTCGCTCTCCCTCCCTCTGTTTCTCTCGCCACTTCTACCTCCTCGACGTTCACCCTACTCTCGCTCCTCTCTCGCGATCGCGACGCTCTTGCCGCAATCCGCTACTCCTTGCGCGTCCAGAGTTTTCATAGTAGAGTGCCCGAGAGACGTGAGGAATCTCTTCGTCTCGTACGTCGCGCCCGAGACACGAAACAGACCTTTTCTTTTAGTAAATTTTTCGGCCCCCTCCTCCCGTCTCTGCTCCGAAATTTCGCGGTTTCGTTATACCTTCGAGAATATCCTGGTCAAAATTTATACGTGCAACAAACGTGTAGATAAATACGCGTACCACACTTACAAACGTATATGCGTGTATAAATATATATAAATATGTATATAATCGTTTACAAACGTGTGGAGCCCGGAATTTAAATAACCGCGCGTTTCTCGAATCTCTGGTGGATTGATCGAGTCCCCCCCCCCCAAGTGAACGATCTCCTTTCGTTATCCGTCATCGTCGTCGTCAGCGTGACGTTAAACATCAACGGTGAGGACGAGCCTAACGTGTATGTTCATCGAAGGAAAAAGAGTGAAGTGCGCGTAGTAGAAAGAAAATCTAATCTGCACTCGATCACTATCGCATTCTGCAAAAATTGATAATATCGTTTTTTTTTTTTTTCTTAGGTTTTACAAATCGATGCGAGTTTGCGTGAAAAAAAATTTCGTGACGTTGTAAACGAGTACTCCGATCAATCGAGTGTGTGACTGTGCGCGTGTGTCTCCCGACATATGTGGCTGTATATTTATGTATAATATATATATATATATATATATATATATATATATACGCGTGTATGTAGTGTACAATATGTGTATATATATATAGATATATAGTAAATTGAATTTATCGAACCGAGAAATAAATTCCACCATGCCGTCATCACCCTCGTTGTTGAACTTGTCAACGGTCACGTCGGATTTCACGATGGTTTCATTAAAATCTTCGAACAATAGGGGAGGAGAACGCTGATGAAACGTACAGGTGTCGTCTCGTTCGCAACGTGCAACTATCGCAGAGAAAACGAGTTCCGTTTATTCGGAATAAAATTTTAAAAAACCGCAGAGAGCAGAAAAAAAGAGATCCCGTGAAATTTAATTCTGGTTCAACTCCGGCGCTCCGTTGGTCATCAACGTGTACGGGTAACGCGCGCCATTTTGGTGAACTGCACGGAAAAACGCGTTCGCCAGTCGATGCGTCATTCGTACCCACGTCGATGTTGCGTAGGATCGTTGCCGAAGGACTGTGCAATAGTCATTAAAAGCGAAAAAAAACTAATGCCGTGTGCAAACCGTACGTGATCTTTGCCCAGTGACTCTTCGACGGAGTGAGAAGGAAAAATCCAGCAGCTGGGTGGGCAATCGTAACGGAAGAATTTGTAATCTCAAAAATATCAACTCCCGGAAAGTTAAATAACTCGATCGCGCTGAAATCCGAATAATTCCGATTTCTTTTTTTTTTTTTTTTTACACCTTGGTGAACCGATCGCGTAAGTTTAGCGTGAGGCGCTGCGGGGGGTTTGGGCCCCTCTTCGGGTTGAAGGGTTTTCGGCCGCGTGCCCGTAAAGGCAGTCAGGGTGGTTCGAGGGGGGTCAGGAGGCGCGGACGCCCTGGCGACTGCCGGGGTCGTTTATCCGCCCGCGACGGCGAGCCTGTTTCCCGGTCGTTTACCAGCGGGACACCATCGCCCCGATCTCACCAGCACGTTGGAGCTGGGGTTCCCGGCCCGCGGCACCACCGCCTCGATGGCGTTGGTGGCCCCACCGCCCTCGTGGGCATCGCGGGATCCTGGCTCGAATCTCGGCGGCGGCGGTGGTGGACCAGGCGGCGGTGGACCGTTGCAGGTATGCCCACCGCCGATGCCACCAACGCATTTGACACCATCGGCTACCCCCGAGGATATAACGTGCCTCGTGCCCGTCGGTAATGTCCTGACACCGAGGGATCCTCTACCACCGAGCACGACACCCGGAAGTCAGGCGAACAGCTCGCAATCCGGCAGCTCACAGACCGACAAATCACCGAACATCGAGTGCGTCGTATGCGGCGACAAGAGCAGCGGCAAGCACTACGGTCAATTTACCTGCGAAGGTGAGCATTTTTTTTTTGTGATTCGTCTTTATCCCATATTAGGATTAGTGATGCGTCCCTCCGAAACAGTCGCATATTCCGGCAGGTTTCTTAATAATTCAATTTTACGCGCAATGCGAATTCAACGATCGAGTGTTTCATCAACATTCGCAGTTCGGGATCGATTATACAGGAAGCGTATGTGTGGGGTGGTTTAGGACGGATGTGTAGGCTGCTATTCTAATGAGACTCTGTGTAAAAAGGGAGATGGAAAAGTATAATGGAAATGTATGGCACGTTGGATCTAGCTGGCCTGCTTATTTTAACGAGCGAAGAAGAGCTATTATACTCTAAAGAGCAAAGCAGCATATTGCCTCTATAGAATAGCGTATGCGTTGTATCGTATGAGCGCTTGATATCAAGTATAGTACTCGGTGTTGAGAGGGTGTCCAATGACCTAAAAAGTCATGAAAAACCTTAAATGTACATGAAAGTCAATGCGACCCCTGAAATTCCATAAAATGTCGGCAATTCTTACTAATGAACCTGCTATTTTCAGGTTTAGAGTAGCTATTCATTTATATGTCCATTACGAGTTACTCGTAATTGGTTAAGTGGTAGGATATTCATATTAAATGCATATGTGATGTTTCTATTCTATTCTCTTCGCGATTATGTAAGAGATTTAAAAAAAAAAACGTTACTCTTAGGGACTACATTTACCATCTCATAATTAACGAATTTTGCACGAGCCTCGTTGAGGAAAAATTTTAATTTTCTTATTATATGTTTGCATTCAATATTAAAATATATTGTGTAATATTTAACGTTGTGTTGGCTTCATTTTTTCGAGCAACATAGCTACAAGCTATGTTTTATAAAGTGATACACTCCTTTTGTGTACTAAATGAATCAAAAAATGTTGGTTCCTTACGTACCGGTGTTGTTAAATAGAAATAAGCAAATTAAAAAACTTGATCATTCTTCTTCACTCTTGTTTTATCATTTTATTAATTCTTTGGCTCTTTTTACGTTTCGCTTTCTCATGCAGGTAGGCTCTACAATGATAAAATAATAATAATAAATTTGAGGTCTTAGTATAAAACTGCTCACGATACTCTAAATAGTTTCATACTAACATCAAGAAAAAATTAGACACACAGTTAGTGAATGGGAAGCCGTCGTCTCGGAGCGACGGTCTTTTGGAAAATGTATCGGTTTTGGGGCATATATGGGCCAATATTGACCGAAGTATGGCAAGTGACCGATGAATTAGCCGATATCCCCTGAACGATTTATTCAATATTCTTCGGAAGACATCAGTGGGAATCTTGCAGGAATACGAAACTCCTTTAAACTTGCTGAATACAGTGTCTCATCTGAGATATATGTACAATACTTTCGAGACGAACTTGGGTTATACACAAGTCCGACGAAGCGGCAAATGATTAATAGATCGTTAGGAAGATATCGTCGGGAGGAGTTGAATTATAGTAACATATTTTGAGAAAACCGGAGTCGCGAAAGTTTCTGATTGTTTCAAAACTCAATATATATAATTCTAATACTATCGCTATACATATTTATTATGTGAATCTTGTAGATCGTAATTTTTTCCCAACTCTACAAGCACGAAAAAAAACTCATTTTGACGTACAAAGAAAATAGGAAGAAATTAAGAAAAGTAATTGTAGATTAGAATATAATTAAACTTCTCGTTTATGTATAACTTCTTGTGAATTCTTAAAAATCTTTGAAAATGACCATTATTAATATTTCACGGAATATATTACTTAGTCAGAACGGAGGAAGATCTACGATGCGTTTGAACTGATTTACATGCAGCTCTTCAATACTATTTATATAAATCTATCTTGCGAAAGAACTTTGCAGTGATCATGCACCTGCTGTTTCGGAAAAGAGCTCCACAATTGGCATGAGATCGCGATTTTCCAAGTTTTCTCAATATTGCCCAAAAGAATATTCAGTGATTCGCCTGCAAGGCAACGCAAAGTTTTATGCCAGATAACCGAAATTCACACCTGATATAAATTTTGGTAATTTCCCAGCGAGCATTCCCTTCTTGAACTAGTATTTAAGAATTATCATCTCATGGCAATTAAAAATAAACTGACACCGGTTTCCCAAATAGCTTTCTGGGGCACAAATATTCTTATTGTTAGAGGTACCATTAGAGAAACTTATTATGGACTCTCTAAAATTAATTCCAACGAAGAATTGGAATCTCACGTTGCGACGGAAAAATTACAGACGGAAAAATTGATGGGCCCAAAATGGATTAACATAAAAAAAAGTTGCAAATCGCTTACCCCAAATTTCGCCCAATGTTCAACGCCCCATTTCTACGAGGAACTTTTACCTTCGTTATTTTTGGCCTGCTCATATAGAGGATGCATTAGCCATTGCGCGAAACTTAGAGGATGCAATTTCCAAGTTTCGGCTTTTGCAGCGTTTTCCCTCCTCTCTGAATATCATATGTAGTTTAATTTTTTTGAGATTCAAGCTACTGGAAATATTCTAGATATTTAATATTCCATGAGATAAAAGGACTTTTATGCTTGAGCTACGTATCTCATAATTAAAAATTTCTAATAAGAAAAATTTTCTGGAAAATTTAAAACTTCATCAAAAATCTGAATCCTATCACTGATTCTCGCAAAATTCGGTACCAACCTTGCTTTAATGATACTTTATTCTTTAAAAAAAAAAGTTGGTCCGATATCATAAAATTATTGGAAAATTAGAGCTGTCAGAGACATTTTTTTTAATTAAAAATTTCTGAAAATATTAACCCTTGTACCGAGTTTTGCCAAATTCAATACCAACCGTCCTTCAATAATACTCTATGCATGTAAGAAAATTTAGCTCGATACCACAAAATCTCGATCGGAAATTTTTCGAAAATTTTCGAATGTCGTAAAATCTAAATACCTCAAGGGTTTTCAACGAAAATTACAGCAAACGAAAGAATTTCAATGCTCTAAGTGTGTACGAAGTTTCAGCAAGATCGGTCAAGTCGTTCTCGAGATATAGCGCTTTAACTTTTTCAGACTCATGACATAGCCACACACACACACACACACACACACACACACACACACACACACACACACACACACACACACACACACACACACACACACACCCACACACATCCGGATATTTTCTCTAAATGTAATTTCTCGAGGTTTCCGCACATTCTGAGCACATTAGCATTGAAAATTGGGAGAAAAATTTTCACCGTCACAAAGCTCCCTCTACGACGGAGCAATGAATACACCCCCATGTCACATCTGTCGTTGATCACTGTCATAGTGTGGAGTTTTAGAGTCAGGTCTTTAACAACACAGTGCAATTGAAGCATTGAGTAATTAGCAATAAAAAAAAATTTTAACATACGATATATCAATACATCCAGTTGCAGATTGTCGTTTTGGTCCGACGCTCTCAAGCTCACTTTCTTTGAAAAATACCGAATGACTCTGAGGTTTCCTGCGGGCAATTTAAAAAAAATCCATATAGAACGGAAATGGTAATTGGAAAATTAGTACCGAGTATTGCAATGTTATATATATAAAACAGTTCGTTCTGAGCACTCCGGGCATCACTCTAATCGCAGGCTGCACTTATTTAGAGCTTTGATTTAGCTTTAATGCAAAGTTTCACGTCTCAAATTTCGTACTCTTGCCAAGCCGTATGGACAGAGAGAGAGAGAGAGAGAGAGAGAGAGAGAGAGAGAGAGCTCTGTTAGAGACTCATCGATTGAGCGAGATTCAACGCTGAAAATTTTCCCATCGGCGTGTCGATAACGAAACCTCTTAGCTGGAATAAAGCTTGGCACATTATTCATCACTAGGATATAGTTTTATCCTCTCGCTGGATTATTCATACGAGTCCTGATGAGGGCACACGGGGAATTTCCTCGGACGTTACATCCGTGTTTCGAAAACGTCACATGAGGACGACCCAAAGAGTGTATAAACACGAAGAAATCATCGTTTAGACTCGTTAAATTAGTAGCAGTCACGACTCGCGAAACCGGAGAAATACGAAACAAATGCGGAAACGAGGAATCTCGGTTGATCGTAAAATACGAGGTTATCACGACACTTTCTCGTCGAATTGAAGAGAATGAAGATTTATATCGTGTCCATGTTTCTTTTCCATGTCTTTTGCTTAATCCCTTTTCTCACTTATCCTTCGAGTTTCTCTTTTGCATTTTTTTTTTAATCTGTGCACTTTTTCACGTACACTTTGACGTGGTTATGGGGCCATTTTTCCATCGAGACTGTCCGCGCGATCGGTGACAAGATTTTCGTCGTTGTATATTTCTCTGTTGTGTTGTGATTCCTCCAGAAGTGAGGAAAATATCTGTGAACTGTACGAAAGTATGCGCAAACATGTATAATCATTGTATTGGAACGAAAAAAAGAAACAAATCTACCGATTTTCATGAGTCATTCGAGAATCTTCGTGTTCGCGGTGTGCATGTCCGCATATGACGTGGGGCCTCGTATATATTTACCGACAATCTGGGCCATTCTTTAATCAACGACGTCTCGATAGAAAAAAAAAAAAAAAAAAAAAAAGATAGAAAGAGAGAATCATACGTGTGTTACATACGCTATTGACAAATTGGCCATAATTCCCGGTCGTTTGACATCGCTTGACATCAAAATCAATTCGTCCACGTAATAAAGTGATCGCCGGCAATCATCAGAGACGATTATTGCGCCAATGAAGGATCGATCACGATAGCGAAACGAGAGCCTCGCTGCATGATTTTCAATATTAAAATATGGTGTATACATGCATGTGCATTCATTGCATATGTAAAATGTACATAAAGATATATATGCATATGTATCATATGCAGTAGGGTTTCATGCGGCTCGGGCCCTAGCCCCGTTCGAAAAAAAAAAAACCTAAACCCGATCCATTCGAGCCCGGTGGTCTAACCAGGAATTCTTGTAGGTGCACGATGGTTGCAAGTTATTTATATAATATAGTACAGAGAGATATGACACGAGTTCAGATAACCCTATCTCTGTGTATATATAGGTCATCCATCAGTATAATTTATGCACCCGGGGATAAATATGTTTAGATCTACGTAGATCTACACTTTTTAATAATATAGATTGTAGATATATAGACAACTGTGTAGATCGAAGATATTTTTTGTTGGATACACCTGATTAAAAATTCCACAACAATAAATAATTGTAAATTTAACAATATCTGAATATAAAAAAATCAGACCCAAAATCTCGAATCCAACGAGAGAACGTCGAAATTTCATAATTGGACGAATTCAATGTTTGCATTTCAAAGGTCCTTCCCCCGACAGAATCAAAGATTTTTTATGCTCCACATTGCATCGATCTCTCCGAAATCACGGACAAACACGCGGATACTTACACTTACTTTACATTTTTATAACGTTATAGAAGAATCTTCGTGATGGAAAATATTTTTTTCTGTTTTCAACTTGCTCAAAATGTGCCAAAACGTCGACAAATCACATTTAAAAAATATGTCCAGACATGTGTGGGTGTATGTGCGTGTGTGTGTGTCTCACTGGTATCTCAAGAATGGCTTAACCGATCCCGCTGAAACTTTGCACACACTTTGAGCATCGAACTTCCCTCGTTCGTTGCAAATTCCGTTGAAATTGCTCAATGGGCTTAGATTTTACAAGATATTGAAATGTTTGAAAAACATGATCGCTCGAACTTTCGTAGATTTTGTGGGATCGGACTAAATTTTTTTACACGAATAGAGAATTATCGTAAAATGGCCGGTACTAAATTTGACTATAAAATCGATTAAAGAGTTCACATTTTATGAAATTCTGTGTTTTATCAAAAGTGTCTCTGAAAGCCCTAATATCTCCAAACTTTAAGATATCGGGCTAACATTTTTACACGAAATTACATCGGGCTAACATTTTTACGCGAAATTACAGAAAATTTCGTATCGAATTTCGCGAGAATCGGTGCAAGGGCTCAGATGTGCTGAGCTTTCATCTTTCCAAAAAATGCTTCTGGCAGCTCTAAATTCCCCGGATTTGTGCAACATTGAATATCTAAAAATTTATTGGTAACTTGAATCACACAAAAATTAATATGACAGAAATATTGCAGAAAAGAGGGTAAAAGCTGCTGCACATTCAAACTTGCAATATGCCGTCGCCGAATTCCTTACAATGCTTAAAGCTTCCTCCATGTCGAAGCCAAAATTGACAAATATAGGCAATTCCGCGTACATGAAACATCAAGCCTTGAACAATATTTAAAGGAAGCAATTTGCATGTTCGAACTTTCAGTTTTACAGATGGACACTCAGCTTTTCAACCCTTGATTTGTAAAAAAATTTCAATGCTTTTAACATATTTTCGCCAAATTATTGACAAATTAATGTCGAGTGAAATTTGTATCCATAAAAAAATAACATTGATCCGCAAAAATTCGATTCAATAATTAATTTAATTATTTTTGCCTACGAACGAATAACGTCCTAATATACGCGCGTAACGGTCATATCGAATGAATCTCGATGGGAGAGAACGATGAGAAAGTCGTGTACGCCATAACCACATACGTATATGCGTAAAATACTGTACCGGGAATATGTAATACACGGGGATGGGAAACTCGTCCTCGAGACAGGACTCGTATCGAATGCAGAAATATTTTGATTAATGGGGTGGGCCCCCAGTCGGGGTCTTTCCGTGTGAGATGTGAGGGGGGCATCGCAGCTTTTCCGGTCATCGAGCGGGCGAACGCATATATAAGCGTATAAGCATTCACTCTCAAACGGGCAACGGCCCGATTCCAAAACCGGACACCCCTCCTTGGGCCCCTGAACCGGGCCCTTCGCCGAGTGCCTTGTTCTCTCTCTCTCTCTCTCTCTCTCTCTTTCTCTCTCGACCTAACCTCGTCTTTTTATTTATTTTTCTTCCTTTTGCTCGTATACCTACAAATGCTCTGTCATAAACCGTTGCCTCGAATCGACTCTTGCTACGGGACACACGCGGAAATGAACGAAGAGGGAACGACCACGACAGTCCATTATGACAAAAACAGCGCGACGCGACGCGAGCGGTATAAGAAGAGAGAAGAATGTTTTTGCCTCCTGTCTCTCTACGCAGGGGTCAGTCTCTGGACTTTCTCTCTCTCTCTCTCTCTCTCTCTCTCTCTCTCTCTCTCTCTCTCTCACACACACTGGCGATGATGACCCCTGGGAAAGAAATTTTTGGTCGGCCCGTCTCGGAAATCTGGTCTTGTGCATATGTATATATATATACTTGCACACGTGTTCCTTTTTCACGCCTTGCAAGCGGCGGCTGTTTTTTATAGTGAGCATATAATTGATTCCTTTGTTGTTCAAAATAAAATACCTGTGTCGCCGATATTATGTGTTTGACATCGAGCTCAGGGCCCATGAGCGAGCCGAGTAAATTCATAAAAATGCATGATTCATCAGTTAATTGGTTTTATAATATATTGAGTTGATTATTTATCAATTGGTATATTGACAAAGCGTCGTTATTTTTTTCTCTTTAATCCGAAAAAATCATTGTCTATAGATCGGAATAATGATTGCCAAAGCACTAAGAATCCTCCAAATTTCGTTTCTTTCTTATTACGAGATTGTGTATCTTTTTGGATCCTCGAAAAGAAGTTAAAGTGTACATATTTATAAAATATTTACAGCTAAAGAGTATGAAATTTTTCTTAAATTTTCTATTTTTGAAGCTCATTGAATTTGTATTCAATTGGTTTTCAATCAATTTTTTTCATACTGTGATGGTTTATAAAATGAAAAAAAAACTGACCGAAAAACGTCAGAAAATTATTTTTGCAAAATTATCGTTACAATTCTTTTCAGCCAAATCAAATGTCAATCTGTATTATTTTCACATGAATGGAATATCGTCAATCGGTGAACAGGGTTTGGATCTTATAAAATTTTCATTTTTTGAAATTTTGAAATTTTTATGGTAAATATTGGACCATTCGTGAATTTACAACTGTACAGAGCCGACGCTTTGTCACACAAAGGGGCGAGAGAACAACGGTGTTTGATATTAATTTTAAAAATAATCGGTCGAAGAGTTTAGATCTTATGAAAATTCATTTTTTTAAAATTTTTTTCATTCAAAAACTAAAAACAGAGATGAATGTTCAAATAAACGAAATTTTGTCAATTCACGCAAGGAATTCCACGCGCTGTCGTTTCATGAACAACGCTCTCTATTCTGCTTCGCTTGAATAACCGTGAGACAATAACACACTGTAAAAAAAAAGGTAAATTTAATTTACCCAAAAATTTGAAATTTACTAATTCGGTAGACAGTAAACTGGCCTTTAATTTACCTTGTACTGCAAAATTACAAATCTTTCGTAAAATGAATGTACCAAACATTTAAATTAAGAAACTTTTGCATTGAAATCATAAAACTGGTTCATGAAATCATGAGCTGGTTAATGAACTATTTTGAAAATTCTTGCTGCACAGCTATTGAAATCGATGGAAAAATTTTTGGAATTTACGTGCTAATCGTGGTGTGAAATTCAGTCGATTATACTTGAAAAATCGAACACGATTGCTTTTAGATTTCATCGACGGTGGTAATGGAAAATTACGGAGAACTCGTAATATCTAAACACCCGATTCAATAACTTTCTATGACACAAAAAATACAAATTTTCCACTCATTTCGTACAATAAAGAATGCTATTATTTTCACGAATCGCTGTAATTTGCCTACAACGAATATCATGACGAATGATTAGCCGAGACTTTCTTCCAACGAACATACTTATCAATGTCTGACGAATACTCACAATTTAACTTTATAAAGAACTGTCTATAAATTATGCCTTGACGATTTTTTAGATAAACTGCCTTTTTTACGAAAAATTAATCATAAAACGTATTTTTCGTACAGCTTAAAAAAAAGTCTTACGTATATCGTATCGTTCGAATCATCGAAGACCAGCCATGGCATTGGAAACTAATCGCGAATAACCCGAGCCAACAAACGCAAAAAAAAGCATAATAATCCATTGGAATGACCCTATACTGATACCGGAAGTTCGATGTAATTTCAAGCATTGCCCGCAGACACTAATCCAGTCTTCTATATCTACGTACGCGTCAGTTCTTTTTAACGGGACAACTTGTATAAGGATGCTGAAAAAAGATGACTTTCAGAAATTTTTATGCGAACAAAAAATAATGCCGTACTTTCCAAAAGATTGAAGGTCATTTATTATACATTTTAACAATATAAAATAAATTTTTTAACAAAAAAATAATAATACTAAAAGCGTTTTTCTTGAAATTAATATTTGTTACTTCGTTAAAATGCGCAGGAAACATGAGAAAAGTTTCGTTCGACCAATCTTCTTCTTTCGGAATTTTTAGTTACATTATTACCAACAATCTCAAAAGAACTGAACACATATACTGAGCAATAAATTAGTTTCAACACGTCTTTATTTCAGTGATCCAATTTACACTCTAAAAATCGTTACTCCTTCCTTTAATCCGACAGTTTTAAAAATTTTATCGTGTTTTCTTGTTTATCTCAGTTCATTGACTATATATTGGATAGAGGTACCAGTTGTGGCCACTGCAAGAATTTTTGAACATTCATTTACGAACAGTGTTCACATTATTGCAAATTCAGAATTGAAAAAGTGACCGATGTAACCTAAAAGGTACACAGAATCGAATTATTTATCATTTAAAACCTTTTCTGATCATGATAAATAAGAAAATAGGAAATTATTTTGGAGCTGTCATTTTCACCATTTGTGGCCACAATTGTACTACTTTTGGCCATCCAAATCATCAGTTGTGGCCACCAAGCTTTGAATTGGGATTGGCCATAAAGCTGGCTACAAATAGAACAATAGCATTTTGAATGTACAACTTTTGCCCACCACGTATTTTTCAGGAATTTTGGCTGAGATATCAGTTTTTTGTAATTATAACCCGAAAAATGAGCTTTAACTGATGAAATATAAATTTTTTATGGAGTGGAATGAGTTTAGATATGAGAAACCGTACAAGAAAACTACACAAAACGCTCAGCGTTGACACATTTCGTCATATTTCGTTGAAATAAATTAGTAGATATTCAATAAAGCAATCGATAGTGGTCCGGAAACATCTTGAATATCGAAATATTACGCTGATGAAGTGAACATAGCCTTGAAGATTTAAGACATTCAAGAGAAATGCGGAGTGACCACAAACGGTACAATGGCCACAACTGGTGCGTCTACCCTATAAGATTATATAAAAATGAAAAATGAATGGAGTCTTTTTTTTCAATCAAGAATCAGACGCTCCAAATTTCCCGCCAATTTTACAACTCCGGTCTGGAGTCACGACGATGATTTCGTAATTAACTTTGCACCAAAGTTATTATTTTTCAATTAAAAAAAAAATACTTCCTGCAGTTCAGATGTATCATAAAAAGTCGCCCTCAAAGTTTCTCAAAGTACAGCTTAATATTTGTTGCCAAAAAAGTTGTCGGAAAATTACTTTTTTCCAGCACCCTGAATCACGAGCTCACCCGTTAAAAAGTCGCAGCCTTTTCCGGATAACTTTCAACACGTCTGATCCTACCGTATCCCAGAACCTTCCTTAAAAATATCTTATCAGTCGTAAAAAAAAGCAAAAAAAAACACGGCCCGAAGATATACGACGATTGAGCTTTACTTCGGGGATGTGCTTCCCGCGCGTCTCATCGCGAAACACACCCTCTTTCGTAGACCTTCGAGATCCCCTGGAACAAGACGCGTTTAGACAGCGGCGGGAAGGCATTAATCTGCCGATTACAGAAAGCCGGGTGCCTCCTATTCCAAGTACCCTGAGGTCCAACACGGTTTCACGAATTTCTCGCATACACATTTCACCGATGCGGCTAATACGACGAGAACGACGTACGATCTTGCGCGCGGTCATAGCGTAATAGCCGCTCGTACGATTTCTCTATATGTACCGCTCATCGACACAGAGATCGTCATTTCACGAGCTCAAAGGGAGAAGCGAGGTCGGCAACTCCACCCTTACTTTCCTTTACACGATGCGCCACCCTTTTCCCATGGTATTCTTGAGTCTCGTCGTTTCCCCCTTCTCGTTATATGCTGCTCACTGCATGTCGTATCGGACATCGTATTAGGATATACGGGGGTCTCCCTATCGCTGCTATCGTATTATCTCAGTGTACACGAGTTTTGCCGGGCTTATCCACCATACCGCCATCGGGGTGCGTCAACAGTCATTCGACAGTTTGGATTAATTTCGTGTCTGTGTGAGAAGGTCACAAACCCAATTCTATATCTTCTGAAATTTCCGCTGAGTTCGGTAGCGTGAAATTTAATTATATACATGGATACCTACATACGATTGTTCATACGCGTGCGAACTGCGGAAAATTTTCGATATTACATTCAGTATTTATCGTCAGCTAGGTCTAACGGGTACAGGAAAGAGTACTTGCTCAATTTAAGTGTATATATATATATATATATATATATATATAATACTAGGGGGGCTTCGCCCCCCTGCGCGCTTCGCGCGCCAACCCCCATCTTGTGTTTGTGTCAGTTGTTAAAGAAAAACATTCTGGAAAGATGTTTTGAAAAAAAATTGTTTATATTTGTGTTAATTAGTTTTCGGATATGAGTTTGGGTTTGATTGAAATATCGATATACCGATATATCGATTACTGAAACGGTTCAATATATAGATATATCGATTTCTGACTCCGTTCATTATATGGATATATCACTTCTTGACACGGTTCGATGTATCGAAATATCGATTTTTGACACATTTCGTTATATTTATACTCTATTCGATACATCGATATATCAATTCATCAATTCTAGACACAATTCGGTATATCGATATATCAACTTATCGATTCGTGACATGATTCGACGTATCGATATATCAATTTATCGATTCTTGACACGATTCTGTTTCAGGTTCAGTGAAGATTCGCCGCATTTGAATAAATTTTTTTTTTTTTCCTTTTATCGAATTTATGATGAATAATTTCTGGTAAAATTACTATTTCATTACAAATTCGATAAAAAGAAAAAAAAAATTTTTAATTCAAATGCGGCGAATCTTCCACTCAACCTGAAATTCTCATCTTTTGACATACATTTTTTTTCTACCTAAACTAATTATTTCAGGTGTGGCCCGTTGGTAAATCAAAAAATTTTCATTATAAATTCGATGAAAAAAAAAAAAAATGTTCAACTCAAATGCGGCAAATCTTCCACTGAACCTAAAATTCTCATGTGTTTGCATAAAATTTTTTTCGACCTAAACCAACTATTTCAGGTGTGCCCCGAAAAATTTTCATTATAAATTCGATGAAAAGGGAAAAAAAAAATTTTTTAATTTAAATGCGGCGAATCTTCCACTCAACCTAAAATTCTCATCTTTTGACATACATTTTTTTTTCTACCCAAACTAATTATTTCAGGTGTGGCCCGTTGGAAAATCAAAAAATTTTAATTATAAATTCGATGAAAACGAAAAAAAAAATTTTGAACTCAAATGCGGCGAATCTTCCACTCAACCTAAAATTCTCATCTTTTGACATAAATTTTTTTTTCTACCCAAACTAATTATTTCAGGTGTGGGCCGTTGGAAAATCGAAAAATTTTAATTATAAATTCGATGAAAACGAAAAAAAAAAATTCAATTCAAATGCGAGGCGAATCTTCCACTCAACCTAAAATTCTCATCTTTTGACATAAATTTTTTTTTCTACCCAAACTAATTATTTCAGGTGTGGCCCATTGGAAAATCAAAAAATTTTCATTATAAATTCGATAAAAATGAAAAAAAAATTTTAACTCAATTGCGGCGAATCTTCCACTCAACCTAAAATTCTCATCTTTTGACATAAATTTTTTTTTCTACCTAAACTAACTATTTTAGGTGTGGCCCGTTGGAAAATCGATTTTTTTTTAAACACCCTAATATATACATAACATATGTATATACATGAAAGGAGATGGAATTCCTATTATACCAGACTTTCAGATAGGTCGAGTTGAAACGGAATTCCCCATATATCCGGTTTTTAAATCGGTCAAGTTGAGACGGAATTCCCCATATATTAGGTATTTAGATGAGTCGAATTGAGACGAAATTACCCATATATCACGGTTGATTTGAGATGGAATTCCCCATATATCAGGCTTTTAGAGAGGTTGAGTTAAGACGGAATTCCCTATATATCAGATTTTTAGATAAGTCGAGTTGAGACGGAATTCCCCATATATCAAGATTTCAGATAGGTCGATTTTAGACGGAATTCCCGATATATCAAGCTTTTAGATAGGCTGATTGCAGACGGAATTCCCCATATATCACGTTTTTAGGTAGGTTGATGTTAGACGGATTGATATATCGATTTATCGATTTATCAAAAAACAAAATTCGATATAAATCAATATTCGATATATCGATATTTGATAAATCGACATTCGATATATCGATATTCGATATATCGATTCATATCGATATATCAATACATATCGATATATCGATACGTATCGATATATCGATATATCGATTCATATCGATATATCGATTCATATCGATATATCGATTCATATCGATATATCGATTCACATGGATATATCGATTCATATCTATATATCGATTCATATCGATACATCGATTTATATCGATATATCGATTCATATCGATATATCGATTCATATCGATATATCGATTCATATCGATATATCGATTCATATCGATATATCAAGTTGAGACAGAATCACCAGGCAGAATTATCAGGCTTTTAGATAGGTCGATTTAGACGGAATTCCCTTTATATCAGGCTTTTAGAAAGGTCGATTTTAGACGGAATTCCCCATATATCAAGCTTTTAGAAAGGTTGATTTTAGACGGAATGTCCTATACATCAGGCTTTTATAAAGGTCGATATTAGATGGAATGCCCCATATATCAGGCTTTTAGATGGTCGATTTTAGATGGAATTCCCCATATATCGGGGTTGAAACCCCGATAGGTCGATTTTAGACGGAATGCCCTATATATGAGGCTTTTAGATAGGTCGATTTTAGACGGAATGCCCCATACATTCTTGACACGGCGGCGGCGGCGGCGGTGGCGGCGATATCTTTATATAATATAGAACGATACTAGGGGCTCATATTGCTCGGGCGCGTAGCGTCCGAGCAATTGGTATATAGGTTTATTTATATGTTTGGGTTGGGTTTGGGTTGGTCATCCTTTTTAAATTGGACACCCGTTTGCCGCCGCTGTTTCAGGAATCGAGCTTATAATGGGTGTCCAATTTTAAAAGGATGACCAACCAAAACCCAACCCAAACATTTGAAATCAACCTAACCCAACCCAACCCACTTGCGAGGGCGCGTAGTGCCCAAGCCCTACTAACCCCTAGTACCGATATATATATATATATATAGACACAACGACGGTAGAGGACGTGCGGTCGGTGGGCGGCTCTGGCGATCTCCCAAGTTACGCAGCAATGGCCTAGGCCACTAATGGGGTGGGTGACCGCGTAGCCGTGCACTGGCTTAGCGCCGACTACCGAGCGGGAGGCTGTCTTACTGAAATACTGATGGTAATATATCGGAAACTGAGTAAAAATAAGGCCGTCTGTATCGGCATAGGTCTTCCGCAGTTTCCCTACGTCGACGAAAAATGCGATACATTGTAGCTAAAAATCAGCTGCGGATGCTACAGAAGTTATTAGGTTAGCTTAGCGAAGTGTGGTATTGATAGCATAGATAGGTATTAATAAAAGGGATCAAATGGAAAGGGCAATACATAAAAACCCGCAAGGGCATACGTTGGAACACACAAATAAAAATTAAAAAATGTACATATAGATACATTGTATGCGGGACATTCTGGATTAAATAAACGAGGCTAAACGAACCTCCGATCGAAAAAGAGAGGTATTGCGCGTTCTACTTACATTAGCCATCATAATAGAATTACTAATAAGGATCCCTCTTCGCTGATCTCTCAAAAGTTGATGGGTTGTACATATAATAGTTAAGAAGCCGAAAGAAGCGAATTTTTTTTCTGAATAATCATCAACGTCGATTTGTGCAGAAGTTTTGCATTTAAAAATGTAACATTTCAAGAATTTTCAATAATTTTTTTCGCATAGAAAATATTGATTTATATGGAAGGTATACCGGATGTCCGGGAAGTACTTTCTCAAGAAGTACATTTGCGATGAATACTGCCGTCTGAAACCAAATTGTCCAAAATCATAAAATCAAAGAGATTTCATTGGTATGTTAGTTTAGTCTGTGATTAATTCATGGAATTTCCGAGATGTATTAAGTTCAAACAAAATGCCATGTGTTTAAAGTCAGAGTCTTGATTTGTGGCAAAAAAATAACAAACATTTTTTGCTCGTCAAATAGAAAGTGTATGTGTCGATCGAAAAAAAATATCCTATACGATCAAAGACCAGATTTTTTTATCTACAATAGCACAAAAAAATTCATAAGGATTAATGGAGTAGCTATTTGAGATGTCTCGCTCACTGTCATAATGTGCTTTTCATCATGAAAATCATCATGAAAATGTGCTTCTCAGACATCCGCTGTAGCTTCCTTATAAATGAATGTTTTTATACAAAGAAATTACTGGATGTTCTTATATAATCCTTTGCTAAATACGATACTTCTGTACAAATAATAGTGCCTCAAGCAATAGTGGCTACTTTCATCACTTGGACGAGTGGCCGTTTAGCCGTGAATTTGGCCCTCGTAGTCGATGGTTATATCGTTATATAAACATCAACGAATCGGGGACAAAGATGTAACCATTCGTATTGGTATATAAATTCGCACATTAATAATTAGATACAAAAAGTTACCTTTCCGTGGAAATCGCAATTTACTAATCAAACGAAAAAAGGTACAAACTGTCCGAAAGATTGGGGAGAGCGGGTGTTTATGGTACGAGAGCCCACGACCAAGATTTTTGTCTCATCGCACCAAGGATGAAACCATATATAGAATCAATAGTTTAGATGACTCTGAGCCGAAAAATGCGATTTTCTGAAATTTTGCGTCTTGCGCCTGATCTGAGCGCATTTTCAAAAATGTCATAAAATTTAGCCGGCTCGTATCATAGCAAAACGTCTGATTGACGGAATGTAGTTAGATGATAGCCCTGAGATACCGGAAATACGGTTTTCAGACAAAAATAGCGTATCGCCTGCCCAGGAAACCATTAAAAAAATGAGACAAAAAAATAAACTATAGCGCCGCGTCTAAAATAAAATTTACAAAATAATGCAGGGATCAGAAGGTCGAACTTGCTGAGGTCCTGAGATATGCGAAAATCCATTGATTTTACGTTTTCGCGCAATCCGTGTTCAGTATCCTTCATAGACGGAACGAAATATCTATCAAATACGAGATCTATCCTTGCAACATCATACTTGCATGCAATGTGCAAGATTTTCTTCGACAGATCTCCGAATGTTCGCGGAACATCTTTCATCGTGTTTAATAAGAAGAAGCCATCGATAATCAATATATCCATCGATTCGGGCTCAATGCTGTCCATTCTTTTCTCCAGGTCTCGCATATCAATGCCGATTTATCGGTTTTATTTATTGTGCCGTCTATGTGACACAATGATAACGGCATCGGGGTTATCGGATAACAGAGTACTTTTTCAATGCTGATTTTCTTTTTCAACGATAGCGCCAAAAGCCATCCAAATAAATCGCGTTGGAGCCTCAGTTCTTGAACCTTGCCGCCGAGTTGAACTTTTTTTTTTTTTTTTTTTTTTATGCTGCTGAAAGTCGCGACAGGATTTTTTTTGATAGGCTCTTGAAACCGTGCAGATCTGTCCTTCAGCTCAGCAATGAAATTATCTCGCAAAATTTGCCCTTGAGATTCAACGTTTAGCAGAAAATCCGCAACATTCTCTAGGGCAGCTTCTGCAGTTGTTATATTATACAACTTATATGAATCTAAAGTGTTATCGAACGGATCCATGTACTCTGTTGTAAAGTTCGTATGAACTTTTCAACTTGCTGATGACTTTTTAGAATTCGAGAACTGGTTAGCTCGGAGGTAATATCTTGATTTTTAGCGATTCCAGCGGTCTTGAGCACATCGGAAATTATTCGAGCTCGGGAACTATGATTTATTGCCCAACGTTGCCTTGCAGACAGAGAATTGGTCATGTGAATAATTCCGATTAATCTGCGAGCTGCTTCGCCGTTAATTGTCTGTTCTAATGTCAAATCAATAGGTATTCTGGAAAAAGGTTTCTCTGTTCTTCGTACACCGAAAGATCCTTGTTCTAATGATAAACGCAGTCCTGAATGGGTTTCGTTTATGCTCGAAAGTAGTTTTCTGACGTAATATATCAACCAACGAGACACAGGCACGTAACAAGTAAAAGGCCATTCGTGAAATAGGAGCGTAAGGGCACAAACGGTGGGGCATTTGCCGCGTGATCCCGAAACGTTTTTATCGTTTTTAACATTGTAGGCAAGATTGAAAATGTCTGAAAACTGTATTTTAGTCATGCCGGTAGCAATACAAAAGATTTGAAACAAATTTGACGTTAATTGCTATGATACGAGTCGGCTAATTTTTATGACATATTTGAACATGGCTCAGGTCAAACGCAAGACACAAAATGTCTGAAAACAGTATTTTTAGTAATGAAATCACAAAATCTACGTACATTTCCAATATCAGTCGTATTGTGATAATACGATCTGGCTTTTTTTACATAGCAGAAATCACCTCCCGCGACCTTGCAAGATTTCTAAAGGTTACTACCCCCCTAGTCGGGTCTACGGGTCTATACAGTTTGATCCTTGGTGCGATGAGACATGGTTTTGGTCGTGGGCTCTCGTACTATTAAGGGGCTGCTGCGCAGTCGAGTGGTTTGAAAAGAACAAAATAATTTTAAAATGAAAATAAATAAGAATAATCCCGACCATCGGGTAAGTGTCGATTTCAAAAGGTTAAAATAATTCCTGGAGAAAAAATGGATCGAAAAATATTCTTGAAGTGTAGAGATTGTATCACGTCGATCGAGGAATCACCCCATATATTCCATCAAACCAAATATTGACTTCTACATATCTTACGGTTTATGCAACAATTAAAAAATGAGCGATATGTCGATGTGAAATTTTCACCCGAGCAGACTCGATCAAATCGATCAATATTTCCCATTAATTTTTTTCAAAATAATTATTTCAATCGTTTAATAATTTCACTCTTGGATTCCAGACTTTTTTTATTCAAATTTTTCAGAAAAAATTGTTTCGTCGTCGTCGACGGAAGCACGTTCGCACATTATTAGCAAAAATTGCATCACAGACCATATTATGTTGTGGTATGGAAAAAAAAACCCTCAATCCTCACGTTCACTGTAAACAAAAATATCGCTAGACATAATGAGATGATAAATTTTAACGGCACCTTGAACATCGTCAATTCAGTCAGCTGTTTTTTTTTGTTGGTAAATATTTTTATTTTTTTCATTATTCCCGCAGCTAATATGATCCACATCTGGGACTCTGGCTTTCCGTTGAGAACTGTAAACTCGGTATATAGCGATTACTTTGCATTTTCCCTTGTTTAATACCGAAGGGGTTGGTTGTTATGGCCTCGGGGGTGGAGGAGACAGTCAGAGCACCAGTACCCCAATCGACTCATCTTCCGTTGCGTGTACTCCATTCGCTTGTTACTACCTCCTCCCGCTAACTCCCTCACTTTTACACACTCGCTCTCTCTCTCTCTCTCTCTCTCTCTCTCTCTCTCTCTCTCTCTCTCTCTCTCTCTCTCTCTCTCTCTCTCTCTCGTTGTCTTATTCTACTTTACTCTTTGGTCGCGTGCTGGAAATTCAATTCTACCATTGCGGTTTCTCGCGCGCGTGTGTAGATGTTCAAGAGAGCGCAATAGAGCACAAGGGGCTTCACCCCCGTTGCTCCGTGGGGGTGCTGCACCTCACCCCTCGTCGAGAGTCTTACGCTTACTTACGGACTTATCGCTTCGTCCGTCTTGTACAAAAGTCCCTCTCGCGAACCTCAACCTCCCCCCCCCCCCACCCAACACCCGACCAAATACAATGACAAGAAGAAGCCAGACATCCGACTGTGGAAGACGAAGAAGCAGAAGCAACTCGGCAAACCCCGGTACGCTATATACCACCACAGCCCGCACTGGCTAATCGCTCTAATGAGATCATATTATATTATTCCGTTCTGGCTAATCTTTATTAATCTCATTTCTACGGCTGTGTGCAATGTGTACGTCTCTCTTTCTCTCTCTCTCTCTCTCTCTCTCTCTCTCTCTCTCTCTCTCTCTCTCTCTCTCTCTCTCATTTGTTCCTCATACAACTTCTCCCGTCCCTCTTTATATTCATTTTTATCTCATCGTTTTAACTCTCTTTCATCCACAAGACACTCACACAATGAAAAAGTTTTTACCACAAAGTATCAATCATGTTTATATAACACAATTCAGTTATCAACAAGAAATGAAAAAAAAATTCAAATTTTGTTTCGTTAGCAACAATTTTCTAGCGATTCCAATATTACGGTTTTTTCATCTTTAATTCACTTACTCGTACCGACATAGTCCTGATAACTCGAGGTGAACGTGGTTACTTCATTTGTCTGCTTATATTTTTATTGCTCGTCTGTTGATTTTCCAAATCAAAATTAAATTATCAAAAATATGAATAAATAATATTATGGATGTGGACTTTGGACGGATGCGAAAAATCTTTTTTGAAAAATTCTGAAAATTATTCGAATCAAGAGATCCAGGGGCGTCTTGACGTGTTCTGTAATTGAAAAGAAATTTTTGAATCCAAGTATACAGGCCTTTTGATTCAAAATAGTACATTTTTCATGCATCTAAATTGTTTACCGAGATCAACCTTAATAATTCAAACGTAGAACTTTCATCTTTTGAGTAATTCTCATGAAATTCGACACCACCATCCTTGTCTCTCAGCCGATTTGCTTAAAAAGCTTCGTCTCAATAGCTTAAAATTTATGACGAACGGAAGGATTAGCAATATTTTTCAATAATTGTGTACAAAATCTGAGCTGCTCGATCGATTATTGCACAATTCAATACCAAATGTCTTAGTCCCCTAGCCTATTGGTGTAAAAAGTTTTGCCTCGGTAACTTCAAACTCACGAAAGCTAGAGCGATTATATATAGACATTTTTCAAAAATTTCTAAAAAAATCTGAAGCCCTTCAGAAACTCTAGCCGAACCCAATACTATAAATATACTTCCTCTGTAACCTAGTTATATCAAAAGTTTCCGCCCGATAACACAAAATTTAATAATAGAGTGTGAAAAAAGATTTTTTCATAATTTCAAAGTCCCTTAATATGTAAATTCCTTAAGGATGTTCCTCTGTTATATCGATATAGTGTAATCGACTTGAAATTTTTACAGCCTATTAGTGTTTATCCCCAAAACATATGTGCACAGATTCAATGAGATTAGAAGCCTCGTTGACGAGATATTAAGGAGGTATTATCGAAACTTCAGAGTCAAAATAGTGTTTGGATTTTCTGCTAAATTTTTATTTTTAAATAGTGACTAAAAAAATTATTTTAATTTTTTATTACTAATATACTTGTGTTTTGAACACTTTAATTGTTAGGAAAAAAAATTTTCATAAGAAAAGACTTGCATGATTCTAGCAGTTATATGGCGAAGAAGGTTAGGTGGCAACATCGCTTAGCGGAAGAATGCGTGTGTCGTGTGTCAGAGTTGTATGGGTGCGTGCGTGAAGCATGTGAACCTAACCTCACTTATTTTGTGATCGAACCGCAAATGGTGAAATTATTTCACTCCTTATTTTTTGCATTTATTTTTCAAGTTCCGATATATATATAGACACACATATATGCGTGCGATAGTTCGAGTTGGTTATGCGGCGTTGCCAAATTTATTTTCAATCAGCTCGTATAGTCCGTCGCGTTCAGAAACCAGTGCGATTAACTCGATATTTCTCTTTTATTTCATCGGTAATCCTACATTTAAAGTACATCAATTTATTACCTGTAATCCAAAGTTGCATGTGTTCGTTTTTCATCAACGAAAGTTGGAATTATCACGCAGAAAAAAATAAAAAACCTAACCTTGGTACCCCTCACGCCATAAGACATGTGTTAAAAGTATACAAAAATTGTGATTTTGAAATTAAATATCTCAGTTTCTAAACGGTAAATCGTTGTGAAATTTCACCACAAGTTGGATTTTGCTCTGAATTTCGTGTTCACCAAATTTCACGTAGCTGAGTTGGAAAATAATTTTCACGTGAGAAACGATAATACCTCCTTAAATGTTTCAAATAACATTATTTAACATGCATTCTTATGGCCACACATGAAAAATTTTGAATTTTTAACTGTGGATTTTGTCTCATGGTGCAATTCTTATTGGCCGAAATTTTGATGGAAAAATAATTCCCCGAATACCACTCGAGCTTCAATATTAATCGGGTATTTCCTTCAAGGTTCTCTGCAAACAAACGAAGTCGTCAAGTTTTTCAGAAAAACGTGATTCCTTCATTTATTTGCAATGAACCTATCGGGAAATACCCGATAATTTTGATGCTCTTGTGATATTACATGTGAAAATTTTGGAAAATAAATTTTGACCTCTTCAACAATTATGAATTTTTTTTTTCCATAATTGTTTTTAGGTTACAAACTAATAATTTGGACTATACCAAAGTGAAAAAAGTCAATTTAAGAAATAACGGACACCCTACTGTATATGAGCATAGGACGACTCGTGCCGCAAACAAACAAAGAAACATCCTTAAGCAATTTTAAATGAAAATTTTAGCGAGCAAAGGAGATTTAATGCTCATAACATGTGCAAAGTTTGAGCGAAATCGGTCGCGTCATTTTTGAGGTTTAACCCTTCGAACTTCGCAATCTCACCCCGAAAAAAATTCATGTCACACGTCATTAGCATCAGTTACTTTGACTAACCTACGTGTAGTCAGATTCAATGATTTTTCTCATTCTCTTAATCAATCTTTTTCCAACTATATATCAACATAGAAGCACGATATCTTCGAATATGTGAACTACATGTTGAAAATCCCTGTCCCTTCTCCATGGACGATTTATTTGAGGACCGGCTGAAATGCGATATTTACCTCCGATATAGGAACGTATGCAGGATTTGGGGCTTTTACCTCACACAGGCCAATAAGTATACTGGAGACTAAAAAAATGTTCCACCTGATCCAAATTGGGCTCTCACCTCCGCGGTACTAAACGACCAAATTTCTTCGTTAAACTCCTGTACATCAAAAATCCTCCTCCAGGATATATTTAATGGGAAATCGGTTTGATCGGTGCAGGAAGCTCACGAGACCGCGGACACTGACTCGGTGAGCCGCTCTCGATCTCTGCCGCATTACATTCACATGAATAACACACGCTCAACTGGCTCTTATCCGTACAAGCTATATACATATATATATATATACATATATATATATTAAACGAGTCGGAGGATTCGTTAGCTGTGCTCGTACACCTGTGTACACACTTCCAGCTTGCCTATCCATGGATGTATCTCATTCTATGCGGTATTAAACAGAAACAGAAGGAGAGTAGTCAGGTATACTTATGCGGCAGGCGTAGAATTACCCGGCGCGACTTACCTCGATGCATCCTCTGTGACCAATTATCCCGTGCTAACGAAGGCCAAGAACGCGGGCGCGCACTCACACAAATATGCACGCACCTCATGCCGTTCGCTGCCCTCTAAAGCCACACACACACACACACACACACACACACACACACACACACACACACACAGACATACACAAACACACGGTCGTTCGTCGTTCCTAACGCGTCCGGACTAGACCGAAAGCTCCGCATAGAGAGTCCTTTCCCGCCCTCGAGGGCCTTTACGCGATGGGCACACATGTACGCGCCCTGATACTCATGCGGCGTCTAGCGCTAATTAATTATAACAATGTCATTAATTTTACGCGGCCGAGTCGAAACGTTACTGACCGCTCGCTCCGATGCGCGTAGTTCTTTTGCCGTCTTATAGTTTGCAACTTCATCCGACTCTTTGACCATATATTTATGCCTTAATCGCACGAGATATAATATTATGTATATCCATGTACACTTTATAATGATCTTTGACCACGATCTCCATGGATCACCTTGCGGTCGAACCGGAAGGGGTAATTTTTTTTTTTTTTCATACCAGCGATTAACGTCTCAAGAGTTCACTGTCGAACAGGTTTATTTTATGGTACTTGTTATTATACTATGATTTGTTTCATCGAATGTGTTTTTTTTTTAAATCGAAATCATATAGCTGGAGAGATTTTATATTTTTACGTTTTCCTTGGGATTCCTCAAGTCTCGTATTTCGGACTCAAATCATGGGCTATATTTTTAGCATTCGAACTTGACAAAGAGACTGGGCCAATGACTGATCTTTGTTGGGTCTCGATTCTAGAAAAACATTGAATTAATCGTCATGAACTTTTTGAGCATCGATCTCTGGCGGACACCATGAACCAACTATCAACGCGAAAACGATCGGTAGACTTTCACGAAAAATCCAATCCTAAAAAAAACGTGATCGAACTATCGATTTGACAATTGATTTGTCGAAAATCCTCAGACTCTCGTTCCCTTCTGTGTCGAGAGTGGTTCGAACTCAGTTGGGTTTCGGCAGACTAATCTTCATTCAACGGCACTGAGAAAAAAATTCATTTGAATCAACCAAATACATTTTGTTGGCCAAAATTTCAGTCATTTCAACAAATTATCATTAAAAACATTAAACTAATGTTGAATTGACAAAATTTAGTATGTTGATAGGAATAAATCTGTTGACCATTCTTACCTACTTTGAAAAAACAAAATCGTTTGATTGTTTCAAAGCTACAACTGATTATTACAAATAAATATACATTTCAAAGTATTTTCAGGAGCGTTCATATGCTCCAGTCAAATCAAACAAATTTTCGGTTGTGGCAGATGTGAATATTCTTTTGACAGATTATCAGCTTTGGTCACTCTAAACAAATACTGTGCCGTGAAATAAAATCGTTTTTGGAATGAATATTTTGAATAATGAAAAAAGCTTCACATTGGGTGGACAGATTAATCTGTAGCTAAGTGATTATTTTGTTCCTTGCCCCCAACGGGATGACTAAATATTTAGTTATACTAAACAACATTGTGTTTCAATTGAAACACATTTCATACGATTTAATTAAATATAAGCGTTGGTGTGAACTTTCTCGGTTGGTTAAAAGTGATTATATCACTCTATTTCAAACCAAGCGAATGCTTTATTTTCATTAAAAAATTATTTATTTAATCAAACATAATGATATAACTGAAATTATTTGTTTGTTTTAACCGTACTGTCATACGAATCACCAGAATGTGTATATATGGACAACATTCCATGTAGTGTGTATGAGCATATGGTTCGTTTCCCTTGACGTTGGGGTCTGCAATTATTTAAAATCAACATGTATTTGATTATGCTAACAAAAAAGGGCGATCGAAATATGAATGTCAGTTCGTTCAATCGAAAATATTGATGATTGTCGTTCTTTTTCGTTTGCTAGCCGCCCTTATTACATGAAAGCGATACAACAAGAACAACAAAATTGTCGAACATCTTGACTGCGCATCATGTTAAACTGAACGATGGATTGGCTATGAAAAACCATACGCATATTCATTTGTTGCAAAAATGTGAATCCGAATAGTAATATTAATATATCCGAAAAAAGATTTATTTAACTTCAACCAAAATTGATTCATTTAATTCAGCAAAGAATTGGTTTAAAAATCGATTTTTCGAATATTTATTCATTTGCCACGAACGAATTTTTCGTTTGCTGCAAGAAACGATAGTTTGTTAAGAACCTTCAGCTCCCTCACCAGTTTTTGCCCGAGTTTTGCGCATGCGCTGCTACGTCGTACACTGAGAACATTTTTTTCTTTTATTCAAACAATTGCGTTTTGTTGACGATAAATTCAGTCATTTCAACAAAACATTATTGTAAAGGACGAAATAGGTGTAGAATCAACAAAATGTAACATGTTAATCGAAATAAATCAGTTGACCACTCTACCTTATTTGAAACAACTAAATCATTTACTTGTTGCAAGCAATAATTGATTATTATAAATATGATATCCGTTTGAGTATATGTTCTGGAGCGTTCCAGTTGCTTCGCGTAAATGAAGATAGTATTATTCCGAATAAATGTAATGTTTCGCGGATCTAAGATATACTGAGAAACAGGTTTGGCAATATTAAGCGATCACGGGATATTCGTTTGCATTAACTGTTGCCGGTTTGAATTGTAAATTATATTTATTTTATTTTGTAGTTGTGACCCACCATGCAGCTTATATGTGAAATTTAATGTAATGAAATTCACTAGAAGTCAATAGCGTAATAAGTAGCGTCCCGGTTTAGTAAGGCAGGCATTAGGTAGGAAACTTGTAGGTCGGCAGTTCAAATCCCAGCGCAGGCAGAAAATATGTAACGTGCGTAAATATCGACGTGGCGCTTTTTTTTAATTATTAAAATCCTGTTACACTATTTATGTCATAATGAAGATATTATGATTTTATTGATTGTAAATTCCATTAGTTAATTAGATTATGCACTGAAAAAATGATTTCGTTTTTGCTCTGACTGTTTTTTTGGTTATTGAGATACTATTTGTTGCTGAATTGAACTACTATTTAGTCTAGTCGATACAATATTTATTTCATTACTACGTATATTTAATCTGTAGAGCGCAATTTCTTTTTGCTCTGACTATTCTTTGAGTCATTGAGATACTATTTGTTGCTGAATGGAAGTATTATTTAGTCCAGTCGACAAAATATTTATTCCATTTATGTGTATATTCAATCTATAGAGCGCATTCTCTTATTGCTCAGACTGGTTTTTTGATTTCATGAAATATTTCAAGAGTTGAAACAAATAAATTATATTGTTCGATCGAATCAAAATTTTGTTGTTGTATAGTAACGATATTTTAACTTGACAAATAATGGTAATTCAATCTATTATTTATTTGGTTTTCTTGAATATTCGTTTCGCCACTCGTGACGGCACGATTTATTTGAATGAAATAATATTCGGTAAATTCAAATGAATTTTTTTTTTCTCAGTGGGTAGACAACACTCGCGAATAGTTATACATTTCAGTCGGAGGCAAACCAATCGTTAAGAAAAACCTGCAGACGTAAACAAAATGTACCTTTCGAGTCATTGGGATTCGATTGATTTTCGTCGAATCAACTGTCAATCAACTGTGAATGAGTCGTACGTTGAATGGTTGAAACTCGATTGAATTTTTGCTGCAGCGAACCATTTTGAGGTTGGTGCAGTCCGCCGTTGATTCGATAACCTGTAAAACTCTTCGGATTTCTGTTCAATCTTTTCGACAGTGCAATAAAGATTCAACGTCATCGTAAAATGAAAGGGAGAATATATGTACTCTCCCTGGCGACTTCTGGGCAGTAATTGAAAATTATAAGCAGGCGTATTAGCAGCGAGTATATTGTAAAAACTCATGGTGGCCGATGCACAGTGTGTCTCTGATATACTTGTATGCATATTGCTATGAATACAGAGCTCAACAAGAGAGTACTGGACCAGCATCAGAGGGCAAAAACAGAATCTCTGCACAGGACCATACTACGCGGACGATTAACCATTCCACAGCTTCTCTCATTCTTCCTCTCATTGTACCACATATACTTCAAGGATATATGTAGATATAACCATGCACATATGTTCACGCATATATGCATATATATAGGTACGTGCACCCCCAGCGGTCGTAATCGCGCAATTTGCGTGTAACGATGCAATTTGTAGTTACTGGCAACGACGACGATGACGACAACGACGACGACTTCTCTCTGTTCCGTTTCTCTTCCCTCCTGGTTATTCTGTAATTCCCTTTGCGTATAAACTAAACCACGTTCCACACCGTTTCAAATCCCGATGGACCGAATTGTAGAAACATATACTTTTGGCGAGCCCGGGAATTATCGCCGTGACAGAAATCCCCGGCCAATGATGCAAACAAAATGAATGAGTTCTTGCACCTTGTCGTAACTTGCACGTCAAGTGTGTTAAGTGTGTTAAGTACACAGGACTGAATATTTAGTATATTCAAACAAAAATGCAAACAAAAAATGAAAGAGAAATGCAGTTAAATAAATTCCATGCGTAATTGCGACTGGCTTGCGTCGGTTTTGAATGAAGGTTTCAGGATAGGAATATATATTGCATTTTTTATTTTAGCTAAGTGCATTTTGATTCAGCTGCCCATAATCGTTTATGGTAAACTGTATCGCTGTGCAGTAATCTGGCACAGGGGGTGTTTCAACGACAAAGGAGTCCATATCACACGTACAGACTTTTTGGGGGGTCATCGAACTATCAAAAGTCTTAACAGTCGTTAAAAAGGGACATATGTGTTTGTAAGACCGTTTCTTTAGAACTCTATTGCAATAGTAGTGTTGAGGCTGGAGGTGGATATGATGCTTCCAGTGAAAGCTTGGATTATTGACTACACATACCTTAATCGACGGTTTTTTAACATGCATATTTTAGCGGTAGTAAGAAACTTAGTAAATTGCTGCGAAAAGCTTGCGTCCAGGATTCCGTGAGACACAATAATAATCGGTTTGCGCTGAAATTTGAACCACGTGTTGGTGGAATATGGTTAATTAAAATAATGAACGAACTTTATATTTTAATAATAATTGACCAATTACCATAAGACTGTTTCTACCATCGTAGTTAAAAAAAGATTACTCCTCCGTTAATTGGACAATGCTTAGTCTAATCTTTAACTGGTTCCTCATTTTGATTAACCCATTCCACCAACATTGTTGTACCAATTCCAGCTCAATCCGATGAGTATGTCTCAAGGAATCCTGTGCGCAAACTTTTCTCGGCGGTTACTTAAGTTTGTTATTACGGCTAAAGTATGTATATTCAAAAAACGCCATTGTGGTATTTTTTAGGCAATTATCCAAGCTTTCTACTGGAAGTATCATTTCCACGTCAACCACGCCACTATTTCAATAGAACTGTAAAATAAGGGTCTTAGAGACGTTTGTGGCTCCTTAACTGGACGGAGGAACGCCTATGCCGAAGAAAATGCCCGATTAATTTGACAAATCCTAAATATAGCCGAGTAAAAACGTCATCAGAAGAGCCACAACTGGTCGATCGATCTGATCTGATGGCACCATGGGGTGCGCTATCACAGATTGCGAAAAAGCTGAAACTGGGCTCAATTGGGCCTGATCCTGATCAGGTGGTAGAACAGAAGTTTGTCAATTAAGGATAGATTAGACTCTCCAGATTGTTTGGGAGAGTGAGTTACAGTGGGATGCAAGATACTCTTTTACACTGCAGATTTTTGATAACTTGACTTAGTAAGCCGTTTCTCTAATTTTCCACATACTGGAACAGAAAAAATGCTCCTGGGATAGTTTTTATATCCATCTTGAGCCTCATGGCCAGATTTTTTCGGAATTAAGCTACACAATAATTGTTACATCCGTATTTCTTTTGGCCTCTCAGATTTTAGCGGAAAATGGAAATTTCTCTGTTGAATTTTCACATTTTCTGACCATTAGGCTAGATAGAGGTTTGCAAAATTACCTGTACAAATTCTGAATTGGTTGGTTTCGCAGATCAAGAATGATCGAAGAATTCATCCAAAAATTAACATGCTCTGTCTTACCCTCAGGATTGGTAAAACAGACATTTCACATGCTCGTTAGCAGTACTGGCATCGGCCAGTACTGCCACTTTGTAAGTTCCTTGTAAATACTTTTTAAATACTTTATTCACGGGCATCTCCGCTCGCCGTCGCTCGAATAACGCCAATGGGTATATAATTAATATAAATTGCGTACTATAAAGTCACTACTTAGTTAGAGGAGGAGTCACCACTTATTTAGAGGAAAACGAGAATAAAGTACTAATCAGCATAATGCAACAACTGTGGACCAATCGTGTTTCCCCATGCCAAGTGTCCATATTTTGCTACAACAATAAGTCGGTCAAAAACATTAATAAACCGTCACACTCGTCGTTCAATTAGTGCATCGTCAACTGAAAAGTTTAATCGCGAATACTAGTATGCAGTGTTGACGTTGGGAAAATTTACTGCCGAATTTTTGGAACGTAAAGCTCTACCTGCAATGCGAAACTTCATGTGGAATGTGTAGCTTCATACTTTTTTCTCGGCAATCTCGATGTTAAATGCCCAGAGTTTGCATAAAATGATCTTGGTATTTTATTGGTTTAGACTTCTTGGTAATGATCAATCGGTAATGTACATGACCAATTAATTGAGATTAGTTACCTCAACTATTTTCATGGTTCTTTCCTCTCGTCTAACGTGTTTCATATCTAATGTACTGACTGTGAGTGCCCAAGATGTAATTTTAGGGTACAGTTTGATTCAACTCAGGGTGATTTCCTATGCTTCAGATAATCTCTGTGTAAGCGCAGAAAAGACAAGCACAGAGAGGCTCAAACACCGATTATGTCAGAAATAAGGAGGTTCACCAGGTAGAGCAGACTATACAGAAAAATCTGAATTCTTTATCACATATTCACTACAACTGTAGAAATGTGCTTGAATTATTTGGGAATGTTCACCTACAACAGTTATATGAAAAATTAATGTCTGTCGAGGCTCTTTTAACACACTTTTAACAGTATAGGTGAACAAAGCAGCACGACAAAAATAACATTGATTGTGTACTTAGTTTATGAATACTATTCAATGAACCCACAGAATTCATAGTTATTCGCAGTAAAGGGATATAAAGGGGGGATAGGCACGGCAACATCGCTGTAGAGCCCAAGTCGTTAGGTTAGGTTGAGCGCGCCCGACAGCCCGACTGTTATCTGGTGCCCGTGATTATGACACTTGACGGTACCAACCATAAGAAATACGCGCCTTGTTGTCAGACTTTTTTGCGAATTATGTACACTAAAAAATCGAATTTATTCCATTTATAGCAATTTAAAATAACTTTTATCAATTCTAAACTGTCAAGCAGGGTTAAGTATTCATTTATCGTTATTTTATTTATCTCAATTCCATGATTTTCCGACTCATGATAAATGGTTTGATATATAGGCATATAGGGTTTCTGCCGACCCTCTTCACCTCTCGCAAACTCTAGTAAACCTCCTTAATATGAAATTCCTATAAAAGACGTATTGAGGACCTTTTTCAGGATTCGTATCACCTGTTGAATACCGACGAAATTTACAGGGAATCAAGCTGTTAATGTCTGCGAATCATCGATCAATAATTCGATCGTCAACCTCCGGTGAATAAATTTCAATTAATTAATTAGCAATAGAAAAAAAGACACGTTTTCAAGTTTTCAAGCCGTACTCACCACTCGTAACGCCATTTAATTGTCATAAACTTTATTCAATTCATGAGCTGGCCTGATACAGGATCAGACCTTGTTTAGGTATATTGTTGAGGTCAGGCGACTGGTAAGGTATCAGGGTGACCGGATCGAGCCCCAATCTAGACCGAAACATGTTTTGGCATGTTTTGAGTTATCGGGCTAGCCTTACATTATTTATATCGGGAATGAATCAAATTCCGCTACCCACGTATGGCAAAAAAAAATTCGGTCCGATGTGTCTAGATTCGGTGAGATATTTTTCATATCCGCGGATGGAGCAGCATCCGATAATGCGTGCCGGACAATACCACCGCCCCAGCTTGATAAGTTTAGCCCAGCATTTATCGGACAAAATCTGACTCAGGTTCCGCTAAACCATTTCTAGCAACGGAACATAGATGAACATAAGGCAAAATTAACCACTTTTGAGATATGATTGACTTCATGTGAATCTCGTAAATCTTCAGGTTCCCGTTAATTACGTTGCTAGATATCGATAACTGGTATACGATGAATCCTATTTTTAGCACAACAAAACAAATAATCATATTTGTCAATATACATTTTCATAATTAAACAAAATTGTTATTCAATTTGTTCCGTTCCATTTTTCTTTGAATTGAAGTTTTTTTTTCCCATGGCCATATGGTAAATAATGTTTTTCCTGGCAAAACATAGAAGTCAATGAAAGTCTACAAATAAAAACACATGTAATAATTTTAGTTAGTTCAAACGATTTTTATTGCACCGACTTCTCTCCGATAAATCTCCTGCGTAATTTATAGACAGAACTATTATTTCAGATCCCAATTCTGACTGGAGCTGTTTCGCGTAATTGACGAATCGGCTAAATAGATTTTATTTTATTCGCAAAAATCGTGTCCCATTCACACGAACTTGATTCAAATAGAACATGCTCGATTCTCTCGATTTTCTCTCTGACAAAAAAAAATTGCTATTTATTATTTAGGTTGGCAACAGCGGGTATCCAACAGTCTGGTCTAGCCCATCATTACCGATGTGAACCATCCAGGGCAACGCGGTATCGTTTATCGTACACGAGTAGCACTCGCGGAATTTGCGTAATCATGTATCATTGTGTTCATCCCCTCTTGGAGATCACGAAAGGGTCTCTCGAGTGTACACGAGAATTTCTTGTATATATCGCGTATAAAATACGACGACTCGAATCGCGCGGTTCGCTCTCTGTTCGCTAAAGTCGGAAATTCTCGTGCGGTATCCAACCGGTTAAAACGCGAAAACGTGAGCCGAACGAAAGCGTGTACGGCGCATGAACATGGCAGTTTGCTGTGCGATACGGCTCTCGCCACGCCAGTCATTTCCACGGCGTGGGATTGAATTACGTGCGTGTAACGACCGAGTACCGAGCGGGAGGCACTGCAGAATGAGTGAGCGCGAAAAAGGTCGCGATTCTTAAGGGATTTTATATATGCGTGTGTGTGTGCACATATATATATAAAGGGATACTAAGGCTCGGAATGAGCCTTATTCTCCTTTCGGCGTTCTTCTTCAACTTCTCCGTCAACTCCTTTGCCTCTGGAGTACACGCATCCTCGTGAGGAGAATGCGTGCTGCGTGCACCGAATGAAGCTATATTAGCTAGGATCGTTGGTCAGGATGTGCCGCGACCAAGAGAGATGGCAAAGCGTGTCCTGACTTATGATTGTTTCGTCACAAATTACATCCACATTCACTGTAAGCAAATGTATCAGAGATTGATAAAAGTTATATTCATATGAAAGTTGAATTGTTTGGTGGGAGACGTCATATGGGACCATCGTAATTTTTTTTTTTGGTTTAGGCACCGCGAAGTTTCGTCAAGGTCACCTACATTTTTTTAAAATGAAATCATGTATTTTTTTATGATATTATTACTGACGTTGAGACGAGTTCATTGACCTATGACACAAGGTTATTCGCGTTTACGCAGAGTCCGAAATGATCGGAAATTGAATGAGGCTCAAAATAATAATCGGCACTCCCCCAGCACCATCGATATGTCAAACGATTCTTGAAAATCATTCATTTTCGTAATACGCCCGAGCAGAAATTTATTCAGGGTGAAATCCGGCCCTGATCAGGTTGCCACAATATCAAATCCGGCCCAGATCAGGCTAAATAACTCCGGCCCATATCAGGGGTGTAACGCTTTGGTAAATCCGGCCCTGATCAGGCGCCTCGTTCGGCCCTGATCAGGTGCTTCATCCGGCTCTGATCATGATGTAAACAATAACCAAAATAAACTAGGCTAGTAGGCATTTACTTGAAACGTACCGTCAAGAAATCGCCCGCAATAAAATTATTTATTTCGGATTATTATTTTTTTTTTTTTATACAGTTCGACACAATAATTTGACCAAAACGAAGGTTTTTAAATCATTTAAAAATGATTATTTCGATTGGATTCGATATCCGACTATTTCTGACCTTGTATCATCGGTCAATGAACTCGTCTCAACGTAATAATAGCACGAAAAAAATGCATGATTCCATCTGAAAAGATGTAGCTGAGCTTGGCGTAGCTTCGGTGCTTCCACCGAAAAAAATTATGATGCTCCCATATGGCGTCCACCTTCAAACAATACAACTTTCATGTATAACTTTTATCAATCTCCGATAGTTTGGGCGCTATTGCTTTGTAACACTGTAAATTTCCCACCCTGTATATGTATTTATAATGGTGGTCTCTATATTGTAGCCAGCTTTAATTCATATGTAATTCATCTTTTCTCTCTTTTCGCTACATTGCAGGATGCAAGAGCTTCTTCAAGAGGAGCGTGAGGAGAAACCTCAATTATTCATGTCGGGGGAATCGCAAATGTCCGATTGACCAGCATCATAGAAACCAGTGCCAGCACTGCCGAATGTCTAAGTGCCTCACGATGGGCATGCGCCGGGAAGGTATGCATTGTACTGAAACTTTTATCAATTGTCTAATAGTTTTTTTAAGTATGACATATTGATTATGCAGTTATACACACACATATCACCTGTACTTTACGAGCTGTTATATCGTACGAAGCACAGAGCGGGGCAAGATATAGTCCGATACAGCATTTATTTGTTTTAAAGTTTTTCAAAACGGACTCTGTGTGGCAAATCCGAATTTTTCTGAGCTAAAGAAGATATTTTTTTTTTAAATTGACCAGGCGTGAATGATAGAGACTACAGAAGTTGGATAACAAATTGAACAATTACATTTATCTTAGTTATAACAGATCGACGAACATTTATACAGCTATCTATCGATCAGCTAATGTATTCTCAAAAGTACGGAAATAGTTAACAATAAAACATTTCATATACCATTATAGTGCGGACCAATCAGTGAATTTATCCTTAAACTCTGCAAAAAGGTTTAGGCTGCGAAATAATTTGACTATCCAGAAGATAATCTAGAGTAATCAATTTAGGTGGGTGATTCAAATAAATGTTAACAATAAAAAAAAAATCAATCAGTTCATGCAGATGTAAGGTAATAAGGGGAAAAGAACGGATTACTATACATTTTATGGAACAACGTCAATAAATCAACGTTCGGTCGATCACGTATGTCGATAAACATACACATGCAAATCATGAAATGAATACGAACCCAACACGATCGAGTAATTATAGTAAAGACGGTAATAAGATCAAGTTCATTTTAGATAGTTGTTAATTATGTCCACTATCCACAAAATACCCGATGTAAGAAAAACTGACCAAGAATCGCGGCAGCAACTCGGCTCCGAATAAGGCTGATAAAGGCACGCTGGGAAGAGTAGATTGAGCATTTGACGTTAAAAATAATTGCACACATTTTCGGGAGGTATTCATTTACCGCCAGGTTTGCCATATTAACATGATTTTGTACGAGGTGCTAGGAATACTTTTACTGACGTAAAACGTGCCCCTTATCCGATTCTAGTGAACAATGGTAATTTCTGCAGTAATATGGATACCAGAGAAGAACGGACAGCATCATATTTCTCAAAAGAAATCATTTGAACATGCTAGCAATTAACGATGTTTCACACAACGTTGAAATATACAGAGAATTACGTGAATTTCGAATATGTTTTCACACAGAGTTTACAGATTGCCCCTGAAAATTTTCAAGTTAATTGACTGACTGGTTTCATAGATATTTCCTCTTGAAAATCTCGAAAATGTTTGGTTTACATAATTTGTAAAGTACACGGAAGTTATTCAATGAAAATTATAAAATTTGTCAAAAGTTCTTCGACATGGAACAATCTCATTGCAGTATAGAAAAAATTAAAACGATATTGTTTTTCTATTTCACGGAGGAATTTAATACTTTCAATTATTAACGTATCGAAAATGAAGGCAAATTTTTAGAAAAAATTTCTGTGTAATAAAAATTACAATATTACAAATCATTGAAAAGAATAACAAATTTTCTGAATTTTTAGTTGAGACATTTTTTTAATCTCGTCATTTGTAACTTTTCAACATTATTGTTCTTAAAATTCAATATCTTTGATGCTTCAGGGTCGTTGCTGTTTTTTTTTTTTTTTTTAATTCATTGGGATCCACTACAAATCATTATGATTTTTACTTTTAGATGGGAAACGTAAGAGCAAATATTCTTCATTTTAGGCCCCTTGTAAGCCGATGTGAAAAAAAAAAAATTTCTACAACATATGCATTAAAAACTCGTGTTTTATCCCGTTTCAGAAACGAAAAAACACTCGTTGTTAATGCATGTATTGTAGAAAATATCGTATGCACCACGGGAAGGAAGTAGGCGTTTTTCGTCTCGCGCGATGTTTGCAGAACTGGTTTTCAGTCTCGAGCGCCTTCGGCGCCTTACGACTTACAATTCGTTCTGCAAACATCGGCGCTCGACAAAAAACGTCTACTCTCTTTCTCAAGTGCATAATACACTATTATTTAAGGGCTGGTCGTTCCACCTCGGGGTAAAATTTATCTGACGGTTCGCCAATGTTAAGGCATAGCATTACCTGCCGGATAATTTTCATACCCGGAGGTGGAACAACCAGCCCTATAAGAACTTTAGTAATCATGAAATTTCTTCCGAAAATTCCCAGTGTCTTATTGATCCTTGATAAACGAACACAGGCGTTGCGAATGATTGAGCAATCTCAAGCACCCACGACACCGCGAAATAATTCTAGTGCTGTGTTGAAATACACGATACTTCATAGAAGTACGTGCCCAATGTTGATTTTCAATGCGCAGATTTAATTACGAAATGTTTGCCCATTCAATATTCGAATGCAGCATATATCGATAACTTTCGAAAATCACACTGTAGAATGAAGAGCGTCGCCAACCGCGTGCTATTGCCTATCGTTTGCATTAGCCATATTCGTCGTCACCCTCAACATTATGCCACTTCGCTACTAATATTGGCTACGCGCGATACAAATACAGCATCCAATGTATCCAATCACGTTTTGTTGTGAATGTGCATCCCATGCAGTGCCACCTGATTTTATAGAGGGGGTTTGTCGAGTTTTCGTTACTAAGTACACCCAAATACATGCCTATAGACACGGTATCTGTGTGTATTCGAACGCGCAAACCGTCCTGAGACCAATCGTGCTGGCCCTTGGTTTTGGGTTTGGTTCGTTTAGGTTTGCTAGGGCAGTCTTCCGATCTGGATAACGCTTTTCGACGTAATTTTTGTAATTTAATTTTCTTTAAGCTACTAAAGATATTACATCAAAATTAACTACATATATTTGTTGATACTTACAGAATTTTTACGAATTTATAAAAGTCAAGAACAATTCTTTTGGACACGTAACGGCTATTCGCACAAGTAACGAAAAAAAATCCCGCTCTTTTGTTCTAATTGGTTTCGCCCCTTCACATCACCGTTAAACACAACATCCAAGGAAAGTTACATAATCTGCGAAAATATATTTATCATTGGAACTAGAATGGGGAAAAAAAAAATTTATAATCCAATGCTGATATCGTGGAAATTGATCCTAAAAAGTGACGCTTTTTTTACTATCCGCGAGACGAAAAAAAACGATATCGATTCCAATATAGTATCGACAGGGATCCCTGACTGATGGATTCCAATTAACCACCGGAAAATAAAAGATGGTAAATGATATTAAAAATCGTCTGTATAGCAGATTTAATTTTAAGGTGGTGGAGGTTCTCAATCACGAAAAAACGCGTAGTAATAATAATGATTATTATTATTACTACGCCAATCGACTAATATGTCAACAAGCGTTATCCGAAATACGACTCAAGTATTTCGTAAATTACAATTCTCTGACGATTCCATTAAATCGTCGGAGGATACTCGTATTAAAGAGCTCGAAACCAATTCTGATCCAGATCCGGGAATAAAACGTCAGATTGGAGGTTATGTCTACGCTTGGGGCGCACTTGCGCTTCGGATCAGGACCCAATAGGTACACCCTGAAAAAAAAGTAGCACCGTAACTTACAAATTATGTCACGTTTATCAATCCTACTACGAAACGGGTACCATCTAAGATTCCTATGCGGACACCGATACCGGAGAGTCCCTGAAAAATTCCGATCAGGATTTGGTCTGATAGCACAAGTGCCTAACAACTGCTATCTCTTTTGTATCATCTCACCTCGCGAGTAATAAGTATGTATTACAAATCCCGACGAGATCGAATGATTATAATCGTTCAAATGGGGCTGTGTCGACGGATCGATGCAGTTGAATGCCCAATGCTCTCTCGCTTCAAGCATTTCGACCGATGCCTTGATGCCTTCCGTATGGGAGATACCGCAGTGTCGACGAACCAGTGAATGCTTTTTTTTGGGTTGGGTTAAGAGCTGTCACGGGCTCGGAACGCGGTTTGACTTTTCGTACCGGATAAAATCCAAGCACCGCACGTACGCGTAATGATAAGCCTACATATCCGAGATGTTAAATGTGCGCGTGCACCCATATGAACATTGAGTCAACTTTATAAGCGACAGGAAGCTGCGCTGCTTCTACACTACATCGTCAACAAACGTCATGGAATCTTCTAGTTATCAACAAATGAGAAAAAAGGAGAAGACATGCGGGAAGAAACTTGATGTAAGAAACAGGATATCTTGGATCATAGACTCGTTCTTCGAGTAGCAGCCAAGTTTGTTCATCGTGAATAGCAAAATTACTGTGTGGAGCTGTCTCGAAAATCAATTTTCGTGAACTTTTAAGTATAATTCTACTCCTGTTTTATTTTATGGTAATATATTAGATGATAATGTACATACACAATAAGCAAGCATCGATTAATTTTGACATTCTGTTCCGGTTAGTCGACACCCTCCCTCTGAGAACATTGCTCCTTTAATTAAAATAATTATAAAATCAGTGAAAACTACCCAATAAGAACAAACGTATAAATTCAGGAAGAATGTCCGCCTAGAAAACGTTTATTATACGTATATACGCATTGCAAATATTAATTATCTCAGCCACAAAGCACAAAATTCTCTCTATATATAAGGAAGTCAGGTTTTGATATTTGGCTTTGCCATCGCGATAACTTTGCGGTCGAGATAAATCAACGAGGAAGCAAATGTGCATGTTTCTAATTTCCACGCTATTTCCGTATTCAATACGTTATTTAAAAGTAATTCCATGTTTTAAACTTCAAAACTGCAGGAAATGTATTCGTTACTTTCCGGCTAAATCAATGCCGTTGAACAAATAACCATCGTTTACATCGCCAATCGACCTTACGATGTTGTAGAAAAACTAACATTTTACCAAATATTAGTATCCCCTAGTGAATTTTTTGCAGCAAGTAGCAAGTGCCAACTCGATGTTAGTAAATTCATGAAAGTTAAAGCTAGGATATTATTTTCTATAAGCATTGAAAATCAAAATTTTTTAAAGAACTGGAATTTTTTAGCGATTCTTTCCAAAATGCAAACCAAAAATTGTTGTCCCCTAGTTTAATTGCATTGACAGTGCTGCCTCGGCATTGGTGAATTCGCAAATGTTAAAGCGAACACATCATTTCAGAAAAAAATTCAAAATTCCAAATAATTAAATGTTTTAAAATCCATTTACCAGTAATTTTTAAACTCAATGGTGAACATTATAGTATCCTGTAGCTTATGTATGTGGTAAGTTATAACTTAATAGTGCAAAATTCACGAAAGTTAGAGTGCACATACCATTTTCCATAAATATTTGAAATTTTGAAAAGTTCAAAATTTCATGAAATCCGAAACTTCCTATCGATTTTCACCGAATTCGATACGAAACATCTGCGTCCCCTAGCCTATTTATGTAAGAATTTCGATTCGACAGCCGAAAAATTACGGAAGTTATAGCGAGTGCAGACATTTTTTTGTTTAATTCAAAATTCTATAATGTCTCAGATTTTTTGGCAATTTCATAAAATTTTGTAAAGAACCACGAGGGCATACTGCCTTACCCATCTGCAAAATTTGGGGACGATTTCTGAAGGTGTTCTCGAGTTATAAGTGTTTGAATTTTGCAAGACCAGCACGTACATTCATACATACACGCACATACATACATCTGGATTTTTTTTTCTATGTGATTTTTTGACGATTTGAAAAATTTTGAGCACTCTGACATGGAAATCTTGAAAAAAAATTCCATGAAACCAAAGCTTCCTATATGCGGAAGCAAAATTTATAAAACATTTTGAGATTGTCATTATTTATATACTATATTATATATTTATATATATATTATATACTATATATTTATATACTATAACCTTAAATTTTAAAGAATTACCAAGATCTCTTCATATCGACTTGTACTTATTGAATCGCTTACCCATCGCCAGCTATTCAAAATTCTCATCTTCGATAGTTGCAACCGACAGTTATGATATACTACGAGTATTATTATTGCGTTTACTGTTTACTGCAACGACACTATGGTATTTCTACGCTATATCCTGGACATGCATAGATCGGCGAGATGGTTTTGCCATTGCCAACAGACACTTATTAGCTACAGAGGCACACGGATACACACAAACGCATGCACGCAACGCTCATCACGGGGCATATAACCGAGAGAGGCGCAAAACTGCCGTCGGTGCCCGGAGAGTGTATAGATCCTGGCTATATAACACGAGTTTAGCACTCGCGAGACCAGGGCTAGTTGGGTAAACATTTAATTGCAGCCCACTCGCAGGCTCTACCGCGCCGCTCGCGAAATGGCCGCAGATACGTTCTCACGCCTCTCCGACTCGCTCTCCCTATCTCCCTATCTCTTTCTCTCGACACTCATATCCTTATACCTGTGTACTATAAAACCGTGCTGCACTCTCCAACGCCGCCTGTACCCATCGTGCTCGAATGGTGCACACAACCATCCATCCTTTCTCCACATCCCTCTCCTTTCTCTTCCTCCTCTTCTTTCTCCAACGCTTCTTTTTCTTCCTCATCTTCGTCCTACCCAAGCCTTGCGTTCTTGGTCAGGATCCGATCGTCCATCGATTCTCGAAGGATCTCACTCGGTACTCTTTTACTCTGCTTTCATAATTCTCTCTTTTTTTTCTGGATTGATTGTAACCTTCTAACTGTGCTGGAGATTATTTTCATCCCGGAGCAGTAGAAACACTTTCGTCGATTGTCCAATTTTTATGAAAATGGTAATTTCAATCGATTTATAGTTCGCATTTAAAAGTGCAATGAATACGTAATAAAGAGTTTTTCAAGAAGCAAAATAATCTATACCTGCAGCAAAGTCTCATTATTCAATCTCTATGGCTTGAGGTTACGAGCCCTGACGTAACTGTTCGAATGCCATTAGTTAAGGATGACATATATGCAATTGGACGAATTTTTTACACGCCATTGTTCGAACTCCGTATCTTAACATTTGTCTCTGATCATTTGATACACATTCCTGTGATTTTTTTATTGTTGGAATTGCCGGTATGACCACCCAAAGTTGTTCAACGTTCACGAATCCCTTGCCACGGTTCTAAGATTCAAATGGAGCCGATTTGATGCAGGACCCTCTCGTAATATGGTGTTTCGTTGTCACGGTAGTTTAGAAGAAGGTAGACGAATTATTGGGAATTCCACCTAAACGAAATATATAAAAGGATAAAATCTGCATTGCCGGACGTTAGCTGCACTGTTCAACCCAAGCGGAGCAGCGCGAACGGCTAAGAATCACGAAACGAAAGGGTGGGGGAGCCCCTGGAACGACAGCAGGAGCACCAGCAGGAGCAAGAGAAGCACCATATACTAGCAACAGCAGCAGCAGCAGCAGAACTCTGGAGAGTCGAGAGTGGAGAGCGGAGAGTCGGTGGTCCGAGGTCAGCGGGGTGCATGACCTTACCTGGAGGCCCCTTCCTTCCGTGGGCCCTCGGGGCATCCAGGCAGACAGGATGCGCTTCAAGATTACCTCGCCCGATACTGTCCACCATGATTACAGAAATCTCGTGGTAGCGGCGTGCGCGCCCGCGTGGGCCCATATATGATATATATATACGAAATGGTTCAACTTGTTCGTCCTCTCTTTGAAAATTCAGAGATTAACGCAACTCTCGAACTCACATTTTAATTAATCATTTACGCTCCGCGATCGTTTCACGACAACTAATTATCAAAATACATTTTTTTTTCTTGATTTCTCTTGAAGCCGGACTCTCGAATCTCATTGTTTTAGTATATGTTACTATTATATTGTATTATTATTATTATTATTATGAAACAGACTGCGTCTCTTGAGAGGCAGGAGCCAGGTGGGCCTCTATGCATACACGAGTGTTGCCGCTAGCAACTTAATAACCACGTACCACACGGTTTAACGTGTGCGTTATATATATATATATATATATATATATATATATATATATATATACAGGTACAGTATAGGTAAGAATGCGCTTCACAGCATCGCTATTATGCACGAAACACTCGAAGGGAGTGGGAGAGAGTATAGAGCAAACGAAGCGAGTTTTTTCAAGCTCACAAGTCAGCATGTATGCAATATATATACATATACATATATATGTATAGTTATTAGGGGGGCTTTGCCCCTTGCACGCTTCGCGCGTCAACTCCACGTCGACATATCCTCAGCCCAACTGACCCCCCCCCCCCCCCCCTTCCGCCCCCCAAGACCTAAAATGGCCGCAAATGCACCCCTGCATTTGTAAAATTTTCCAATTCTTGTACATGCCAGCAGAGGCGGCAGTAGCGGTGGCGGAGGCCACGAGGTCACAGGAAATGTAGGAAAGGATCGCTGATTCCCTGTCGTCCTCGAAGGAATTCATCCTACAAGGAATACGTTAGCACTAAATCCAAGGAAAAACATGATGATAGGATACCGTCGACGGTCGATGGAGTGTACTACCGTGTTTTTATGCATTGTATGCGTGTTACATATAGTTACACGTTTTGTACTTACGCTTATTGTCTGTCTGAGAGGTATAAGAGGATATTATTGTACTACTACTTGCTCGGGAGTTGTTGGTCAGCACGCGAGGTATAAAAATTAAAGAGATAAACAATGTAAGAAAGAAGGGAATAGATATAGGGAGCGATGGAAGGAGTCGTGGAAGAGGAGCAGAGGCCGAGCCCGCAAATAACCCTAATTTTGTCCTCGCGGAGAAGCCTGCATTCAGAAAGTCATTATCAAACGATCGCGAGCGTGTGTGAGAATTTGTACGGGCCGCTATTATAATTACGCGGGCGTTGCGAGATCTTATATACCTATATCCCACACATATATATGTGTATATATGAATATACATGTATACATAAGTGTTTAAGTATGTATTATAGTCAGGCAATATGGAATAAACGTAATACGTATACTGTCCTGTATTTAAGGACCAACATTTTTGCTACGCCACACTGTACAGTCTGTTCACAAGCAACCTTGTACCTCAAGAGTTCGAAAGATCGGCAAACCCATGGATAATGAGTACATAGCAAAGTGTACGCGCTATAGTAGTCCAGGAAATTTCGCATCATGACGGTAAACTGTGGTGTACAGGCCGTTCACTGAACAAACAGAAAATAACAATTTAAAAGTGAAATATTTGTTTCAATGGATACAATTTATTCATATTCAAGCAAAGTATCGATTTTAAAAGATTTTGAACAAAATTTCAATGATTTAGACACGCGTACTGAATGTCCAAATCACGATAGGGTCTCGCAAGTGTCTACAGAGTAGTAAGGTGTCATATCATCTTGCTAAACTGCAAATTTTTAATAATTTAACAGACAATGAATCGTGCAGTTTTTTACCGGAATACTTTAGCTTTTGGACGAAACTATAAACCGTGGATCAATTATGCAACAATAGATCTTCGGAACTGGCAATGTGTCCCACTGATGGCATGGTGTATTCCACCATTTTTTTCCGAGGTGAACAAAATCAAATCCGAGATCTCCAGTAGCGATTTCGATTGTCAGACTTGAATTACAAGGAGCTACCTTTATTTTTGTTGAAACTTCAGATCGAATGTGCCTATTGGTACAGTGACGTATTGAGATCGAGGTTAACGTAATGAGCGAACGATTACCAAGCTCAATATTTGTGGATGGAACGGTTATCTAACTAGCTACATGTGCACTCAATGGTCCATAGCTTCAGCGTGATGTGAGGCATCAAGTCTCCGAGTATCTCTATCTCCTTTCACTGTAAGAAGCATTAACTTCATTACTCTCGCACCCTTACGCGTTTTGCAACAGCTCAAACTTTACAACTACGAGGAACAGGCTAGACTTAAGCAAAAGCTAACAGTTTTCTGAGATAGCATCCATAATTATGTTAAAGAGTTAAAAGTTTGATTTTTCGGGAATTTATTGTAAACAAAGCATTGATCCAATCTTGTTGAAATTTTCAGGGTAGCTTCCCGTGTAGAAATTTTTTCCGGGCGCTAACTGGGGCCAAGTTAATTTTCCTCGATATTATCTAGGCCCAATGTTGGTCACCTGTATTGGGCCAACGGTGGCCTGTCCCGCTTAAGTATTTTGGCCCCTTACAGGCTTTCAAACTTGGGCCTATTTTGGTCGCCCGAATTGGCCCAAGTTTGGTCTTCAGTATTGGGCCATTGTTGGACCCAACAATTGGCCCAAGTTTGGTCACCTGTATTGGGCCAACAGTGGCTTGTCCCGCTTAAGTATTTTGGCCCCATACAGGCTTTCAAACTTGGGCCTATTTTGGTCGCCTGAATTGGCCCAAGTTTTACCGCGCATATGGGGCCAAATCAAATACGTGAGACAAGTCGAAATTGGCCCATTATTAGTTTATTATCGATAAATTAGCAATTAGGAATGATCAATGAATGAATTCAGTATTGTTATTTCATTATTTTTAAAAATCCTGTAAATTTTGCAAAAAAAAAAAAAACGTCACTGAGTGGGATTCGAACCCGCTATCCTCGAATCGGCGAGTTCAGCACTTTCTATCCTTAAATAATCATTTAAAAAAAAAATTAACGGGCTGGAGATTTTTTTTTTTTACGAATGTTTGCGGCTTCGTAGTCCGGACGTTATTTCGTCGAAATTAATTTCTATCCTACCTGAGATTTTAACTGAGAACTACCTAACGACCTACCTGACGACCGACACTCTACCACTACGCCATTGATATCTTATGACTCTAATGTATTAAAATGACATTAATCTACGAGTTCTAATTAAAAGCGCTGTCTCGCCAGGCTGGATGAACCAGCATGATATTCGGTAAAAAGGTGATATATAGTGAAAAAATATATTTAATTGTTAATTAACAAATGAGTTTTACTTGGATGCCTAAATAAACCCCGACTTGGCCCAACATTGGCACAGATTGGGCAAGCCTTAACAAAATTAACTTGGATGCCTAAATAAACCCCGACTTGGCCCAACATTGGCACAGATTGGGCACGCCTGAACAAAATTAACTTGGATGCCTAAATAAACCCCGACTTGGCCCAACTTTGGCACAGATTAGGCAAGCCTCAACAAAATTAACTTGGATGCCCAAATAAACCCCGACTTGGCCCAACATTGGCACAGATTGGGCACGCCTGAACAAAATTAACTTGGATGCCTAAATAAACCCCGACTTGGCCCAACTTTGACACAGATTAGGCAAGCCTCAACAAAATTAACTTGGACGCCCAAATAAACCCCGACTTGGCCCAACATTGGCACAGATTGGGCAAGCCCAAACAAAATTAACTTGGATGCCTGAATAAACCCTGATTTGGCCCAACTTTGGCACAGATTGGGCAAGCCTTAACAAAATTAACTTGAATGCCTAAATAAACCCCGACTTGGCCCAACATTGGCACAGATTGGGCAAGCCTGAACAAAATTAACTTGGATGCCTAAATAAACCCCGACTTGGCCCAACTTTGGCACAGATTAGGCAAGCCTGAACAAAATTAACTTGGATGCCCAAATAAACCCTGACTTGGCCCAACTTTGGCACAGATTGGGCAAGCCCAAACAAAATTAACTTGGATGCCTGAATAAACCCTGATTTGGCCCAACTTTGGCACAGATTGGGCAAGCCTTAACAAAATTAACTTGGATGCCTAAATAAACCCCGACTTGGCCCAACATTGGCACAGATTGGGGAAGCCTTAACAAAATTAACTTGGATGCCTAAATAAACCCCGACTTGGCCCAACATTGGCACAGATTGGGCACGCCTGAACAAAATTAACTTGGATGCCTAAATCAACCCTGACTTGGCCCAACTTTGGCACAGATTGGGCAAGCCTTAACAAAATTAACTTGGATGCCTAAATAAACCCTGACTTGGCCCAACATTGGCACAGATCGGGCAAGCCTGAACAAAATTAACTTGGATGCCTAAATAAACCCCGACTTGGCCCAACTTTGGCACAGATTAGGCAAGCCTGAACAAAATTAACTTGGATGCCTAAATAAACCCTGACTTGGCCCAACTTTGGCACAGATTGGGCAAGCCTTAACAAAATTAACTTGGATGCCTAAATAAACCCCGACTTGGCCCAACATTGGCACAGATTGGGCACGCCTGAACAAAATTAACTTGGATGCCTAAATCAACCCCGACTTGGCCCAACTTTGGCACAGATTAGGCAAGCCTGAACAAAATTAACTTGGATGCCTAAATAAACCCTGACTTGGCCCCAGTTAGGCAACAGTGAGGAAGCCTCTATAGGGGATGCCCTGTTGATGCCCATAAGGGGCCTCTTTTTAAATTGGGACGCCCAAACAATTTTCTACACGGGTTATTGAACTACCGATCTACCTAGAAAAAAAAATAGTTTGGCAGAACCACTGATATGAGAGTTATGAGGATGAAAAAATTTTTTAATCACAATTGCCATTAGTCAGTGTCGGAAGTTCTTTTTTTTTAATTCATTGTTTTATTCCGAACTCTTTGAAGTTATAAGCAACAATGCGATTAACTCGAGCATTCTCGAGTATGTATCGACTATTATGAAATCATATATATTACCTCAATTATGAAAAAACTTGGATGTGTCGTGCTAGAAACACGTGCGGTTGAAAAACGGCCATTATTATATTGATAGTATAGTAGAATCCATAAATAAAACATGTATACTCACTATGATAAACGAATTGGAAAAAAAAAATTCTACTCGATACTTAACACTAAGCAAGAAATTAGATACGCTCGTGAATTTGAATTTCCCATTCTACGATTGGCTCCCACATTAAGAATCAATGGGATTAATAAATCAGAGTGGTTTGAATCGCCATATGTGGGTAATGGATATCAGAATTAACAAATTTAGGCAACAGTTTTAAGCTTCAATATCTTCAGTGAAGGTACATCGTGCATAAAACTCGCTCCGGTGGGTTAAAATTATCCTTCAACGTGTTCGAGAATTAGGACACTCGCATCTATTCGTTTTTGATTGATGTACTTTGCATTTTGACAGTGTGGTTAGTTATTGAAAAATGGCTAGAGTTTGTAACCCCGGTGCTATCCGTATCCCCCCCCCCCTCCACCCCCCGATGAGCTTAGTTCTCGAGGAGCTTTTGGGATCTCTCCTTCGAAATTGCCAAGATATATAAATATAGAGTTCTGACGGAGACTACGACTATAGGGGGTCGAAAGTGGTGCCATGTAGTGCTTGAGGACCATGAGGGCGTGTGTATAGCATCGACGAGAGACGAGAAGGACTCGAACGAGCTTTCTCCTTTCTCTCTCTCTCTCTCTCTCTCTCTCTCTCTCTCTCTCTCTCTCTCTCTCTCTCTCTCTCTCTTTTCCATGATCTCCTATATGGTAGAGCTGGAAGAACGCCTGCGGGACGAAGCTTCACGAGATTACGCCCGATATTACGGCTAGGGGGGTCAGAATCGTGACTTTAATCAATTAGCGGGGGTTTCTCGGCTCCGGGAAATCGTCGACGACGACGACGACGACGACGACAACGAGGAGGAAGCAGAGTACGAGGACTGCGACGATGATGATTAGTAATTCCCGAATCTGGTATGTCTCGAGGAACCAAGAGAACGCCGAGATTCGATCCACGAACTCCCCCCGCTCGCCATGTTTCTCGTATACTCTGCTCTCGGATACCTTCTTCTGTTAGCATTGATTTCCAATTCCGATAGTGATTCATGTTTACCCATACGGTATTGATAATTATACTCGAATACTCATCGGTCGGTATTTCTTTCAGTTTTTTTTTTTTTTTTCTTTTCGGGTTGATACCCATTTCTCGTGCACCACGGCTCTGCTGAACGGATAGCGAAACAGTGAGCATATAAACGGCGCAGTGCCCCTTCTTTCAAGAGTGTCGCGCATTAAAATACAAAGTGGCACATTAGCATGTTGGCTCGTGAAGCGTCGGGGTCAAGCGATCGTTGTCAAATCCACCAATGACGATCGCTTTCGTGATGACCGCACGGAATACAAGCAATACATATTCAAACGCAGCAAGGTCTTTTTTTTCCGTGGAACATAATTTACAGCGATCTTATGGTATATGTGTCGTTAACTCGCATATATTCAAGTGTATTGCCGAGATAATATGAGGTCGACCACAGGCAGCGTCGTTCACACTTTGTCGGGACGTATGGAGATTCAAACCAAAAGTGTTATCTAAAATATCACACGCCGTTTTTATGTTCTGATATTCTCCTATCGTGGAATCGATTGTATTTCGACTCAAGAAGGGCATTCATTTAATTCATATCATCCTTAATCCTGATGCAGCCTTAACGAAGGACATAAATTTAGTGAATGACAGCAGACTTCCGATCACAGTCAGGTAGCATGCGATTGTCAACACGATAAAGTGGAAACGAGGCATACTATTGAAAGCTATGAAAGCTAATCAAACTATGTAAAGCCATAAATTTATGGTTCATGAAGAGTTCATTTTTCGAATTGCCGGAAAAAATTGCCTACACTCACCGCAACTCGATAATCCTGTTTCGGTAATTTTATTATTTGTTCGTTAAACTATCTTGGCTATAACCAATCAATCGAAGTTAAGAACTCGCGCATAAGTCTTAGTTACGATATATTTTCAGTTAAGTCAATGTTAAAAAAAAATAGTTATAAAAGGAAGTTTATAGTTGGAATGACTACTCTATTGTGGTCCCTCAACGATATTACATCCTATCGTTTAACGTTGCTTTATGGCGTGATTACTACAATAGATATAACCTATGTACTACATAGTTGAAGTTGTCGAAGAGTCATTTTAACCTGGGTTTGCGCGTGGTGTTTGCTGAATATACATACATTTTTTTCATATTTTTTTGCGCAGCGAATTTTTCTAAGTTCCATTTTTTCCTTCGCAAGCGACTATTCTGCTGCCTAATATTGAATCAGAAGCCGCTGCTTCATAGACGAGCAGAAGGTATCAAAAATAATCATCCCAGCTTCGTGGTTGTGTCAAAATTTTATTTTTACCAGAGCCGAAATAATACAATCTCGGTTCGCTTGCTCGCTCACTTACTACCCGAGCTCGACTATGCTTGCGAGAACGATCTCGAGGAGATGCGCAGCATAGCGGCTGCTGTCGCAACTACTGACTAAGGTAAACGTACCAATAGCTAGACATGTAAGGGAATATGAAATTTCTACCTTAATTCTTTCACAGAACGATACATTATTCTGACAAACTGCTGCAACCAACATCGAGTCTATAGAGATTTTAGTTTCCGAAAAACATGTTTTTATAACTTTCATTACCGTGTTTTTATTGTTTGTTGCTAAAAACTTTGGGAGATATACAAATGCATCAGTAGCTGGACACCCACTTTTCGGTACGTCCCGATAGTGGAACGTCGGACGACCCTATTTCTGGACACTCGCGGATTGGGTTGGGTTACCTATATAGGTCTCTATAGATACAGATTGACATGGGCATGGTGCGTTTACTTGAAGAATTTATACGGGAAAAATATATATTTAAACGACAAACACGTATTTATTTGTTTCTTTTCGGGAGGGAAGTCGGAGGCAGTTTTTTCGAGTTCCTGATAGTAATACAACTGATACTAAGTCAGTAAAATGTAGCCACCTATATCCGACAGGTTTTCCGCATTTTCTCTATACCCTCGTGCAAATTTAATGCATTAGAAAAATCCTTGCTGGCCACTCTCGCACAGATATCCCTGCTTTCACAGCCTCGTAGATCGAAGAATGTGAACCATTGTCTGCAAACTGCATTGAATATTGCAGACAAAAATCACGTGGCAAAATGACCAATTAATGATTAATAATTATTTATAATTCATAAGTTAAACAATAAGGATCAAGAATATATGTAATAAGAATTAGATTATGTGCTTCGAAATTTTATCAATAGCTCGGTGGTCTGATGCTACACGTGTCACTTGATTTTCAAACTTGAGTCTATTTAGGGTTCTTTAATATTTTGAATCTAATAAAAAAAATTTAAACGGCTATGGCATAGTCATTTTTCATTCTCAAATAGGATATTAAGAAAAAAAACATTAGTATTGACCAATATAAATAAAACTTGCTATGAAATAACAACATAACATCTATCTTACAATCAAAAGGAATGAATTAATCTTATGCATTGTATATTTTCTCGGATTATTATACAAAAAAATGTCACAGTTAATTACTGAATAGCGGCGGAATACATTTTGAGCACGTATCCATCGATTAATCACTCGACTCTTCATAAATAAGATCACCACAACCAATTTACTTAGTTCTGGTAACAATAAAATTGTTCATATCGCTAAATAAATATTTGACGGTACTAAATTTTCATAGTTGTGGTCTTTTATAGTTGCTACAACTATTCAGATTTCTCTCACAATGTGCGATTTGATACTGATCAATTTTGACCAGGATTTTTTGGCACCACGGTATGGAAAGTGGGACATTTTGTGGAAAAAATTTTCTATGATAGTTTTTACGGGATGAATCGACGACGACTATCTGGAAATTCGCCTATAAATGAGCAAACAGACTTAAATTTCACGACTTGCATTGGTGTACCGATATACAAAGATTCGAGAAGGATTTACATCAAGGTCTAAGTTGGATAGAACAATCCTGAATTCCTGAAACACCAGAAAGACAATATATCCAGCTGGCCTACTTGTATCAACGCTGATGGCGCTGGCGGGAGGTCCAGGCTGGCCGAAGTCTCTTCAAACTCACGATTCCCTTGGACTCTGTGAGTTTCTTTTCGTAGGCGCTCGCGCGTTTCACTCGCCCGGTATAAACGGGATGTATGTCTATACATCATCCGTATCTCATGCGGTGTACTATACGCAAACCTATGTACATTTCAGACGGACGAGCTGTTGTATGTATATTTATATACATAGATATATGTGGATATAAGCTACAATCAGAATGTGAAAGTTCAGCGGTAACGCGGCCATCTGCGAGACAGCTAGATAGCTCGTTGCTCCGGCACACGCTCTCAGCTCTCGCTCGATCGAGCACCTTCGTGAGCTCACCTTGTGCTCCGCTATATACATAAGGCATTCCATTCGAATATTACCAACGTTTTAACTCATCGTCCATTTTAATTTCACACATGAACTTTCGTATTATTCACACAACACTGAAAAGCATGAGGATTTTTTTTTTTTAATTTTTTTTTCGCTAATCTCTGTTTGCAATGATTGTCGTTCGGAAAATGTATAACAGATCAAATAAGGTCTCGATCCAACGTACAAAATCTGAAAAAATAAATCCGTTCGATATAACGAAATGTGAGCCATACAGGCCATATAGAGCTAACCGCGAGAAACGAACAAAGCAGAGAAGTGAACACCAAATGCCTTTGGACTGCGACTCGAAAAGGTCTTATATTCTTTCGAAAAATGAGGATTCCATCATGAATCGCAAAAATACCTAACTGAAAAATCTGAAAAAAAAAATCCAAAGATGCTGCAGTGTACGATAATGTTTTGTAGCTCAACTTCTGCTACGAATGAAAAAAAAAAAAAAAATAAACCTAGCGAAAGAGAAGATTTTTACGATTGACGTAAAAATGTTATGCATAAAAAGTGAATTGGTTTTTTAATTGAAACATTGGTAGGCGAAATCATGGAACAAATCGGAAAGAGTTGCAAATCGGACAGTTGCATGTCGTGTTGGCTTAGGCTGGTTAATATTTTCATGTACAGTCGAATGTTCAGGAGCTCTACGTGCGCTGCGTGTGTGGAGATTCATGCATCCAATATTTGTCATGATCTAAACTATGTTGATTCGCCTTCAAGAATTTACAAATTTTTGAGCTTTTTTCCGAATAACTAACTACATGATCTTGACAAAGTATATCCATTTTTAATATCTATTGATATATCTGGTGTATTTTTTATCCGAAATTAATTGTTATGCGCTATAATAAATATATTATCAATTATCACTTCAGAAATCAGAAAAACTCGATCAGCACACACACACACATATTCCCAGGCACCGAGCGATAATTGTGTTACTACCGAACTCCCTTTACAGAAACTTTGCCCGACACAGTACTAAAAAACGACGCCACATACAGGCCCTCGCAGACACAAAACGATCCAGGGGGACTTACAGACACCCAGCTCCAACATACTGTTCGATTTTTTTCTCTCAGGAAAGGCAGTCCATCAACCAATTTGAAGGACCGTAACAAAGATTGGATGCGGTTTTTTTCTCTCAATTTAAAATTCAATATCTTGAAAAATTATAAACGAACATGGCTTTGTTTTTAATTTTTTTCTATCCTTCAAAGTCTCCTCTGCAAATTTTGTATAATAATTTTTTTCTCAAAAATAAAAATTAATGACGTAGTCATCGATATCTCTTGAGAGATACATTTTTAGGTCTTCCTGGACTATAGTAGAGATACCAATTGTTGTAGTCACCTGAGGACAAATTCAAAAGAAAAAAATTTATGAACTGCACTCGATTAGTTGTCGTGAAGTCTACAACAAAGTGATCGCCACCAGTGTGATACTAGCGTTCCTGGTAGTCCAAACAATGGATTGAATGTATTTTGATAGATGGAAAATTAAAAATTTAAAAAGCGAGTTTATTTCAGCAGGAAATACTTGAAGTTAAATGCAAATTTTCCACAATTTATTATGATACAGGCGGTCTTCGAAGGTTACTTATTTTGCTATAATTTATAGAAAATTGCTAGGAGCATACACCTGATGGTTGAGCGGTAAATTTTGAATCTTATACAGATGAAGACTTGCACAAACACTTTAAAAATTTTCTCACTTATGATCATCAAAACCTCTCAATCAAGCCGCACCTCTCCACCATCAGCCGATAAATTATTAATAAATAGTCGACATTGCAAGTCGGTATATCCTATTTTGGGGGAATCATAATCTCACTGCACCCAGGTTTACACGACCAATATCTCACAAATCGAACCTACGAAGCTATTGTTGTGAATAAATTCGTTAATCAAGGCATAGAAATTAACGGCAATTCTCTTAAATCCATTTGCAAGAAATACAAATTTGTAGGCAGAACTTTTGCCGAACAAGAGTCTGCAATCGACGAATTAGGCAAATGTTCTTTATCAATGAGATAATCCACGTATAATATGGTCCAAATGCGAATGATCCTCGACCAACCTGTAGCACATCATCCCACGTCTCTACCCTGAACTGGTTAGCGGGCCTGCTCTTGCCTCTCATGTGTGCGTTTATGTATGTATGTGTGTGCGTGCGTGTGTGTGTGTGTGTGTGTGTGTGTGCGCGTGTATGTGTTTGCCTGCGGCCCACCGACAAGGCAGGTGAGGTCTATGTAGCCGTATAACGGCTGTTGCTATTTGCATCGTCGCTCTCGTCGCAGTATAATTACACTGCCCTCTCGTAGATCCATTCCAATCGCGAACTATGCTGCTAGCGAGCATCGTCGAACACGAGGCTACTAAATACACACGGGCACTGATGCTCACGGACATAGACAAGCCATAGAATGATGAGACGTCCTGCCGAGCTGCTACTGCTGCTGCTTGTTGCGTTGGATGTTCTATGGTTGAATGTTCATCGCTCGCGCCTGTTGAGCCTCGATGGACACCGCACACACGTTACTATAATCCTTCAACAAAATGATCTACCAGCAGTTTCCTTCTTCTGTATCCCCTCGTCTATCCAATTTCGTATTTTACAAGCACATTTCTGGCGTCTCTGGCTCTGCCAACAACGCGTGGTTGCGCTGCCTCCTCTCGAGTCGAGAAGTTATCCGTGAACGAACTGGCCGCAGTGGGAATAATTTAATTTCATCATCTTGACAGAGCCTATGTAATCCTCGATTACTTCTAAAGTTCATAACTCGATTATTGCGGCAATATTTTCGTCCTTTTGCACTCAATGTTTTAGAAATTTGTCCATTAATCACAAGCTTTTCAAAGACATTGCTAAGATATAATAATGACACAATGGTTTGAAGGTAATCATTGTACTTTGCCGTCTCTATTGGAGAATTTTATGAATTGAAAATATTTTTATTCTGAAACACTTTTTTTCGAGACTGCAAAGTTTCAAATCACGTTGTCGACTTTCCCGCAAGAAATTTCGATTTTAAAATCATTATTTTTGCACACGATACACGAAAAAATCAGCTCGCCATGGGATCAATTGAAAAATGAACCTACTCAACAAACCCTTAACAAACCCTGGAGATTCGATTCATTTAATAATCAGCTAGTTCACGAAATTATGAGCTTTTGATAGATTATATAAACCTTTCACAATCCTACACAAAAAGCAGGGTCGTGGGATATTTGGCAAAGAAATTTCAGCCAGCAATTCACGATGTAACTGGTCAGCGGACAGCCCTCTGCTACGAGTTGCAGTAATTCATACAAATTTTAATTATTTATAAAAATATTTGTGTCCCTCATCAAACTCTGCGTCCCTTTTATTTCCATGCGTGATGAAATTATATTAAATATCAAAATCAATTAAGAATTATCCAATCGTTCAATATATTTATTATAAAACTTTCGACAATTTTGAGGTTAGCCGTGGTAAAACGATTCAAAGAACTAGTCAAATAGATAACGGAAAATTAAAATTACTTTTGAAAAAGAATCAATTCATATGCTGCGAGACATCGCTATAGTTATTATAAATTTCAACAGCTACTATTACGTGTTATCAGATTTTATATCTTTCTCCGACATTGTTATTGCTAAAATAGTCTCTCGCATAATTAGTCTACCGCAAAGACTACTTTAAAAGGTAATTAATAATTCGCAACCCTTCTTGCGTGTAATAACGGGACATAGAAGTTTCATCGTATTTATCGCGATTCTTTCCTCCGGATCAAAGGATATTTCCAACCACACGATATATTCTATATGTGTGTACTCGATGGTCCAGCGATCTTTTCCATCAGCAGTAATCCGTATGTTATAAGAAAGGTGGAGGATCAAGTGGAGGAAAAAGAGGAAGAAGAAAAAGAAGAAGAAGAAGAAGAAGATGAAGATGAAGCAAAGAAAGATAGCCCGAAGAACGAGAGCAGATATTAATAACGCGAGCCGTTGGGCACTCTTGCCGTACTTCGTGTACGCGGTATAGCGTAGTATATGATTGTTGCGTGCTTCTCGCTCCCCTGGCTTTTGCCTTCCTCAATCTAAATGTTGCTTCGCATAGCGTGGCATGTGAGAGAGAAGAGGAGCGAGCCACGCGAGAAACAAGAGAGGAGCAAAGAGGGCCTCTCGGCCGTTCTCGTCGGCGGCGTGCCTCGCCTCGCCTCGAGCAGACACCGTGGGAATCTTGGGCGGACCCCGCATCGGGCCCCGTCCTAGACGCGTGTAACCTTGTAACCTCCTCCGACCTCTCTATCCTTTCCCCCTCTCTTCCTATCCTGTTGCAACGCTCTTCGCCTTCTGCTTCTTCTTCGTCTTCTTCTTCTTCTTTTACTTTTGGTACTTTCTTTAGTCTCATTTCGCTATACCTCGTCCCAACAGCTGCCATTACTTATATCTATTTATTGTCATATTTGACGATTGAGGAATGAGTGATTATTCGGTGAAACGGCAAGAGGGATTTTATTGTTTGGTTTTTACTCATCCGCGCTATATGACGTCTTATTCAAGACTTGCTATCCGTTACTACCCGTTAGCTGCCACGCTATCCCAGTTTATGTCAACCGTCGTCCAACATAGAGTCGTCTTAGTTATCCGTGCATTTCGAGTTTTGAGTATCGATTTTCAGTCAGGTAAATGTTGAATGTTAAAACGTCAAGTCTCGCTTTAATAACCATAACAGTGCTATATAAATATTTTTCCACCACCGCTGCTGTGTACGATAATTTAAAACCTTACCGCAGCCCTAACAAATCCCTATTTGTAAAGAAAGACTCTGTTTGGGTTTGCTTGAGTTGGGCTGGGCTTTGCGGCATTTCAAAGATTGAATTATGTTTGGTCTTTGGTCAGGTCAATTGTTTGGGTCAAGTTGGGTTTGGATTTGGTTGCAAGGGGGCGTAGCCTTGAGTCTTACTTAACCCTATAGTATATTATATAAATCGTTTACGTCAAAAAAAAGAAGAAATGGAGCAAGCCCAGGTGAAATCACAAGTTGTAGCAGATTGCTTCGAATTCGGGCACCTTAACATTTTTCAAACACCATGTGTTTTCCAAAGGATCGTGTGTTTTCGAGGCTATAGCTACTCTAACTGCGGTGGTAACCCATTTCAAATATCGAACACATCACAACGTTATATGCTTAAGGGATTTGTCGTGCGACCGCGGCAGTATGGGGACCAAGCGGAACTGTTGGCGCCTTGGTAATCAGTGAGCGACGCATCCACGAAACGGAAGAGACTAGGGTTGGATTTTCTTGCACTGCTAATATACAAAAAATTTTATGGGTGTGATCGTTTGAAATTTTTTTACCGCACTTCCGAGCAATGCTATCCCAGCATATTGTGATGTTTCATAAAAATCTTACGAATCGTTTGAAAACGACAAGAACAAGAAGAGTAATGCATGCATTCAGTATAGGGGATACATATGTAAAAAAATAATTCCAAGTTCATCAGCGTTTATCCCAAATTTCAAAATTTTAATCGCTCTGAAACTCTATAGATGTTCAGAAAAGATCATAATTAATACGTGTATGAAATTTCAAAAAAATATCATACAAGGACCACGTCGTGATAACCACCTCAAATATCAACGCAATTTGTTTTGAATTTTATTATTAAATCAAATTGCCTGAAAATCTGAATAGCTGATAAGCTGCTTAACTTGGATGCCCCAAGTCCATAATTGCAGACATCTCATAGATGGTTCTGATGATCTACCAGCATTTTGATTTATAAATTGATTTGGGTATAACTTCACTGAAATATTGCCACCACCGTGTAGACGTGCATAAAAATAAGAAATGGTCAAATAGAGACGACAATGGGCATTGTCAATATTATAGGTTGCACACAGAAACGGAGCAACAGACCAAACAGACAAAGACAGGCCAGAATAGTAGAGCATGAAAGCCTCTGTAGGATGAACATATATAGTATACATATATAAACGTATACAATTAAATTGACTTCAGCAGTATTTGTCACCGTCAATAGTTGAGTTGATTACAGCTTAGCCGTGAACTTTTACTTGAGCATTAACTGACGAGCGGGAGGCAGTTTTCTGAGTTTCTGATGACAGTACAATGAAAATTCTATAAGCTATAGGCAACTGTATTGGCCAGATTTTCCGCATTTTTCCTGCGGTAAGTCTCAAGAAATGAAATGTAAAATAGAAATCGGAAGGGCTAAGAGGTAATAGGATATGATATATCAAAGGCTAAGGATGCCGTATGATTGTAAAATCCGTATAGAGAAAAGGGTTCTCAGAACGTTTTCAGGGGGGTCCGGAAATTTTGCCAAAACACAATCGCAGTTCCCCGCGGCTGCATGGACCCACGTGTATTTAGGTTTTTTGCCAATCTCATGAACACGCGCGCGCATACATGTTATGTACAGAAGGAAGCAAAGAGATTGAGCGGAAGGTGAGGGGATGAGGAATAGATGCGTCGAGCGTGCCGGTAACCCCCTTTCCTGGCTAAATTATCATAATGACTCGCAGAACAGAAGCATAGCCCGGAGCGAGAACACCATCTCTCGGTGGGACCAGGCGTTCAGTGCATATTCACGTGCTATTCCATCTCGCCTGCTCCTTTCTTCCATATAACACGCATGGACTCTCAGCTTTCTCGAGATCCTTAGTAAGTGTACACATATATATATGCATGTATACCTACCGTGTATAGGTGTATATGTTTGGCGCGAGAGTTCCATGAAGCTCCTCCACTGATGCCGGAGGCTTGAAGCGAGAGGAGCAAGATCGTGGCGTACCAAGAGTCGAGACACACTGTATACATAATTACGAATATATAGCTAATATGCAGATATGCATGTACATCGTCTTCTTAATGCTATACTTATACAATTATAACCCATGAGTCTAATTAATATCCATGCAATGCCATCCTGGTTCAACCTAATACTTGAGTTTTCCTATTTGCACACACACACACACACACACACACACACACACGCGCGCGCACGCACACACACACACACACACACACACACACACACACACACACACACACACACACACACACACACACACACACACACAGAAACACACATGAACACGCGTGCAAACTAGTTTGTCTTTGCACTTAGAGATAATAGATAAATCTCACCAGATAAACTACTAATATATCTTCTAAGCTTAGTCCTTTATAAAAATTTTATTCGTCCTTTAATCCCTAAGACACGTGGCTTACAAGATACACCAAACAATAAATTCCGCTAAGATATAACACTGCCCGTATTCCTCGTACCGAAATTGCCATCTGGAATCTGGACTTGGAGTTAAAGGAGGCCCATCATCGTGTATACGATAAAACGGAAGTGAAGTATCTGGACAAGAGTGAATGTCGCCGACCCTGCGCCAGAAACCTGCTCACTTCGGGATGAATGCCCCAATAAGGAAAGTGAATACGTAGAGTTTCGCGATGGTAATTATGTGACGTATTAATACCAGTTATTCCCCGACACTCGTTTCTCCGACTGTGCGGTTCTATTCATGAGTTCCCTCTTCGGGACATGGACGCTTCCGCTTTTGCTTCGTCGTAGCAGTTTGTCCGCGCAGTGTGAACGAGAAAGGATGCATAGGAATGCCGAGAAAATTCAGGTTCTCCAACAAACGTTCTCTCGTACATACGACGCTGAACAAGATTTATCCAACCTCATCGCCCATTAAATCTGCCCAGAAACTCAGCACGTTTCTTTCGATAATAAGTCTCAAATTACCTCAAGGTGTATTATTCTCTTGCATGCAAGTATGTATGCAGTATGTCTAGTGTTGCAATGATGAGTACATCATCCAATACATCTGTGCTCAACCATGATTCCGGGATCCAACTGGTGTCCCTCTGCACACATGTTTATCTCCTCGGTGTTATCATCTCCCGACAAAATACATATATATACGTTTCCACGTGTATATTATACATGTATAGTATCTATCATCTATAGAATTTCATGAGAGTGTCAAACTCGCATCAGCCAGCTACACTATGGTGGATGAAGCATCCGTAGACCGGTGACCACGCGTCAACAGGAGTAGAGAGATACGGACGAGACAGACGCACGATCCGAGCTGTATAGTGGATACAACTGAAATTCACGTGTATATACATGTTTATATGTATACATACATATATATATATATATATATATAATATAGTAGTGGTGTCACAAGAGATGAGAGATCCGGCATTTGCGGAGTGAGCTCGCAGAATTGCGTTCTCTCTCATCGGATACATCTCGGCATATGTTTGGAGCCGAATAACATGGATCTCATCACGCTTGCTTCGGGGTAACGGGACGTGCGAGAGCGTAAAGCACACGAAATCTTGATGGCATCGCTTGGTCCCGCTGCTCCCCTCCCTCACGTCGTAATCGTCTCTTCTCGTATAGTCGTAACGTGTATCTGCAGCTCTCTCCCCCCCCCCCCCTACTCTCTCAGTAACTCGTATATATTTGTGCGCAGGCTGGATTGGTTTCGCACCTTCGAATGAGCCGACACTTATAGCCCCGGTATGTAAGATCTCGTATACCGTTACGGCGTGAACTATAAAAAGATCCCATGAATTTCGAAAATATATACATATAATAACAATAATCAATCCACATGTAATAATAATAATAATAATAATAATAATAATAATAAAGTGCTTGTCTCTCCAAAATCATAAAAATTTGAACGGGAACATTGCAGTCAACAGTCCCTGATGCGCTTATGAACGCAGTAAGCCTGCTATTCGCCAAACACAACCGTAATAACATCCCGTATTAAGATTTGAGCACACGAGTCGATTTTAACCCCGATGTCGTTAAATGTGTCTCTCACTTTTGGATTCTCGACCGAGTATTCCAAACTCCCTTGCTGCTAGAACATCATTGCAGGTTGGAGCTGAAAAATTAAATTCTACACTGTACTTGATTGTTGACATGGAATCGATGACTCAGCCACTATTGGGGACTCAACAGGGAGCGCCGAATTTTAGGCTTACCACTGGATTCGGATAAATGAGAAGCCAAAAAAAAAGATTTAAACTACTACTTGGGGGTGTGTATATATCGTCAATGATTTTTTTTTTTAAAAGAGAGCACGGAAATGAGGTATGTGAAACAATGGAAAAGGCAGTGCTATCTTAAAATAGAGATGAAAACCGCTATCGGTGTCCTGACGTCTGTAAATCGTTAATGTGACAGGATATTGATCTTCTTTTTCTTGTTCTCATATCTTTCCTCGGTTTAATTGTGATCGGCTGGTGATATGAAGCGCTCGGAGTTCAATCATACTATCGTTTGGATCGTAGATGAAGAACCTGACCTACCATAGCAACGCTCCAAGGGAACGCATTGATCCTAAACATCGGTAATAACGTTCGTGTACCTGAAATTTCGTAGAAAATTTGGTAGATACACTTATGCTCAAAAAATCCTCCGCACACAGACATGAACAAGCAGATTATAAATCGCCAGATATCGTGCACAACCGCGAGAACCCTTTCGTTGGTTATATCATGGAACTAAATTATTTCGTAGAAAAACTTCGCTTGGTATGCCAGTGAGGTCGCGGGAACGCTCGAGCTACAGCATCATACTAAAATTTTTCGTGATACTGGCGACGACCGAGTTAAGTGTCCGAGCAACGTCCACCATGTTTATAATAATAAATTCATGTGAAAACGTGCGTCACGAAGATCCTACGTAGATAACACGGATGCTAACGACACTCGCACGTAGAGTTGTCATCTCTCCCTTCCAGGTCCAGGCACTTTTAGACACTCTTCAAGGTACACAAAGCGTAAGCATACCGATGCGCAGATACGCACGTGAGCGTTCAAAAACCCGCTCACTAACACACCACTTAAGAGCGACTCGCGTTCACTAATGCTTCCTTCCCTACGCTCTCCCAGTGTCATGCTCGATATTTCGTTAGAAAACCAAAGCAAGCATTTAAATAACAAAAAAAAACGCCATCGATGTTGTACACAAACTTGGGAGAAGTACATTTACCAGCGTCGTTCTGTTCAACCTTAAAAAAAAGGCGGCAAGTAAATTCGAATATTCTAATGCACATAATACCAAGTTACACCTGGCACTGTTAGTTTTTATTATACTTTGTGAGAGCTTATGTTGCATGTTAAATGAGAACCACTGCTCATCATCTAAAAATTAATTGCGCGAAGAATTTAAATTAACGGAAAAAAATTAATATCAAAATAAAAAAAATATGCTTGCGTGCCACTGCATTCACAGAGAATGTGTAAACATATTAGCTGGTGCGAATTGTCGTGGGAAATATGAGATCTCGGTTTGAGTGAAAAACAATTCAATTTCTGTAACAAAATAATAAGAATCGTATTAGAGCGCGTTCTTTTCAAAATTTATTGCTCTTCAACTTCTTTTATGCAAGCAATTGAAACACGTGTTCAGTGCGGTGTGCTTGTGCGTTCCATATTACATATAAATCTGTGAGTGTCAAAACGTTATAATAAAAAAGATAGTTTTAAAAACATTTCCATATTTAGTGCGTTCAACTAATATATCATGTGTTTTCTTATTTTTTCAATTTAATGCGTGACAACGAATATCGATAGCCGGACAATTACTTTCGTTCGTCGGTTGAAAGGGTAATTAAATATTTTATAACCAACTTTAAAATAAAAGTTTTTAAAACAACGATTATCCTCTAAGTATTTGTAACAGTATTTCCTTCTTAAAATATTAATCAGTTAACTGTGTTTGACGAGTGTACTCGCCACGGAGTGCTTATTGGTGCGTGCTCTCAAAAACGGGGTGCCACAGCTAACAACAAAAATTACCGGTAAGAAAATTTCTGTATAATACAAAATAATTATTATAAGCCGATAGCCGAACTATAATGTTATTGTGTACTATACAGAAATTTTCTTGCTATGGTAATTTTTATTAATATCTAAAGAAGGAAATACTGTTACAAATACTTGGAGGATCGTTGTTTAAAATTTTTAAAGTTGGTTATAAAATATTCAATTACCTTTTCAACCCGTGCAGAATTTTTTTAGGGATACCCTAAGTCCGACCATATCCCGATCGGGATTGTCCATGGACTCTCCAAAACCGGTATTCCCATAGGAATCTATATGGTATCCGTCTCGTAATCGGATTGGTGGATGTGGCAAAATTTGTAAGTTATGGCGCCACTTTCTTTCAGGGTGTACCGATTGAATCCCAATCTCACGTTTGTTCTGAATCAGGATTTATTGAGAGCTCCTCAAGACGAGTATCCTCCGATGATTTAATGGGATGATCGAAGAATTTTAATTTGCGAAATGCCCAGTCATATTCCGAATAAAGCTTGTTGACACATTATTCGATTGGCATAATAATAATAATAATAATAATAACAATGAGTAGTGGTGGTGGTGGTGGTGGTGGTGGTGGTGGTGGTGGTGGTGGTGGTGGTGGTGGTGGTGGTGGTAGTGGTCGTGTGGTCGTGTGGTCGTGTGTTCGTGTGTTCGTGTGTTCGTGTGTTCGTGTGTTCGTGTGTTCGTGTGTTCGTTCGTTCGTGTGTTCGTTCGTTCGTGTGTTCGTTCGTTCGTGTGTTCGTGTGTGGTGGTGGTGGTGGTGGTGGTGGTGGTGGTGGTGGTGGTGGTGGTGGTGGTGGTGTAAATGCCATTATTATTACTATATATTAATTGTCATTACGTGTCATTTCATGATCGAGAACCTCCACCACCTTAACCACTTAACAGTGTGGCGAAAATTACATTTTTGAGCCACTTTTGTGCATTTTGTTTGCAAATGCCATTATTATTACTATATATTAATTGTCATTACGTGTCATTTCATGATCGAGAACCTCCACCACCTTAACCACTTAGCAGTGTGGCGAAAATTACATTTTTGAGCCACTTTTGTGCATTTTTCATAAAAAAAACAAATTTTGATTTTTCATGCTCCCATCCCCTTAAACTGTAGTTTTGATAAAAAAAAAGACATCATCGCGAAAAGGGTGCTTTGTAGCTTAAGTGGAAGCCGCCGCTCATTGGACTTTTTTAATTATAACAGCCACTTAACGTCTGTGGCGAACTTTTTGGAAGGAAAAATTTGAGACCATGGGGATTGTACTTCAAATAAAAAGAACCTTCGATGATTCAAAAGTTGTAAAGGATATTGCTGAACGGAAAGTAGTTTTGTGCGCGGAATTTAATTCATTATTAATTGTAAGGATAGTCTCAAGCGCAATATATACTTTTAGTCACGATCGATAGACAATACCCCTGAATTTTTTCAGGTTTCGCCCGTCATGCGTGTGATTTTAATTATCAACCGTTATTGTTAATTAACAAACAAATAAACAACGGAGTTCGTCCACTCAAAAGTTGAAACGCCATCGTATTTCAGGATCGAATGACAATACTCCTTAATTTTTTCAGATTTTTCTTGTCATGCGTGCGATTTTAATTATCAGCAGTAATTGTTAATTAACAAACAAATAAACAAGGGAGTCCATCCACTCAAAAGTTGAAACGCCATCGTGTTTCAGGATCGATAGACAATACTCTTGAATTTTTCCAGATTTTTCCCGTCACGTGTGCGATTTTAATTATCAGCAGCCATTGTTAATGAACAAACAAATCAACGAAGGAGTCAGTCCACTCAAAAGTTGAAACGCGATCGTGTTCCAGGATCGATAGACAATACTCCTTAATTTTTTCAGATTTTTCCCGTCATGCGTATTCTTTTCTGAATTTTGGCTTCTCGCTACCGCTGCTAGCTTCAGCCTCATGTATAGTGTATAGAAGATATTCATAAAGTAAATGTACAAGCATTCGACAGCTTCGTGGTTAGAGCGTTAGTTCATTAGGTAGGCAGATAGGTAGGTAGATTGTCCTTAAATCATTTTCCGGGTTAGGAAATAAATTTTCAACGACCGGAATCATCCTCGGAACAACAACAATCAATAAAAAATGTCAAAAACATTAATGTTCATAAAATATAATTTTTTTGTCATTCATTTCGGGTCCAATACGCAAACGAAGGCTAGTGAGACGTCGTAGGTTCAAACCCCGGTGTCGACGTTTTTTTTTTGTTTAAATTTTTTCTATGGCTCAGATAATAATAAACAATTGCCTATAACCTGAATTGCGGAAGATAAATATTTATTCGGGATTTTATATATATGCCAGATTAAACCACATTTTGATCGGGTTTTGACTGGATACCATAATTGGAATCCAGTCAGGGGTCCCTGTCGGATTCCAATGTGCAAACGTTCCATTCAGTCATGGGATCTGATCCGATGACCAGCTGGATCCCTATCAGAAAATAGGGATCCTTCTCAGAATCCACCTGGATCCCGACCGAAATTTCTGCACGGGAACCGACGAACTAAACTATATTTCCGGCTATCGATATATTTGTTGTCACGCACTGAATTAAAAGAATAAGAGAACATATATATTAGTTGAACGCACTGAATAAAGAAATGTTTTAAAAACTATCTTTTTTATTATAACGTTTTTACACTCACTAGGGTCCACCACGCGCGCGAACGGTTTTCTGACAGCGCTGCAACGCTCTAATGTAGTTTCGATGTTCGACTAATCAACTGTCAAACTGACAGTTGTGACAAACTGACAACTGACAAACTGAACTTGATCACAAATCCTTATCCACTAACCGACCAGTTACGTATTTCAATCATAAAACAAAAGGTGCTAGCATCCACACGCACACACTGACGTAGTCCACACCCACATGACATACGCGTGACACTCGATTTCCCAGCTAGCCCCTATACCGTAGACCGAAAGCATAGATGTTTACACATCAAAAATTCGAACGAAGTACTCAGCGAGTTATGTATATAAAATATCCTCACGATACAATTTATCCGTATAATTCATAAATAATTAGGAAAATAAGTTTCTTTATAGTCGCATGGAGTCTTTTGGAGACTCCGCTCGACATGTCGGTATAGGAGAAAATGTACTTTTCTTGAATCGCTACCGCGACTCTTGATAATCGATTAACTACCCGTCACGAACTCGCCAAGTACTTCGTTCGAATTTTTTAAAAGTTAAATTCTTCACGCAAACAATTTTCTAGATTATGCGCAATGGCTCTTATATACATTCAAAATAAACGCTCACAAAGTTTAATAAAAAAAAAAAAATAACAATGCCAGATGTACTTGGCAATGTGTGCGTTGGATAATTTGAATTTATTTGACAACTTTTCGTAAGGATGAACAAATGACGCAGGTAAATATACTTGTCACAAGTTATTGTACATCATTGATGAAGGGGTTTTTGTTTTTGGGGATTTGTCTTCTTTTTGCAAAGTATTCATACATATCGTTGCTACACTACGGAAAAAATTACAAAAATTTTTCCAAAATAAACTAGGCTGCAAAAAAACTTATTTCAATAATGGAATCATTTCATTAATTTTGTGTCCGTTGAGTACTGTTTTATTTTACAAAGTTCCAAAATGTCATACTATACAGAAATTTATCGCAGTTTTTTTCAAGTTGTTACGTAACGTGATCCCCCAATCGGATATGCAAATGAAAATTCAAAATCTGACATTTCAAAGTATATATTTTGAGTAGTCTATAACTGCAAGCTTGTCGGCCTAAATAAGTAATATCTATCAACTTACACGCCAAATAACATTTACGACTATTTGATTAGATCTTTAACAGGCTCAGGGAGTTCCAAAGAGATCCTTGCGTATTACATGCTATCAACTTGGTCGCCTAATTTTCTTGAGGCTCTCACATGATCTATTCGAATAACTCCAAGTACATTAATCTTTTTTTGTTGTTAAACAAAAGGAAGCCTGGCGATGCCTTTGAATAATATACCTATAGTGGCTCGGAAAAATATGCAATTCTCCAAAAATCACGTCCCACTGGTGTTTTTTTTTCCACCCCCCATTGTGTCATTGATTTTGCGATAAAAGCACATCTCGTATGTAAGTATATTGTAAAGAAGTTTGTACGCCATTGGACGATGTCTGTTCGATCTGTTGAAATGGAGCATCGATGTACGACGAATGGGGTGAACACGAAGAGGTTCAATCGGTGAGCACAGGTGATCACGATTCCAATTGTATGATCGTGAGTTATACACATATACTGGGGAAAAGAAGAAAGGAGACACGGTTGAGGATCAAGGAGATCCTCGGAATCGGAGTGTGCATTAGTACTTGGTAGATCATTGCGCTTCTACACAGCTCTGACGCTTCTGGAGAGAGAAAAAAAGAGATGGCGAGACAAGGGAAAAGACCCTCTCGTGTAGTCACGTGTCATGCCCGATTCTAACCCATTTACCCGTTGTTGCTCATGTAGGTCAAACCATACAGCATTTTCTGTTTCTTCTTTTTCATCTCTGTACATCTCCCTCCCCTTCCCCCTTTTAGGTAATGCCCTCGAGGAAAAATCTTAAGGTAGCGCTGACTCAGCTACTCGCAACATTGACTCAGTAAAGTGCCTTTGATTCGAGTCCATAAGATGAGCTTTCTGTAAACGCAATTAAAAAAAAAATTTAACAAAAAAATCAGTAAATATTTTTTTTTGCCGATATAAAGTTTTCTACACAAACAAGCGTTATTTAAGTGTGATACAAACTATATTGTGCGAGGATAAAGACAAGGAGATTGTAATTATAGTCGAATCGACAATTTTATTTGAAAATCGATCCAAAAAGGAATTGAAAAATATGCAAGTCGATATTCGGGCACTTTTTTTTAAATAATTTTTGTTTCGTATTCATAAAACGTCCACCGCGAGGAAGCCAAATCTGAGAAACACTTTCTCGTAGAAGCTTCGCGAATGTTTTCCGATTCATGGACTGGATTCAGATAAATCTTCATATCTAGGTTAATAAATGTTTTTGCTCGATAATCGTAAGTAAAAAAAATTTTACGTTCGAATCGAACTCGTTTTCCTTTTTTTTTTTTGCCACCGAATGAATTTGCATACTGCTCGCTTGACTTTGCAATCGTTAAAAAAAAGTCATACGATTATTTTATTTCCACTCAACGAACCCAATCTCTCAGTGCAAAAATTTCATTTATACGGCCGCTCAGCAGCGTATACAGATATATCTAATAGAACCGAAGAATTGAACGATGATAACGAAGATATTCTTGGCAATTGTTGGAAGACATAGTCCACACGATCTGCCTGTATCGCTATTATACTGACTTTAGAATTCATACAACTTTATATGCACCCATAAATGCATACGTATGCCTATAGCCTGTCTATAATATAGTCGTCCGAGTTTTCGCGACGGACAGTTTCACTAAAGACAGAGTCGATATACAATCCAGTAGAAACGGCAGCCTCGTCACGGCCTCGTACGTCACGACGTATTAATGAATTCCGTCTTAATAAAGGCAGCTGTGGTGGGATGTAGCGGCGGGAGAGGGGGGGGGGGATAGGAGACGAACGCCACGCAAAATTAGCATTTCAAATTATCTAAACGCCGCGGGTGAGCGTGCGATGGTGAAGCTCGCAAACCATCTGATCGGCTTGTGATTTTCTCTCTCACGTCTCGCCCTTTCTTTTTATCATTATGTATACAAGGTATATTATACATACAATGTTATGTATATTATGTATACTCTCTCAATGATTTTTCATATCATTTTCTCTAGTCTCTACTCTAAAATGCATAGATTTTATTTTTTTATTTTATTTTTCAGGTGCTAACCGCTAATTAGCATATTCTTTTTTTCTATTCGAAAAAATACGAACGAATCCCAGCTCTTGCTTTCTTCTTCTTAATTTGAGATAACAATTTGCTTAAATCGAAGTATATTTTGGAAAGTCATTGTCGAATATATAGTGGTTAGCGGGAAAATTAAGGGATCATCACAGTGTGACCGCCCGAAAAATAGCCGATTTTCGCTTTTTTTTTAGGTGGATAGGATGAGCTAATCGGTCTAATTTTTTTTTTTTTTACGAATTGAAGCACCGATAAAGAATACAAAATGAATTTTTTAAATGTCTTTATTCATCGTTTAACATTAAACGCGTTTTTCTCGAATGGTGTTTTTCAAAACGGTGGCCACTCTCAAAGGAAGAGTTTTCAAGCTATCCGTTTGAAATTTTAACAGAACATTCTTCACGTCATTCCTTATGATTCTATGGAATTTTTTTTTTTAAATCTTTTAATTTTTTTGCGAAAAACTGTCAAAAAAAAACTCAATTTGATACTTTTTGTTCAAACCACTGCCATTTTTTCAAATATCACTGAAAAAAAACCTCCATAGGAACATAGCGGCTTTCTTACAGATTAATAATCATTTTGAATTTTTTGTTTTTGATGAAATTTGCGGCCGCAATCCTGGCCACCATGGGACACAATTTTTTTTCCACGCAATTTTACGCAAATAAAAACAATGTTAAGCAATGAATAAAGACATTTAAAAAAATTAATTTTGTATCCTTTGTCGGTGCTTCAATTTGTAAAAAAAAAATTAGACCGATTAGCTCATCCTATCCACCTAAAAAAAAATAGCGAAAATCGGCTTTTTCGGGCGGTCACACTGTGATGATCCCTTAAGAAAGAAATGGAATGACTTTTAGCATTCTGTGAACGATATTTAAAAAATCTTGGAAAAAACTTAAAACAATCGAGATAGTGAGTTTCAATGTAGATCGAGATGGGGTGAGAGGCCTTAGGGATGAATCAAAACACACGTATAAATACATATGTTAGCCACATGTTGACTCAATTCCAAGATTGATGGTATTTTTTATTCACGATTCTACGACTGTTGTCAACTCACGTCGGATGGGTAGATCGAAGCATGAATCCTGGGATATTCTATACTAAACCGATGAAATTCAAAAGAACGTATTTTGAATCATCTTTTAATCTAAAAATGATGGAGAATATAGGCTCGTTGAATTTTCCATCTTCAGTGAACTATACAAGACCAGAGCTTTGATCGCGATTGTTCCGGACTGTCATGTGGTTCCCTTACGGTCGACCCTCGTTCATTGTATTCGATACTCCGAGGGCGCGTATTATTATTGTATGCATTATGCGTATTGTGCACACGCTACGAGAGATAAGCGATAAGAAGATCCCTGGCATACTAGACTGAGCAGTCGCGAGGCTTATTCTGTTCTCTACTTTATACCTTCTTATATAATATATTATATACTAGGGGTTCCCATGAATCGGGTGCTACGCGCCTTTGCACCCAAACTCAGTCTAAGCGTCCAACCCAAATACCCAACCCAAAAAAATCCGGGTGTTCCATTTTATCCCATTCCGGGAACTCTTGTGTACGGCAGTGGTAATGGCAGTGGTTGCGTATTTAAAAAAAAACTTCGAAAAAAATACCCGTCGATCTCAGCTCATTCTCGAAGTATCATGACAATACTTGTTTTTAGTCCTAAATTTTGTGAAACAAATTTTATCAATTTGAAAAAGGTCTATTTATTTTTGGACCCAGCGAGTGGTCGAATTACGGTTTGGGTCAATTAGACCCTCCCGTACACTTAACTTTTATATTGGGATAGATCAGGTAAGTTTATCATTTTTCGCTTTTTTTGTACTAGTCAGAGTACAATTTCACTTGATATTATTCAAATTAAAAACTCATGTCTCTGTGCGTGCGTAATTTAGATTGGATAGCTATACCACTACACGAAAACCATCGCCTAAGCCTCTGTTCGGTTTGTTTCCAAAAATAAAATTATAAGGTTCTCAATCCAATTACTTAACAATAACTTACAAATTATATTATCTCAATAAATAGTTTTACATTGAAAAATGTGTATATTTTCTACCAAAACCTCCTACATTTACACCTCAAAAAATTCATGTGTTCATGTAAAAAAATAAGGGTTCCAATTTCATAAAATTATCTTGCAATATTTTTTTATTGAAAGATATACTCTTAAGCTTCAATTTGCTTGTTTACCCATTCAATTTCATACATTTGTCTCCGGGTTATGAATTTTTGAAGAAAACTACTTTTTTCACGAGTTTATGTGTTCATTGTTATTTATACAATGAATTATTTTTAAAAAACTTATATTGCAAAAGTTTATCGTAAAGTAGAAGCCTTAAGTGTGACACATGAATTTTTTTTAGATTTTTGAGAAGACGTTTTCGAGTCTTTTTGAGCATGGGATCGATTCGACCCCCCCCCCCCCCCTCCCTCCACACTTGAGTGGTGCAAAAAAAAAGCGCTACAGTAATTGGGTTGAAGGGTGCGGGACCACAAGAAAATGAAGGAAATATTTGAGAAAAATTTAGGTTCCATTCTGGGCCCGAAAGAACCCAAAAAACATTTATGATCAAAATCCAAAAGGGTCCGGCCAAACGACGCCGTGATTTAACTTGGAATGACCCATATAGATGTATAATATGAATATTTCACTGCCACCGCCACCGCTGCCGTGTAGTACAAGAATTGGGAATCCAAACATACAAAAAATATGTCTAATTTAAAAATGATGGTCCTGCTTGGGTTTGTTTGCGTTCGGTTAGACTTTTCGACACTATATATACTAAGTGTGTCCACTTTGAACATTTTTTTTTATGCTTCAAGATTAAATTTGAAGTCTTTGTTTTTTGTTTTTTCCCACTACAAATGGGTATAGACTTTGGTTTTTATGTAAGCTTTGTGAAGGTAGACCTGTGATGGAAATTCCTCCGTGGTGCCTCATTCGAAATTTATACCTCGAAATTGTCGTACCCTTTAGACCCAATTGCCAACGCCCATATTTGTAATCATAGTTTCAGAAGGTATGCGATTGATTTTTAATCTCATTAATTAAATAGTATGGAAACAATAATCAATTTTTTTATGCATGAAGCCGAATTAATTTTATTTTCAGAAAACATATTCTGTTTTAACCACGATGTCCAGAAAAAAAATTTAAGCTTCCACCGGCTTAAACCATTATTTTTAGTTATTAGCCATCGCCCTTAAGAAATATGAGCGTTGACAATTTAAAAAATATCATTAAATCGATCGAAAAAAAACATGGATTCAAAAAAATCATAAAATTTATAGTTTTTTCTCACCACTGAAAGGCTAGGTAGATACTCTAATACTTGTAGTAGTTGTTGTTGTTTGAACAGATGGCTCAAGCGTTCCAACAAATCAAGACAATTGATCGATAAAATCGCATGCGGAAAGAATTTTTCGGAGCTGTGAGGCTATTAAGGTTCAAATTTAACATATCAATCAATATTTGCTGGATAAAAGGTGATCGGTATTATTTATGTAGGTCTGTGAACAACTAGTTGACTACCGATTGACATTACTCTCCTTAGTTAGTGTCAATGAGACTGTTGATTACAAGAGATATGACAATTTTTATGTCCACTGATTAATTTTAACGTAAAGCTTACAACTTTTTAAATTGATTTGAATTAGCATTGTGAGATTATTTAAACTTGTATTCCAAAAATTATTTGAACTTATAATTTTTACGTACAAATATCGAATGATACGCCACTTAGGAACATGTAATAGTGCACCCCCTTGACGAGGAGTGCGCCAAAGTCAGAGCCAACGCTTTTGGAATTCAAAGAAGAAATTTTTTTTTTTTAACACTCTGATATACATGTATGTATGTTTTCGTGCATATGTTACCAAGTTCCTTATCGCGGGTTAGTTGAGGCTGTAACACGGAAAGTAGAAGGAGGACATATACGACGTAAGATCATCCATCTTCTTCCCGGAGAGAGAAGACAGTCCTCTCGTTTTTACTAGACACCAGAGGGTAGTATGCATATGTAACCATTCGTATGTTCATATCAAGTTTATACGTTAGAGACGATGTATGTATATGAGCTTATTCAAAGATTTACGAATGTCGTCCCGCCAAGTTCTACCCCGGCCAATGACGGAACACCCTTCAAGATCTGTCTGACACTTCTCGTCGAGTTCTCGTGGGCCCTTCAGCCTCTTATCTTTCATTATAGGTACTGTATGCTAGTTACCGGTAAATAGTAGTAGTGGTATTAAGTAGTGTGAGAGCCCCCCCCCCCCCCCCCCCCCCAAGTTCCCCAAGGTTGGGTCAAACTAAGCAGTTGAGTTGGATGGTTCTAACCGAGGTATATTCAAAAGCAATGGTATCACATGCGAGCACGAGGAGTCGCCTGTTATGTTCGACGGATTGTATACCATACAATACCGTACGGTTTCCCTTACCGCAGTCTTTGCCTCACTGCCTACGGATATACTTCTACACTCAGTCACTGCAACATTGCTATAACGACCGCTGTCTGTTGGGTGATGGGCATCTTGACGCGTCTTCATGACGTATTTAACCGGCTAGAACATTGACCAGGATACACGGCAACCACCAGCTAGCCATGTTGAGCTCGAGATTATCGTTATACGTAACGGTCCAAAATCTGCATATTCTCCTCCCGTATACACCAGCACTTGGACGCTTTATGTAACTTTAATGCGAGGTGCATCGCGACGACTCCTCCAATTCTCATCGTCTGTGCCTACATCGCCCACATATAATATATGCTACATTTATGCATATTGCGAATTTTTATATGTATTCATTTTTGTTATTGATTCCACTAAATATCGACCGAGAATCGTATATCTTGACCTCTCTAATTTGGCTACAATTTTCAGAGTCGTTAGTACTCTCTGCAACAAAAGTATATGAGGATCTTCAGATTTTTTCTCATCTTCGTTTCGTATGTTTTACGCGCCATTGAAATTGTCGAGTTTTTCCCCATGAAAAAAAGTATACTTCAGATATATAAAAAATATACCTCTATATATATAGCGGCAATAAGTTCTATATCTCTTATATATCTTGGATATATCTGCTCGATATATCCGGGAGGATATATAACAGATATATAATAGATATGTTACGGAGTTATGAAAATATACTTTGCGGCAATAAGTTCGATATCTCTTATATATCTCGTATATATCTTGTAATGTACTTCTTTTCCATACGGGTTCACAGAATAATTGTCTAAAGTGATTTTATATCGAATGTTGAAACCTGAAATGAAATGTCACCGAAACGTGTTTCTGTACAAAAAGTCTCGGCTTCTAAAAGAAAAATTATTTTTGGCAAGATAGAGTATGATAAAGTATCTAAGCTGGAAATTACAGATTAAAAAATGCGTTTTTGATCATCCTCTGCGGCTCAGATTTTTAATTTGACATTTTCATTGGAAAGTGCAGTTTTTTTGCGTACACGAATAGGTTCATGCATTCGCAATCTTTCTTTTTTTATTATTTCGTTAAACAAGATGAGGCTGAAATGAAATCTTCGGATGCGTCGAAAATTTTGAAACGGTGCGGAGGGACTCTTCAGGATGTCTACTACGCATTTGCAAAGCAGTTTCCCTGACGCTGTAGAAAAGGGTCCGGCAACTATATCGGATTTCAGCTCAAACAGTAGAAAACGCCACATCTGACAGACAGCCTTGACGAAAATGAATTTCTAATATTTTTGTACGAACTATGTTTGAGTTTTTTTTTTTTTTTTTAATTTTTCATTCCTATGTATTTATAAACAAACTATTTTTTCGTTTTAATTTTCGGGCATTTCCCTGAATTTTCTTCTAATCTTTCACCAACTATTCCTTCGGCCTCTCATTTTTTTTATCATACAAACCATGAAGTGCATATTTATGTGTGCGCGTGTACTAAAGTATTTTACTAGACGGGAAATAAAACTTGAATATAACATGAGTGTCTGGTCCACGGCATGAGAGAAGAGGGCCCCCAGTCTCTCTCTCTCTCTCTCTCTCTCTTGTACGAGCACCCGAGCGCGCGCTTGCCGTTCAGTGTCGAGGGTGATAATAATGTCGGGAGAGGGTTCTCCCCTCTCGCGATTCCGCGTATCGTTCTGCGAGGTTATATAGATAATACATATACCAACGGTTCGTTAAAGTTGCGAGAGAACGCTTCGCGAATGCAGATAGACGCAGAGAGAGAGAGAGAGAGAGAGAGAGAGAGAGAGAGAGAGAGAGAGAGAGAGAGAGAGAGAGAGAGAGAGAGAACGTGGAAGCCGTCCATCCTTTGCAGGCCCGTCTGTCCGTCCGTCCGACCGTCCGTCCATTCGTTCGTTCGTTAGGTACGGGCCGGAGGTTGGAATTCAGGCATTTCTCAGCGGGGTGCCCGCCGCCGCGCGAGCGCGCCGTTTTCTCGTCGAGAGACGAGGAGAAGAGCCACGAACCTTGTATAAACGTGTACATAATGGACTATACGTATATTGTGCGCAAGATCGGGACCCCCAAGCGCAACCCCGTGCACTCACTCGGACGAAGTATTATGGCTTCTCTTCTTGTCTCTCGATACAATATGTATATATATATATATATGTATACGCACTGAAGTTTCCTACGGCTTGGGCCCTATGTGCCCTCGTTTCCCAATCCAAACCCAAACATATTCATTCTTTTTAATTTGGATACCCTTTATAGGGTGAAAAAGGCGAAACCCAAACAGGGTCATCCTTTTTCAATTGGCCACCCCTTATCAAGAGTGTCAAAAATCCTAACCCAAACAGAAAGGGTTCTTTTTAAATTGGTCACGTAGTGTTGGATTCCCAATTTTTGTACACGGTAGTATAGCGGTGGCAGCGAAATATTTATATTATTAAAAAAATAGCACATCAAAAGCATTTATATTTAATACAGATATATATTTGGGTTGCGCATACGGCTGGGCCACATGCCCTCACTTCCCGACCACAACAACCAATCAGAGACCATTTTCAAATTGGACATCCCTTATGCAGGGTTATATATTATAGCATAGCGTATGTTGGGCACCATTTTTTCTGGTACAGCAGCAAAACGTAACCTCTTATCGTCCTTCCATAAATGTCACTAAAGTATAAACTTGATCATAAAAATTTTTCAACGTTTTACCCTTCGGGAACCGAACTATATGTGGGACCGTCTTTCCTCTGGAATTCCTCGATGCTGTCAATGTTCTCGGCAACGGCTTAAAATTAGTTCCGTAAACTCGGCATACCGATTCTCCGTATCATAACCAGAGTTTGTGGCCATAGATAGTTGTTATCGGACATAAGGTCGCAAAGACAAATAATTTTTACGATACAGCTCACTCGTAATTAATGTAATTATCGGAATGATGCAGCTAATTTGCCTATCGCACGGAGTGATCTGTAACTCACTTCACACCTTGAGGCTGGTCACGCCGGGCCACGCAGTCTTCACGTATCTTTTTCGTTCGTGTGAGGTTATATTGTCTTTTATACACGTGATACTGTTAAAACGAAATAGGCAATAACACTAACTTTACAACTACCTGTAGTTAAGAATAAACTCTAAAAACGTGAGTTTAAAAAATGTACTTCCCTAAAAGTTCAAAGTTGCCGATAAAAAAAAGTAAAATTTCTCAAAACAACTCCCGACTGCAAAATAATTTTTAACGGCTGACTGAAATTCCAATATTATGATAAAACTTATCAGAAGTTACTGCGTTACTCTACAAGTTTTGACATTACGTCATGAATTATTTCACCCTGTTGTAACTTATCTTGCAGTGAGAAGATTTTTTTTAATTTTTATTTTTGTGCCATCAATTTTACCGTTATGCGAGAGTAGAACTCGTAGGGATTCTGCAACGGTTACTTCATAGCAGAGAGAACAGTCACATGTTATGAAAATTTCAAAGAACGATAGACAATTATCAATGAAAAAAGGTATATAGAGAGTGCCAGCACATAACCAAACATTTACCTGAAGAATTATCCTTATTAGTTTAACTATCCAGCTCTCTCTCTCTCTCTCTCTCGCTCTCTCTCTCTCTCTCTCTCTCGCTCTTTCTCTCTCTCTCTCTCTCTCTCTCTTTCTCTCTCTCTCTCTCTCTCTCTCTCTCTCTTCCAGTACAGGTCTTTCAAATACGTGCACATCGTACTGCCATGTACGGGAATTTGTTTTCTATATCTTCCTGCTACCTTTGGCACTCGCTCCCTGCAGCTGTGTCTTCGGCACCTACGTTAGCCGCATTCAAGTCTCTTTTTTTCCATTACCTTTTTAGGTTGGAAGTAGAGAACTCGAATTAAAACTCGAATTAATTGGAATTAATTGTAATTGAATGTATTTAATTAGGGTAAACCTCTGTCATCACCGTTTAAAATTGTTTAAAATTGTTTAAAACTGTTCAAAATTGTTTTGTGAATATTTTGATTTATTTATGCTAGTTGCAAGAGAATGTTCACTGAATACTGAACTTATATGCAAGTTCGTAACTCGTTTAGATTTAAGTTATTGTTATGCATTGAGCAATGCTCATCTGTATTTCATACATTTGCCCCAAAGTGGTCACTAGGGCAAAATAAAATTTATCTATCCATCTATCTATCTTTATCCTCATTAGTTCAATTAGCGTTTTTGATCATAATCGAATCACTTTTTTTCTAATCCACCATCTTGTGCTAGAGACGAACTATCGTCTCTGTTCTGGACCAATCGATCTCAAGTTACCCCCTCTATATTCCACTGTGCCAACAAGGGTAATATCGAATGAATTTCTAAAAACCCGTCACAATGGTGACGAACGTGCGATTGAAATTATGTCACGGAATATCACTGATTCACCGTCAAATGTGAAATTAATTTCCGTTCAATCAACGATAACAGGTACGACGTGTTAAAGTATAAAATTGTCGAACGTTTAATTCGTGTTTCAGCGGTTCAGAGAGGACGGGTACCACCTTCGCAGCCGTCGTTGCCGGGCCTGCCGGGACAATTTTCATTGACGAACGGTGATGTAGTTGCGTGCGCGAGCCTAAACGGACACTCCTCGTATCTGTCGTCGTACATAAATCTGCTGGTAAGGGCCGAGCCATATCCAACAGCGCGTTACGGGCAGTGTATGCAGCCGAACAACATAATGGGTATCGACAATATTTGCGAGCTCGCAGCTAGACTTTTGTTCTCGGCCGTCGAGTGGGCGCGTAACATACCGTTTTTTCCGGATCTTCAAGTTACCGATCAGGTGGCATTGCTCAGGCTAGTCTGGAGCGAGCTTTTCGTTCTTAACGCGAGTCAGTGCTCGATGCCGTTGCACGTTGCACCGTTGCTAGCAGCGGCGGGACTTCATGCGTCGCCAATGGCGGCAGATCGCGTAGTCGCGTTCATGGATCACATAAGGATCTTTCAGGAACAAGTGGAAAAACTGAAAGCGTTGCAAGTTGATCCAGCGGAATACAGCTGTCTGAAGGCAATCGTACTCTTCACAACGGGTAAGAACGACACAGCTCATAATTCTCATAGTTTACATATTTGAAATATTTCGTGTCACTCGATCGCTTTCATAGAAGAAATGACATCTTTGCGTTAAACATAGGTGAGCTGTCATCCGGAGCTTGACACGCTGCTAGATTGTTCTAATGATTGAGATCACATAAACGCGTATGGCTTTTCGTGGTTTAGTGACACTCATGGTGCAGCAAGATTGACTCGTACAGATAAAGCGTCAAGCTCTGAAAAACAACCGGAGAAGAGAGAATATTTTTTTTTTTGTGCAATTGTACAGCCCTTACCTATTACTTTTAACCGTTTACCTATATTACCTTTAACTCGTGAAATTAATCAATGGCTTATAAGCAAAATTACGATTGAGAATCACTTTTAATTCAATCAAATTCTACCGTCATTTAAGCATCATCTTGATTGTTATTATCTTATCATTTTTATGATCACAGATACCTTTCATCTGCACTATATCCCTCCCAGGATTCCGTCACCCGATTCCCAGCCGCACTATCATTCTCGCGCCTTCACGAAAACAATAGGTCCGTCTATCTCTTTCTCCAACCCATATATATATATATATCACCGCTTTACCACTCTCTGCGGGCATACTCCACGATATATCTAATATCTCTCCCGACTGGTACATCCGATGACAAGCGCGTCCTGTCCGAACGTTCTGGGAGCTAAGAGGCTATCTTTGGTGGCCCATCTACCCACTCCCATCTATACCTCCCCGTGCATCCCCTTGTAACCCACTCCGGGTTCTGGTTTGGGAAGGCGACATTTCACATGCTGCCTGGAGTTAGCAACCCCTGTTGGATACAGCAAATGGACCAGCGCATAGCTCACGTACACACGTTATGCTCTTTGTATATATACATCGCGACGATTCTCTCCGCGGGCGGAGGATTCGCGAGGCACCCTCACGGTCTTGCCATAGGACAAAGCTCGTTCAACTCGCGTTTGCCGGGCGAACGGTGCTCCTTTCGTCTCTCTCTCTCTCTCTCTCTCTCTCTCTCTCTCTCTCTCGCTCTCTCTCTGTATCTCTTTCTATCTATCTCTTTTTATCTATCTCCGTCGCTCTCTCTATCATTCGCGTCGCGCCGACTCTGATGTTGCTGTATCCACGAACCTCTCTCGCCATCCGCAGAGAGAGGCTATTTATTTTCGTGCTATATGGCTGTTCATTCGTACAGTGTGTTCGGGCTCTCCTCTCTCTCTCTTTCTCTCTCCAACAGACACACACATACACACACACACACACACGCACACACACACACGCACGCGCGCACACACACACGCGCACACACACACACACACACACACACACACACACACACACACACACACACACACACACACACACACACACACACACACACACACACACACACACACACGCACGCGCACACACACACACACACGCACACTGCCATTTCATCTCTCTTTTTTTTAGCAGGACTTTCCATCCGCCTTTCTTTCTCTCGCATTCGGTTAGTGCGCATACGCGATCGCTGAACTCACCCGCTTGGCTTATGCTAATGCCCTCGATTCTCGAGGATCTCATGTCGATCTTTTTTTTTCTTCTTTATCTCTCCTCCTGTGGCTTCTGCCTTATGGTATATATATTGTTCTACTGCCTATTCTTCGTTCTTCTTCTTATTTCTCGTTCCTCGTCTCCTTCTCTCGCTGATAGTTCTTCGCTCTATACCGCGACTCAAAGGGCTCTTGAAGTCCCTATCTTAGTCATTCTCTCTCTCTCTCTCTCTCTCTCTCTCTCTCTCTCTCTCTCTCTCTCTCTCTCTCTCTCTTTCATTCTTTCTTTCCGAAGCATTCCTCCTTTCTGAGATTTATTTCGCGCTTAATATTATTTCTTTCGTGAAGTACTCGTCGCCTGGTATTGGTACTGTACCATATCGAGACAATATTCATGTAACGGTATATGCAGGGATAATATTTTTTTGATGACGATGCTCAGCCGGAATGATCGAACGAGGGCACGATTCTTCGTATATATACCGTCTGTACGTTTTAGCTTGATACACTGCCTTGTCGTTCCCTTTTCTCATACCATCCATGGCATCTCGGCTTTCTCCCCAGAGCTTTGAACGTACCGTAACCCGACGTATATATAATATATATGCATCGCATTATATAGTCTACGAGATGCACGATCTCACTCTCAGTTGAATATGAAAAAATTCTAGCGACGCGTCCCAGTGATAAAAAAAAAAACACGTATACAGGAGCCTTGATTTAGAGAACTATACGAACAACGGTCTCCCACTGCGCGGCGCGTATCGATCGACGTGCGGTGTATGGTGGGAGAAGCGCTGCGCCTATCACGACATCGCTAGCTATGAGATTGGCTGCGCAAAGTAGAGTGCGCAATCGAGTGCGATCCGCGATACCGGACCCGTTGCCGTTTCGAAAATCGCGATCGAAGTGTAGAAATATTTTACAAATCACTTTGAGTCAAGATATAATCGAGGGGAAATAACTGAATTATTGTTGTGTCTTCGCATTTTATCGAGTTATGGAAAATGTTGGCCAATCAATGGTCGTATCATATAAGATAATGGGAAAGTGTCCCTATTTTTTCAAAATGTCGGAATGATGGTGCCGCGTCAATTTATCTCCGCGTACAATTTTTCCCAGGACAATTCATCTCCGTGAAAATTTATCCCACGATAATTGATTCCCGATACAATTGATCCCAGGAAAAACTTTTCGTTCACATAGTGGGACGCATTTTTTTTTTTGTCAAAATCTGATTATACCTCCTGTATGTTTTTCAAATTATATATACATGTTCACAGGCGTATGAGTCCGCGACCTTTCGACATGGAAAAATTGTTACTGTGTGCTTACCGTACCGTAACTGCACTGTTGGTATACTAATATTGTACTGGTATTGTACTATTACTGTACTGTTACCGGACGGTTACTGTACTATTACTGTAGTGTTAGTATACTGTTATACTGGCCTGTTACGGTACTGTTACTACAGTGTTACTGGCTTATTACTTTACTGTTATTGTACTGTAACTGTACTGTTACTGTACTGTAACTTCACTATTACTGTACTGTTGCCGTGCTGTTGCTGTACTATCAATGTCCAGTTATTGTGCCATTACTGCAATATTGCTACGCTGTTATTTACCTATATATGATCGATATCTGTATGTTCGTATATGTTTATATCCGTGCGAGTAATTTTATTTATGAATCGATGAACATTACGTTATTTAAATATCTGGAAAGTGTTAATGCTATGAGCTTTTAGTATATATTTTTCAGAACAAATTATCATTGGGACCAGTCGTCGCGAGGATGAATTCTCGTTGGACCATTTTTATAGGCTAACTAAAAATTGTGACTTTTGTAAGATAGGGACAAAACTTCTTTCATCATTGCAGGGTAGCTTTTTAATATGGGAAAAAAAACTTATTGCAACAATCTTCGCATCACAATTTCAAGTCCCAACTCTCGATGACGAATCATCGAGCCGAGTTCTTAAAAAAAAAAATCTTTAAAAACAATTCGAACATGAAATACTGTAAAAATGGACAAACTTATAAAAAATTTGTATACCTCCATGAACGTCACTGTTCTCCATACAGTCAATAAGTATCAGGTGCAAAAAAGAAAAAATACGACATTGAATCTCGTGTTTGATGGAGCGCTGGCAGTCTCCATCTGGATTTCCCAATCGCACTCTGCTCAATAGTCACAAAACAGCAGCATAACAGCCAATGTGATTCTTTGAATTACGTGGAAGCGCAAGTTTGTGAGCTATACGATGTATACGCGAGCGTCAAGCCATATGCGGATATACATATATGCATACATATATATATATAAGATGAATACAGGAGAGTGGCAAAAGCAGCAGCATCGTTCGCAAGAGAGTTAATGGCTCTTGCGAACCCAAGGTGGGCTTTATCCAATATACTGCCAGTATCTACATGAACCTATGGAATACATATATACGGTATCTTGATACGAAAACAGTCCCACGATGTGCTCATGTTCCGTCACTGTGTGCTGGGAGGAGGGACTTGCCCAATCCGGCAACAAAATGTGCATGTAGCCACGTAGACCCGACTAAACTCGGCGTGACTTTCCTGAAGGCTCGAGCACATACATCCACTGTACATTTGGACAGAGCGCACAGTAAATCTGCACTTGGCATCCATATTTCCATCATAGTATCGTTAGACGTGTATACGAGATTCTCCTCGCACATATATTGATGCAACGGGCATTATTATAGCGCATACGGAGATTTTGAATCCAAGATCGAATAAACGATCTAATTAAGAAAGATGCTCGACCACCCACACCCTCCAACGTCTGCTCCCGAAATCGACGAGAAACATATCGCGTGTCTAATGACAAAAGGTCGTAAGCGCCATTATACGACCTTTTGTCGTTTTTAATGGCAAAAGATCGTATAATTTTTTTTTTCGTATTTGGAATAAGAACGCGGAATTATGTCCAGAAACGTTGAAATTAAAAAGCCGGTCAACTAATGACAGAAGGTCGTATGTACTGGCAGATACGACTTTTTATTACAAACGTGAAGAGAACAAACTGCGTAAACTATATAACTGCAGAAGGTCGTATCCCCAAAAAATATTATTTTTGGGGGATACGATCGAGTTTTGTCAAATATGACTTTAGTTGCGAATTACGTAATGTTTCGCGATTTTATCACATCAGCGTTGAAAATTTCTGATCGAAAAATAAATTCCACTCATCCGCAGCACATACGACTATTCGGTTGGACTGCCGGAAGTTCAAAATTTCAACAGATCTTCGAGTTTCAGGTGTTTTCGGAGCGATTCGAAAAAAAAAAAATATTATACGACTTTTTGTCATTTAGCTCGGGAAGGTAACGACAAAAGGTCGTATCTTTTTAAAAATTTTTTTTTTTATTTCCACGAGATCGGGATAAAGTTTGGTCGAATATCAAGACTTTACGTTTCGAATTACGTAAAATTTCGTGATTTTATTGCATCGGCGTTGAAAATTTCTAATCGAAAAATAAATTCCACTCATCCGCGGCACATACGACGTTTTGGTTGGACGTCTGGAAGTTCAAAATTTCAACAGATCTTCGCGTTACAGGTGTTTTCGGAGCGATTCGAAAAAAAAAAAAAAAATTATACGACTTTTTGTTATTTTGCTCGGGATGGTAATGACAAAAGGTCGTATCTTCTTTTTTCGTTGATTTTTGGTGGATACGACCTTTTGCGCTTACGTTTTTTTCTTGCTAACTTTAATGGATCTAGGCGGTTGCTATGTTTTTAAAGCGAATGCAATAAAAAAAAAAAATTATCCGACCTTTTGCCACCAAAATCGTATTTTTGGCGCTTACGACCTTCTGTCATTAAACACGCGATATATTTTACTGATGGATCGATCCAAATAATCTGAGGAAAAACATAGTACAAGTTTAACAGAGTTTACGGATCTTTTTTTTTTCGATTTTTTAAGTAAAACCAAATTTTTTAGGGTTATATCGCATTGTCACGTATAGTATTCTCCAGTCATTTCTCTTTGTCTCATTCTCCTGCAAACTGGGCCGGTTTTTACCAACCTTAAATAATTTTTCAACTAAAAAACTAGTGCGTTATAAGCAAATTGCTGTAATTTTTAACAATAAACATCGTTCAATGTTCGCTTTGAAAAATTTCAAATAAATCATGCCAGTTAATTAATGCGTGTAATGAAAAAAAGAATCATTCAATTTCAAGAATTTCAATCGTAAGGAACGTTTATGTATCAAATCGAAAAATTCTAACTATACTTTCTCAATTACACAATTATACACTTAATTAAATTGTCTTTTCTCATCTTACTTTTTTTTATTTATCAATTCGTTAATCAGATTAATAATTATTCCATACCAGCTGCTTATATTCCCATCTTTTTTACACCGCCAGAAGATTCCTCGATCCTCTCGCTCTGTATACCACCGATCCATCATATCTTGCACACACGTACACCATTCATGTAATAAAACGAACCGTGGAAGATTATTTTCTTCCATTCAATAGCCCATCAAAAACGATGCGTAGAAATTCTCGGGGTTTAATAAAATTGTGCAACGTCACTGACGCTTGAACCATCAGTGCGGACCTCGTGTGTAGAAGGTACACATTGTTATAACATAGAGCCGTTATTCTTAGTCGTTTCCTGAAGCGCCATCGTCTTGTCCTGCCAAGTCCTTGGGTTTACCGGTGTGCAGTGACTCTGTAAATTTATCGCCCTTTTGCCTGTATGCTTGTCGCAACGATATATAATACATAGTATATATATATATATACACGCGCGACTTTGAATCTCCGATCATTTCCATTCTCGAAACCAACAATACATGCATACAAAGCTTGAAGATTCAAGAGCCGAACACCGCCGAACGGTTGTCAGCTAGCTCTCGTCGACGAGACCTGTCGATACTAATTAGCAGCTAATTTCATCATTGCTGAAACCCGTCGCGTTTCGAACAGACGCCCGTCAATTTCCTTTTTTTCTTTATCAGTATGATGAACCGGTCAATACCCAACGAACCACGAGTATGCTGAACCGGTCGACTATGATCCAATATTCCTTGGATCATAGGCGAATTTATTTTTGAACCTTTCGATAATCGATCAAAAAATATAACCGAAATATTCGAAGTGGGGATTTTTAGGATTTGAAACCAGCTGAGGAAATAGCTCATCAATGAAATGAAAATTAAAAAAAAAAAAAAAAGTAAGAACGATTACTCCCATGATCTGTTATTAGAGATACGTGAGTTATTTTTCAGTGTGAGCAGAAACAGAGGATCCCAATGATAGGAGACGTACCTTATTATAACAGTTGCAGTGATGCTCGTTCTTGCGAGGAAGGCTCCGCTAGAATCCACCTGGTGGAAGACCGCTGAAACATCGCATTCTAGCAGAGCATGAGATATTCTACCATTAGGGTACATATTTGAGACCTTTCTGGAAGGACTACCCTCGAACCCTTGGCATTTTTTATTATTGCAGAATATTTTTTCTATTATCAAACCGCAAAGTCTCTTCGTAATAATAATTAACACTTTTGCATCCTCCGCTCCTGCATTGAAATTCCTCAACCATTTAGGGCAATCAAATTTGTTAACTGTATTGACAACGAAGATAAAAAAATAGCTTTGAAAGATAATTCTACAAGGATACACGATTTAAAAAATATTAAACCCCATTATGTGATATAATAATTTTTATTTCCAGGTATGATTTTAGTAACTTTTTTTCGGATTTATAAATAAACTGAAGCAAATAAGTTGATCTTTTTTCTTCGATGTTAGAGAAAATTATTGTGTATCATAAAAAAAATGTACGTCCAAAGGAAAGTAAACTTAAAAAATATCAATTCCAAAGTATGGAAAATTATTGTTGTCGTCGGAGAAGCGTAATAAATTCAAAATACAAATAATTCAACTTACCAGATTCACTTGGGCGGTTAATATAAAAATGTTATGGATCGTATGAGAAATGACAAGGCTTGCGGGAAGCCGATGAGTTTGCAATGTATTGCCCCAAGTATGAGTACATGCTTGTCGCAATGTATTCCCGATATGGTCTGTTGTAGAGGTACAAAATACCGACGCCAATGCAAAAGCTCGAGCATAGCCGCTTTTGCCGCCGGCGAAACGTCAGCAACGACCAAGCGAGGGTGCCGCGAGTACCACTGGTTCCCCGTGTGTCACAGAGGGTGAGGGAGAAGACCCGGTGATCTCTTCGCCACCGACTGTGCAACATGTACATACATATATATATATATATATATATATATGTGTGTGTGTGTGTGTGTGTGTGTGTGTGTGTGTGTGTGTGTTGTGTGTGTATGCATACATTCTGAAGTAGTCACGCGCTGTTATCTCTGCCGCGAAACCGACGACGAGTCGTCGCGAAATCTCGACCCTTTTGCGAACAAGCGACCGAGCGAAAGAGATCTCCACAATCATCTCTCATCCGTATATCTGTGTATACAGACGAGATCTTTGCATTGTTCTACTATATCGGAACCCTTTCTAGCACTCACCCGCGACTTTTAGCCTCTAATAGTTCCACGCTTCTTCCGTTTCATCCCCTATATAGCCCTGACTGCATACACACTTAATATTTTTATTATTATTTTTATGAAACATTTTTCACTGGTTACCAGCATGACTCTCGTGTAAATTTTCTCGTATAAATCTCGTGTAAATTTTCGATCGTTCGAAGAATATATCGATGGTTAAATTCCATAGGGGCGTATAAGCTATGCTTATGCATAACCGATACGCCCCTTTGGCATTAGTCCATCGATATTGTTACTCAAAGTAGATTATTTTCACACTCGGAATAAATACAAAGAGAAATATGATCAATCCGTTTATGGAGAAGATTGTCATTGAATCCCCATCAAAAAGATTCCGTTCGAAATTTAAAAAACGTGACGTGAAATTTCAACAAGACGATCGTCGACGTGTACCAAAAGTATACTTGTAAAATCTGGGCACGATTATCCACGTATAGTCCCAGGGGAAAAAAGATCTTAATGATGTGGTCTAGATGCACAGTGCCTTGTTGCACCGACTGCTATCGTTTGAAATATCGATCGTGATCGGAGGCTTGAAATTGTGACAGGCAAATGAAAAAACTTTCGTATAAATATAGCCTGTGCGGTAGCAGCGATCAGCGATTGGAACCATCAACGTGTGAGATTCGTGTTGTAGCTGTCGGCGGTAAAACTCACGTAATAACTTTCACGCTGGAAAATGACGAGTTGTGAAATTGAAAAATTAAAAAAAAAAATGACTGGTACAATCCATCAACCTACAACTAATTACAGTGGAAAAGAATTATGTGAAGATCTTGCTCATTGATGCCCATGATTGTACAGCACTGCCACCAGGGAGAGCTCATTATGCTTCACAATTGTCAGTAAATTAAGTATTTGGTAATCCTTTCAAATAGCCGTCGCACTCAATTTACAACATCCCATTAATGTTAGTGAAGAAAAAGTAACGGTTATAGTCAGCAATATTTCATTACCAACGTTAATTAAAATAAAAATTATCATAAAAATGTAAAAATTATCATGAAAAGTGTAAAAATTATCATACCGGTCCATATACTTGAAAAAAAAAAAAACGAGCTCATTACCGCGGTTAAACTTCTCTATAATGTAATGTTGGTAAGTTTTTTAGACAAACTTTTTTATCTCACACAAAAAAAAATCTTACAAATTTCACCGTCATCGAGAAGGCCCCTCGCAGTGATTGCCCCTTATCGGAGTATCGCAGGACGCAAGGGCAAGGGTTGTCCCAGTTATATTGCCAGTTGAGTCGGTATATATTGTCGCGTGGTCGCGGGAGAGACTCTCCGACAGAATACAAAATTAACCCCCAAAGTTTAATATAAACAGGGTGGCGAGTATATATACATGTACGTCTGTGTGTGTTTTTTGAAGAGGGGTCTCGAGCGAAGTGAGAAAGATCAGAGAGCGGGAAAAACGATACTAGAGTGAGATAGTTGACATTCCGAATATACCGGGGTTATATCACGTGACTCCCCGATCTCTCTGCTCTCGCTGGACAATGCAGTGCCTTATCGAATGCAGAGTCGTGTTCCTCTAGCTTTGGAAGTAAACCTCACTGGCTACTGTAGATTCGATAGTTTCGTCTTTCTCATCTGTACTACTGTGTGTACCACCGTGTATACTGTTACAAGGGTCCGTTGAACAGTTGCAGTCGCGATCGTCCGGTGTTGCCCTCGTCCCGGAGCTTCTCATTCTCGTCCATGTCATCCACAACGAACCTCGAAATCCTGCGCCTCCTTGTGTAAGCCCCACCTTCCGGTATAGTGCCAGGCTTATGCCGCGTATACAATACAAATGTTAGATGTGTTATATATCTTGAATTCGTAGACTCGCGATAACGTCTGCGTCAGTATTTTCCCTTGGTATTACCACATGTATATATCAAGGTTACAATAAACTATACAAGGTCCAGAGACTTCTATACAGCCCACTAATTCATTCACACTTTTTATCAGCACCTCGGCTGATACTTATAACACTAATTCTCATTCTCACGGGTTACTTCTAGAATTCGGATTTCTAGGAGGCACTCGTAAAACTCACGGGCATTCGTAGAACTCACAGACACTCGCAGCACTTACTGTAACTCACAGAACTTATGGACATTTTTAGAACTCAAAAGTACTCACAGTGCTTGCAGGCATTCGTATATAGAACTCAGAGATACGCGCAGTATTCATAGAATATCACGCAGGACTCACAGGCTCACGCAGAATTTACAGAAATTCGTTGAACTCACAAGCATTTGCAGAACTCACAAATCTTTATGATACTCACAGGCAATCTCGGAACTCCCAGGCACTCACAAACGTTCTATTACGAACGTCGCGTGACTGAAAGCGGAATAGTGGCTTATGCACGAATGAATTAAAAAAAAAAAACTTTTGTTGTGACGGTTGCTCTTGTCGGGTATAAAACATTCCGTTGAAGATGATGGACAGTGATGAATATACAGATGAGTCACGAATATATAAATAACGGGTAAATAATTGTTGCGCAATAGTCCATGAGCGTATGACGAGAGCCGACGTTTCGAGGATATAAAGCGAGTATGTGATAGGCAAGGGAAATTTATTTCCAGTGAAACAATACGACAATTGGATTCAAGAATTTTTTTCAAAATAAATTTTTTAATGGATTTTAAAAAATAATAAAACAGGATTCAGCAACGCGAGTTGGAGGGGAAAAAATAGTATTGAACTGAACTTTGCCAAAACTCGTCTTCATTTACAACCGTCGAATGCCCCTAAGATATATTTCGCATTTTGCATTTCTCGCAAAAAAAAACCGTTGTCGAAATTTCAACGTTAGAGAGGCAGTTTGGAAATAATTATATACGGGCTTCGCCACAGAGCTATTTCTTTTTTCTTAAGCATAGCAAGTTACTAGAAAACTAAATATAAAACGCTTTTTTTTCAACGAGTCCAATATAGCTGTAACAGAGCGGTATGGAATAGCGTAAAACTGGGGGAAAAAAGTGACAGACGACACGTTGGTAGAATCAAAAGGAGGAACACTTGAAACAAGAAGACACGAATTTATTTGTCTCCAGAGCGAGAGTATATGTAAATGCAGGACCAGAGTCGTAAATTTTTTAGGCGCATTTGTTTCCAATTTAAGAGATCCCAGCATCACGGACATCGCGAAGTTTCGCTCTTTCACGAATATTCCCGCTCGAACATTCTCTCTCTCCTCACACACACTCGTTTCGTTGTTTCATCATTCGTTTTTTTTAATTCCATACTCTCTTTTTTTCAATTCTTTCTTTCGCACCAAGTAATGGATGGTTAAATTCTTCTCTTGCGAGTCCCTCCTGAATTTTCTCTCAGGAATTCACCCATTAGCACCCAAAGACCGCGATCATCAGGGGAGAATATCTCACGGAGCTTTTTTCATTTTATCGAGACTTTAAATAGATCGTGTTTTTATATATCCGGCTCGTTTAAAGCATCCGAGTTTACTCTAAGAATCGAGACATTCGAAAATCGAATATCTGCATTCTAACCATGTAAAGAATGTGCTTCCTCGGGTACGAGAAGACGCGCGGTTATAGCGGTACACGGGGCACACAGTGATACAGAGTGCGATATTTCGCAAAATTAATTGCTACTAAATCATGAGGTTACGTGGAATTATTTTTATGATGTGATGAAACCGAATACAGTTTTCGAATTTCACGCGGATAGTGTTAAGGTTAATAGCGAAGATAGGTTGTTGTGGTGTAATATACTTGCAAATACACTTGTTATTTGATAAAATAACAATGAACTCATAAGTTAGTTTTTATCTTTCGGAAGAAATCACTTTCATTATATTTCTGACGGAATAGTGTCCAATCTAGTATCTAAAAATTTCTTCTTTAAACTCTTAAAGACATGGTCCATAAAAAAGGATTAGCGGCTTTCAATTTGTTATCCTGTGTCAGGTAATAAAGTACCCAAAAATTTAATCTCGCTCTACCTCATTACACCGTCGAGGTACATTTGATGTAATTCGTCACTCTTTACACGTTAAGCTAGTTATTGCAAATTATGCGTTATTGAAAATTATGCGAAAATTTCAGAATGATGTAACACTAGATTTTTGGATATTATTTGTTTAAGATATATCGCTTAGTGCCTACCAATAAGTGCTCAGATATGAAAATATCTTCATAAATAATTATGCGCAAAATATATTCTGTATTCCTCCTCAAATACATAAGGGTGAGAATATTTTATAATGTTGCTTACTTTCTTACGAGGCGGTTAAAAAAACATCACTGTGTCACGCATTCACCTACTAATACCACAACTCACAGTTATCCACACACACTTAAGTATACGCATGCAAATGCCCTCACAGACTCGCTCTTGCCTATATAGGATCATCCAGGAAGATTCTCACCGGTACTCATTCTCAAAAGCATTTACAGATATATAAAAGTACTCCAAGACGCTTGCAAGCTTCTCCCAGTAGATATATATAAATTTTTCCATATCGGAATTATCATCGGAATATCTGACACACGCACACATGTGGCCGTCATTGACTTCGATATATATATATATATATATATATCGAAGAGGGAAGAAAAAAATGTTCATATATATATCTCTCTATAATATAAAGATATGTCGCCGCTGCCGCCGCCGCCGCCGCCGCCGCCGCCACCGCCGCCGCCGCGGCCGCCGCCGCCGCTGTTTCAGGATTTGAGCTTATACCGGGTGTCCAATTTGAAAAGAATGACTAACCCAAACCCCAAACCCAAACCTAAGTGAGGGCGCGTAGCGCCCTACGCACCCCTAGTATATATATATATATATATATATGAACATTTTTTTCTTCCCTCTTCAACCATATCTCCCTTATTCACAGATTGCCGCGTCGGTCGACCCCTCCTCATCTATACCGCTCCTTCAATTTTTTTTTTTTCGTTCTTTGTGCGTAATATAATATGCGTCGTTGAGGGGGGGAAGAAAACGGCTAAGAGGAGCGTGACCATTCGGTGACGTGTAACACACGCGCGCGACGTGTTACACGCAAGGACCCCGATGCTGGGCTTCCCAATGCCGAATAACTTCGCGGCAGCAGCAGCAGCAGTAGCAGAAGGAACTCTAAAGAGAAACAGCAGTACATATGACTCAGCATCCCTCGATATCCACGGAACAGTAGCACAAACCACACGGTAATAAGGGGATCCGCAGAGAGCGTGAAAGAGAGAAAGAAGCCTTGCACAGAGCGCGAGAGTTCTTCGGTCACCGAAACCAACAGTAAATTCCACATGGGGACTCCGCATGTATAGATGTGTATTCCCTGTACTGCTGCAGCACGTTTCCTTCAGCACTCGCGTTCGCGAGGAGTTCTTTCGAAATAAAAACTTCGCCCGAGCAGAACATTACGAGCGCACTCACGCGCTTTCGTTGTCCTTAATTAATGTGATTTACATGCATAGCACAGAACTCGAATCCACTTCGTGTAAACGCGGGATGCGAAAACCTCTCCCCTCCCCTCTCCCTCTCTCTCTCTCTCTCTCTCTCTCTCTCTCTCCGCCTCGCGGAAATACCCTATTCTACACATCAATATACCGTTAAGCTTCCTAATAGGGGTCTCATTAGTAAAGTGAAATGGGTGAGTGCAAAATAAGAAGAGAGAGAAAAGAAGGCGAAATATGCGTGGTTGGAAATGCCGGTGAACGTTATTTTCTTTCTCTCCTCGTGTTTCGGTCCGAGTATAGATAAATGTATACTAGCGGTGGCTGGGACGCTTCGCGCCATCGCGATCTCTTCTCCGCATTACCAGGACCGAGTCTATGCCATATGCCAGCACATTCAAGCATCTACAATCGACCGTAAAAGTTACTCTGAGTATCTGTGAATGTCCATTGGTTCCGTAATTGTCTGTGAGCATCTGAGATTGTACGTACCTTCTCAATATTTTATGAGTAACGGTGAGTACTCAGGAGCATCTACGATAGTATATTACTAGCCATCTGGCGAGCAGAGCATATCCAACGGTCATCAAGCTACTACAATAGTACAATTTCTAATTTTTAATTTTTTCCAAGCGTTATTGTACAGTAATCGAATCAAATAGATCGAGATAGTGAATGACCGACGAATTGTTTATCGATATCCTTGCATCAGTTAAGAATGGTTGCACAGACGTGTGCTACCCATAGAAAATGATTAAAAATCTGAACGACATCGAGCGGACATGTCATGAGGATGTCCAATCTATGTCCACAGAACTAGCAGACAATTTGGCACCGTTAAGACGGTTCTTAAACGTCTTTGATAAATCATAGTTGCAGACATCCTAGTTTGTGAATATCCTAATTATTAATCATTACGCAGGGTGCGCAGACATCCTAGATTGTTCAGATAGCTGGGATAATCATTTACCTTTTATGTATACATATATATGGATGGATTTGCATATACACAAAAGGCAATTTTTCGGGTCTACGCCAATGTTCGGGAACCGAGGAGAGCATGGTGCGTGGATGTATACGGAAGTGGGACTTTTAGCGCCGGGCAAAGTGTCAGGCCACTGATAAGCCGAAGGCATTAATTTCACGGCGTGCTCCCCCAATATATCGCGCAAAGAGAAAGACACAGACAACGAGACGAGAGCTCTCTCGCGCCTAATACAATTATGCTATAACCCCTTGCCAATTCTGTCTCTCGGCTCTCCCATCTCGAGGCACGAGGAGACCGCGTGAGTGCCTGCCCGGGGTCTCAGGCGAATGAGGAGGGGGGGAGGGATATCATTCTCATCTACGGCAGCGCACAGTTCTTGATCATTATCCCCCGCCCCCCTACATGCGGTCATCGGGGATCACGCGCACTCCTTTGAATCTTTCGCAGGTTTGACTCTGCTGTTTATCTTGAACATGGGATCCCATTTCATAGCCTGCTGATGGTATCTTGAGAGATAGCTTTATAAAAAAAAATAGAAGAACGGGAGCAACAAAACTAAGTAGAAAAAAATGAATTTGTGGACAAATGTTGGCGTAGAGAGTGTCCCGATGATTTTTGCGGTATGCATGATTGAACGACTCGCTCAAAACGAAGTGATACATCTGCCGTGATGCCGCGGACACAGTGGTCAACGGAGATCCCTGACGCGTGTATAATATTTGATAAGTTGTGTCAACTGCTCGTTAGTTAATTGTCACTGGCCACTCGGTACAATATTACTATGTATACATGCATATATATATTTATATAAATGTACGTATATATGAGTATGGAAGAGCAAGAGCGAACGCTCTCCCTGCCGGGCGTATGCAATCCACACTGCCATCGAATATTGTATATGTATACTGGCCCGAACCGCTGTTCACGACTGACAATCCATATCCACCACCGACCCCAATCCCGTCGACTTCCCGGGGGTTCGTTTCGTCCGACTCTCTCATTTCTATCTCGCGTGATGTTCAAAACGGTCCCGCAATACACGTGTATATTATATCCGAATATCCGAGCTCGGAAACCTCACTGGCCCGCGCGATGTACGCGACGAGTGCCCTTCATTTCCATACTTCATTCGAGACCGCGGTGCGGTCATGGGGGTGGTGTCGGGGAGGTGCGCAGCGTCCGGTATTTATACATGTATATAGATGTCGAATGGATGGACGTACGCCTGAACGTGAACGTCGAATCGACAGCCTACACTCGACGGCTAACAAGATTATTTAACCCTCGCGCTTCAACGCGTTTTCGCGTTTCCGGCTCTGCCATGGAACTTCCAATGCCCGTCCCCTTTGCCCTCTCCAGCGGCAAGTAATGTTCGTGACTGGTGAATCCACATGGGGACTTTGAATCAAAACTCAAACGATGTGGTTTCATAAAACACGGGTCTTCTTTTTTCCATTCATTTTCATTCCACGTTGATATCCGTGGAGTGCACCGATCGAAGGTAACTCATAGAGGTGAAGCATGTGTTGATCGTATTGAGTGACAAGTGATAGAATCCTATAGTAACTCCTGTATTCGGCTAGTCATTTCGGGTCGTTAATGCCAAGTGACCCAGAGTGCGCTCATCTCTAACTTGGATGTGACTGTGAGCTCGAGAACTCACAAATGACGCACGTTGCGCTATTTCGCATGATATATAGACGCTAACTATTCCGCTTCGTTGTTTCCTATCTTTATTTCGTTGATTTATCCAATGTAAACGGATATGTAGGTACACGCACACCTACTGGATGGTTAAGCGGACACGGCACGCGTTAGCACTCTCGTTAACTCTTAGCTTCTTCATCATTCCGTGTTGACGCGTTCCACTCTTGACGTGCCGAGATATATTGCGATGTTATACATTATCCCGTATACACATATGTATGCCTGAACCCGTGATGCCGTTGATTGGTCCTATATACGTGTCGCTTGGCGTTACGGTTTCTATATGTATACGCGTGTGACTGCGTTGTACATCTGTACGAGTACACGCATACGTATATAGGATGACACGCGTCATGAGAGCACAGTCTCGCCGAACGGCACGCGTCAAAGGATTACTCGAGTTAATCTCTCCCCCACGTTAGGTCTACTGACTTTCTCGTTCTCTCGTAAGCCCTATCACTCGGGACTTTACTCCGCGATGAACGGCCGAGTTTGTCGCTTTAGTTGTAGTACCCTCTACGCGGACTATACACTTCGCTATGAGCGTTTCGCCTTGATTCACGCGTACGCAACCAGCTGTACTTGATTCACGTGTCATTTAGGACTTTCATTGGGACTTTAATGGGAGGATGCTTGTGGCTAACCGAACCAATAATGTTTCATGAACTCTAATCCAGGCTTCGGTTTATGTACGGTTAACCTTCGGATTGGGCAAGGTAAATGTGATGAAAACCTATACTTGGGTCACTTTGCCTATTTCTAAAAACATTTATGCTCGAGTATAAATGTTTACAATCATGTGAATGTGTCTTAAACCTAGAATAAGTATGCGGGGGCCGTACTCATGGCTGTGAGAGGTCCGCATGGCCTTCACACGCTTCTTCTAAAGCTAAGCTTGCGTACATTCCGACGTATACGAGGTACGAAAAGATCTGAACTCTTCTGCATCTCTGTTTCCCTCTGCGTGAAGCTATTACCATCCCTACAAGACTTCCCTCGAGGTCTGCGCCGAACATCCAGCTTCTTCGGCAATCAAAAGAGATGAGAGACCAGGCCGCCTCTCTGTGCCGTTCTTTATCCGAAGACCAGAGCAAAAGAATGATAGAGAGAGAAGAGCTGTACCAGCGGATAATTATTAATCGTTATTTTTGCCAATCACGCTCGTTTATCTCGAGGCACGCAACGCCAATTATTTATCAGCTGGCACAGCACGTTTTGTGGTGCTCGCGAGATACTCTGCAAAGTCCACCGGCAGCAACAGCGGGATATTATAGCAAAGAAGGAAAATTCAATAGGTGGATGAGATGTTGTGGAATCTAATCAGGATAAACTGCATAATTAGAAGCAGCCTTGACAGGTATATACTGATACAGTTGGGCTTTTTTATTCCAATGAACTGAAATCTTTATGGCAATCCTATAAGCTATTTGAATAGTGCATTTCATTTGCGTAGATCTCCCATTGGGTGTTGTATAATTTGAACCTTATTTGAACCTTAGCTAGTAATTTTCAAACCTAACCTGCAAGTCGATATATATTCACCCTGAAAATAATGAGTGCTATAATTGTAAGCAGTTGAAAATACGTATTTCCAATGAGCATTACTTTTCGACGCTACTTCACAAGCATGATAATAATCTTCGCTAGCCGTATAGTATCTTTATTTGTAAAACTTGACTTATTCAACTTTCCCCATTGAAAAATGAAAATAACACGAGGAACAATGTTTCCCTATTACTTTCCACACATAAATCACACTGAATTTTCATTTCAGTACAAAATAAATATTCTCGTTTTTCCTATTTATTAATTTTCAGCAGCCTTCTATGAAAAAGTATGGCCTAAAAGTTTAAGAATATTCGTTTACATTCTTCTCGGCACAAGATTGAAAAAAAAATATATCTTCATTTGAATTCTTGTTACAAGCATGAATCAATGAAACACGCCTCCTCTGAAGATTTACAAATTGGACGGCCAATCATGGTACCTATCAACTCACTTCAATGTCTCACACATTCAATATGTTTCATAAAACATTCGGTATCTAATCACCGGTAGGAGGCCAATTATTGTATCGCTTGTCCTTATCCAAACTCCGCATGTAATGTGCTATATCAAACACAAAGATCGCCGTGGATCCACTTATATGGGAGTCAGATATAGTTGACCGTAGAAACGCGGCGATACCGCGATTGCTTGCATGCCTGCTGTTCTAAGCAAGTGGAAATAGCGGGTTATATCAACTGCCGAGAGAGGTATACCGCTGGGGATCGTTAGTAAGTTGCCGCCGCAAGAGAAGCGAAGAACCGTGCGGGCTTATATGTGCCGCGATGGCTCCTATTTCATGCCCGATCCACGAGATCCCTCCTAGCTCTGTGCCCCGGTGTTTCCGCGTTTCTCGGTTTCGCCACGGGGGCAAAGATATAGATATATGTATAAATATACATATATTTAAACACATATACGTACGTATATACATTGGTTCAGCATGTAAGCAAGGAGTTCTAATGGATCGTCAAGCGAGTCTCACATATATATCCGTGCGATGTGCCTGGCATTGCGTGCTCAATTAAGAGATTTTAGTTTCTTCGGTCATTTTTTCCTATGGATCGTTAATAATTTTTATTGCATTAACACATCCTTGTCTTGAAGATACTATCCGAAAAATTCTGGGACCTCGCAGTGTACCCAGCTGCCATTACCCCTCCATTGAAAATGGATTAATGAATGAGCTGAAAATATAGACGATCTCGTCGAAAGTCCTCTGCTGTAATGTGAATAAACTATTCTGCTAAATCGGAATTAAGTATATCATATTAAATTTGCAAACGAAGCAGCAAGCTGTGTGCATGCTATCACATTCGTCCGGGGGCTCACAATATATAATGGCCTAAAAAACGATAGGCTTACTTCTCGAACCCAGGCCTGCTACAGCCTGCTAATTTTAGCACGAATGTAACAGAAACTGTTTTTTTTTCCATATCCAAAGAAACGTTTTTCCAGAGCAAATATATAACCGTTCGTGTCATGACGACGATCGATCGGTTTGAAAAATCTTGCGAAAAAAAAACGTGAGAAAGAGCCCGAAATTTGTAGGATAATATATAATAGAGAAAAGGCACGGTGAAAAATAAGAGAATCGACGATCGAAGCCAAGAAGAAGAAGAAGAAGAAGAAGTCGGTCACCGGGCTCGCATTGGTGTTACGAGAAATGAATGGTGCGATGATGACAATGCCATAGCTGTGGATATATATAAAGGATGTGAGTTGACGCCTCAACATTCGTCCAGTCACTTGAATAAATATCAATCATAAAAGCCAGCATTCCCGACAGCAGGGATCTCGTAGTGACACAGAGGGAAATATTATTTCCATATTCGCGAACAGGCACCCTGGTCCTGGGTCCAACGTCTGCAAGTTCCGGAGGCTGCTCTCGATGGTCGCCTTGCGCAGAATACATGACCGTGCAAGTCGCAGCTGGACTTTTGCTGAGATCGTGTGGGCTAGATGCACATATCTATGCATCCACACACACACACACACGCACGCACACACACATATGCGTGCACGCGTACACAATGATCGAGACACGTAATCCAATAACGCCGGTATGTCCGCCCCGTGAAATATCAGTATGTGCAACTCTATACGTTCTTTACAAACTGAAGTATAATTTGACGAGGAAAATCGAGGTTCGAAGGCGGAGAATGAGAAGACGCGGCCGATCTGTCGCGCTTCGTTTTCTTTCTATTATTATTGTATATGGGTTCGAAACGGTCCGTATACCTTTACCAGCAAAATCTAAACTATGAGAGAGAGAGAGAGAGACAGATTGATATGTATATAGGGGACCACACTGTATCCCAATTCATGTTAAGTATAGCGTGCATATGGTATACGTGTATCTACTACACATTATTTTTAGTAATTTAGCCAAAAATTATTGTTGACGCAATAATTGATTATTAAATCATTGAATTCGTGAAGTCTTTTCAATTTTTTAACGACCAGTCGTTAAGTACGGTGGTTCGCTAATTTTGCGAACAAATACGTTAATTTCAGAAAGTTTCACCGTTACAATCAGCTGAATTGAGTAAAAATATTTGGAAGGCATAACGTGATGTCAGAAAATTAAATGTCACCTAACGAAATTGGATCATCTCGGCAAAATGTGGTCAAGCAAGCCAACAGGGGTGCGGGGTCGAGATCTAAACCCTGGCATCTGAAGATCGAAACTCGACTTAGGGAATTTATCGGATGAACAACCTATTCACGGCGGAGACGATCTGTGACCGGCACTATTAACATCGCAAATAAATTAACCTATTTTCAAAGATATTTTGTTGACAACAGTAATTAAAGAATGAGTTGCAGAGCCACGCGAGCTTGACTGCGTGTAAAAAAAATGTATTTTGGACAATCATTGCAAACTAGTCTATATCTTTATGTATTACGAGGCATGCCAGAAACTTTTCCAAGGCACTCTTTACAAGGCTCTCTTCTGAAAAAGGGTATTTTATTCTTGATCTAAATTGACATATAGGCTCGAATCCCCGAAATTTTTTTTTACAAACTTCCTTCAAATATTCATATCTCCTAAACGAAAAATCCAACCTCGATGTTCAAGGTTCTGAAATGATGAATGCAGCTTTGTGTGAAAAAATCAACAGTCGATTCGATTCCGGCGTACTTGACGAAAAATTACTTTTTCGAGTTTATATCAGACAAAAAAAAATTCTTTTTAGAGACATCGTATATTTTTTAAACAATATTTTTACTAAACTTGGATCCTCACGAAATATTATCTCTCTGACTAATTTTTTCATAAGTGTAATGATTTTTAAAATATACATAACTCGAAAAATATTTCAAAAGTAATTTTAAAATTAATAGAAAGTCAAAATTCGTGTACAAGTATAATCACATTGATAAAAAAAAAAAACAAAAACAAAAAGAACGGAATCCCGAGAGATGCGGACAAAACTGGTTTGAGCTCAGTTGGAATGCTCCATACACATGTCATTGCGATTTTGTCGTCCGTCAATGAGTATATAGCCGTACTTTGGCCCAATATGTTGTCGTCATTGAGACCATTCCTCTCTCAGAAACTTGAGCGAACAATTGTTCAAATTTTCCTGTTTCCCAAATTTTTTACAATTGTAGGAATAGAATCTCTAACGAAGATGAATTTCCATATAAATGGAATTACCTTTTAATTCGTCTATATCGATGAAAATCGATCCGAGACTCTGATCGAGAGATGCACACGTGCTGATCCATTCGCCATCGTCACGCGTCATCGTGCTAACTGCACGCGTCAACGATGACTCGTTCGTTTTCCAGCTTGTCATTATATAGCGCCATCAATTCGACAGAATGCAAAAAACATATAATGATACACAAGATACACAATATGTATACGGTACATTCCCAACTCTGCCGAAACTATGAGTCTAGCGCATAAAATCTCGGCGTCCATTTATAATTAATCACAATTATCTGCTAAATAAAACTGCAATTTAGAGTTGTTACGCGGTAGGGATTAAAGCGCTCGTATTTTTTGTTAGATACATTATTTTGTGTTTTCGTAGAATCGGTTTCTGGTATAAATGATTTGATAGAGAATGAGATTTGGTGAGAATTTTCAGCAACTCGAAATGAAATAATAATCTCAAAAAAAAAATTAACCATTTAGTGCATCATAAAAACTTTGCTTATAAATAATGATAATACTGAATTTTTTTTTTCAAAATTCGTCGAATTAAAGCTGTTAAACAGATCACAGAAGATGTTTTTGTTCTCATTGGATGGAATGAATTCGTTGATTGGTTTTGAATATACGTGTGGATTTTTTTCAAGGCTATACGTACGAAATTACTCATTCAATGACCCGGAAAGTACAGCATATGTTACCAGTACATATGTTACAGCATATGTTATCAGTACAGTATATGTTACCTTTCTACGTAAATATATCAAAAATTTAAGAATTTTCACTAACTTCTCGAAATTTCAAAAAAGAGATAATTCTGAAAAAATTCACACGTATTGAAAAAAAAAAAACAACAAATTCATTTACATGACAGTAAAGAAATTTTACTAATGATTTGTTAAACAATTTTTTTCAAGGAATTGTGTTAATAACTTCTTGGCATTGTTATTATTGAAAATCATTGTTTCAAAAATCTTCATTATCGCTGATTTTTTACAGATGTTTGTCTGAAATTCTAATCGAAACAAACTTTTCGTTGGGAATGTATATTGTATATGCGTGAAGCATCCTTAATTGGATAGATAATTGATAGAGCTGTCAATGTGCCCTTGTGCGCATACTTACTTCGTAGGTTTATAGCCTCATCGGACAATAAAGCTCATATGATTCTTGTAAAGAATTCAGAATTATCGATTACTGAACCTCCATTTGTTCTAGTATTTTGCTAATATTCCAACGAGTATATCTCGCTTATTTTATCTTCAAATCTGCTCCAGACGAGATATTCTATCTAACCCGACGATAAACGTCATACTTGCACAATGCTCACTCATGTTCTCGAGTCATTTATCCATTTTGCTTGATTATAAATATATTCTATGCTTATCGAGTTCAAATTTCATAATTTCCCAAAGCGCTAGGTAATTAAGAATATTTTTTCAACGAAAATACACTCCATCGTGCGATCCACATTACCCTGCAATCGTTGTATGCATCGCTGGTGCCTCTATAATCGTACGCTCTATGCATTTTATGTACATACCACACTCGTCCTCGTATGTGTATATCTCGAGGCTCGTCGTCGGGTATATAGGACGGGAAACGTGGTGTGTGTGTTGCGGGACAACTCCACCAGCAGCAAAAGCAGTAGCAGCAGAAGAGCATAGGGCATTCCACTAGCCGCGAGAGAACGCCAAATCGGATAACCGGCCACGACAATGGGGCCGGGAGGTTAAGCGTGTTTGCCCTTCTCTCGAAGGCCCATTCACGCCACAATGGGCCTGCAAACGCTTTTCAGTTTTTTGTCCCCTCTCCCCCCTCATCACCCTCGCACCATCACCCCCCTCTGCCCCCTCCTCCTTCTTCCATGCCCCACCTTTGGTGCTCTTTGGCGCTCAACACCCCTCGGTATATCGTTTTCTCGCTCTTCCATCACGACTAGTTTTCTCACTATGCTTCCGTCCAAAGACCGGAAGAAAGAGAGACATTACATAGAGCCGTTGCTATATACGAGTCTTAACGCACCTTCACTCTGCTATACACAACTACCACAAAATCAGCGCGTCCTAGCTCTCTTCAGGATCTAACTTATAGGATCTGATGTGCACGCGAACTCCCTCTTGGTCTGCAGCTTGCGTGAGCAAGAAGCTGGACGTACAAAACGACGGGACAGAGAAAAGTGAGAAAGATAATGCACAAAGACTCTTTTCCATCGATGTCGTCATTCAACAAGGACCACCGGGCTCCCGAAAAGTAAAAACTACTCCGCCCTTCTCCGCGTGTATGCATGTCCAGCACGTGCCATGTGTTCATCCTGCTGGCTATGCGTGAACTCGGCTGCCAACCCGCAAATAACGTGTGTGCACCAGCACACACGACAATGTGTACTTTCACAATGAGCCTAATCAGCCGATTCGCGGAGTGTGCACGAAACCATCGTAAACAAATCCATCGTCGTGCCTATAGTACACAAAGTATTTTCCGATCCTCTTCAACAGATTTATAACGGTAAACACATGTATACAAATAAGCGGGAAAAATAATGTGCCGATTTCCCGGTCAATAGTGAGCAAGATGATCAATCTTAAGCAACGGGATAGCCTCACCATTAAAGATTCCTATCGCCGCAGAGTTTTGAAGAAGCGTTGGGGAATCCATGGCGACGCTCGTTTGATCAAGATTCCTTGTGATACGAGCGATTACTCAGTTGTATACCGGAATCTTTGGACTTGCGTCAGCTTCTCAGCCGTAAAGTATATTGGTCATAAGTGGAACAGCCTGCCGAGGAATAGTCAACGATGATGCCCGCCATCATGATGCGTCTCGCAATTGGATAACCATTTTTCCTGCCCAACGATCGGTTTTTGCTAATCGTTACATCAAGGTTCAAGCCTGACAGAGTATGCTGTGCCGCACACGATTATGTGCGATTATGGAACGATTATCTGGAACGCTTAATATCTCAGGTCAAGGTATTCGAGGATCATTTTTGTCGATAAAAGATATCTACGAAGTTGGGTTAGTCACTCAGGAAGCAGCTGCCGAGTCCTTGAGAGTCCGAGTCACCGGTTCACACGCCCACCACGCGCACGGTCAATGCAATGATGTTTACCGACCAAACATACACGTATGTATGCACATGGAAGTTTCACGCTGATGGTCATTATGTTTTCACAAAGTCGAAGGGAGAAATTTCGTGCCCAAAACACACGCAGTGCTTCATTCAAAGTCTCGGACATGTCCCGACGTTGTTGTTGCCTCCTGGTACGGGTGTCTTCGCTTCGCGCGTATTCACACTCGAGTTCGAGAGGCTCTCTTCTTTCGAAACGATGTACAAATCACAGGTCATTTACTCCATTCAGTCCCGAAAAGTCGTTTAATGTCGCGGAAATGCCTCCGAGCGATAAATCTCTCTCTCTCTCTCTCTCTTTCTCTCGTGTCGCTCCGTTGCTCTTCTTCTCCTTTACGCGCGTATACCTGAATCAATGAGGAATCGTCAAAGGTGTCTCTCAAACTGTTGTGATGATCGAACGAGAAGCTCGTGCAAAGCTTGTACACTGTTGTGTATAATACACGTAACATGTATATGTGTATACGGAGGAGAGGGTGCGTAAATGCTGTGTTTTGTTGAGTACACAATGTTGACCTCTACCCGCTAATAGCCACAAGGATGCTACGAAACTGAGTATGTATGCGTGTGTGCCAGCCACGGCACTCAAGATTCGTAAACGTGAGAGGCACGTGACACGTAACGCAATGGGACATTCGAACAACAGAGCAAGCTCGACTGCATCAAAGCCACTTCTGGAGCTGCAGTATATACCACTTATATAAAGCATTTCAGTTCAACTGTACACAATAAAAAATATGTTACAGGTATAAATACCAAACGCACTGTTATGTAGGTTGACTGTTCTGATCGCTGTTGGATTTATAAGCATACCTTTGTACACGGATATATCTGCCAACCTATATGGATTAATCCATCCAGATAATAAACTGCACTAACTGACTTTCTCTGGGTGCATATACAACTTGTATACTGCGTAAATGTTAAATTTTTGGCGTGTTAAAGTTTTTCTGTCAAGTTCAACCGTTATTTTAAGTTGTTACACCTTTTCCTAATTATGTCAATTCATCAAAAAGTATTAACGCTAAATTTAACACAAAAGCCGCTGATTTTAACAGAAAAATCTCGTTTGCTTGTTAATGTGGATAGAAAATGTCAAATTTGTGTTATTTCATCAACACAACACACCTTATTTTATGTCTAAATTTACTGCTGAAAAATGTTGTAAAGATAGAACAAAAATGGCCGCCGTCATTGGACTTAGCCTCACTGTAAAAAGTTTCTGTATGAAAATTAATACACATGTATAGGAAGCTTTTATGCGGATACCGCTTATGAAATTTCAAATACGGTACTTAATATTACAATACTCGTATTGTAAAAGTAAAGGTATCGAGCAGTGATATTACTACACAGATAGATTGAAAAGTTATAACCTTTGTAGGAATTTTCAACTTAAACTTTAGTAAAATCAAGACACATTTACTGATATCCATATAGGGATGTATATTAAATGTACTACCATGTATATTAAAAATAATATTACCGCATGGAATATCAGTACACTTGTGCATTCGAAACGTACGCGGTCTTGATTGAATTTTCAGTTCAACGTTCATGAAAATTAATAAATGTTTGCTAATATTTTTTGTAGCAAAATTTAAACAAATACTTAATATATCACTTGAAAAATAGTTACAAGCGCATATTTTGTGGTTGCTAGAGGTCATGGAGGGTTACACTGGAAAAAAAAAAAATCATGCACGGATTTCTCGACAGAATTTTTTTTCTCCTCGACCGGGACTCGAACCTGATGCGACCTACCTACCTATCCTACCTATGTACCTAACACGCTACCCACTACGCTATCGACTGCTTATGAACTTTGGTAATTCATATCATGTATTTGACACGCCAGAGAACACTTGATCAGTTGTATGTTGGGAGCTACTCAAGGAATGGCGGTCGTAGCGTGTTCAACCCTTTATTTAGTATAATCATGTTGGTTTTGGAAGCAATAACAAAATTAAACGTGACGAATCCAATATGGTGGATCGAAAATTCTAAAAATGCCATAACTTGTCAGGTTCACTCTAACTATCTATTCAGGAGTTTTTTTTTTGTTGGTAAACACAAATTTGAGGTCAAAATTAAAAAATGCATCATGACGGATCCATAGGGGTGGCTCGAGAATTCTCAGAATGACATGACTTGTCAGATTTCGATTTAACTCTGCATATAGGGGTTTTTCGGGTTACTGAACATGAACTTGACGTCAAAATTACAACACATACACACACGCACGCATGAACGTGCGCGCGCGCGTGCATGCACACGACGCACGCACAGACACACACACACAGACACGCGCGCGCACACACACACACACACACGCGCCCGCACGCACACACACACACACACACACACACACACACACACACACACACACACACACACACACACACGCGCGCGCGCACACACACCTACACTCATTTTCACACACGCACGCACACACGCGCATGCACGCACACACACACACACACACACACATACGCGCGCGCACGCGCGCGCATGCACGTACGTACCGGTGTGCCCGCATGCACACACACACACAGCACACTTTCCCACATACATGAACGTGAATGCACACACACACGCGTACGCATGCACGTAATCCTTATCTCAAATCTGTGTTCAGTGACCTCAAAACAATTGAATAGAAAGTTCGATCAAAATTTGATAACATGGCATTTTCAAAATTTTCGATCCACCATAGTGGATCGACCATATTAGATTTTGTAATTTAGAATTTATTGTATATGAAATTTTGATTTCAATTTTGCTTTACAATTTTAAAAGACAATTATTGCAGATGTATTGTACGTATCGTAATATTCATTTTCACGTACATTGTATTTTTCATTCGGTTGCAATTAAAATTCAAAGTTGTCTTGTTTTTGAAATACATCGTTACTGATAAATGAGTTCATATACAAGAATTTTGATTATTATAACAAAAATTGTAGCATTACATAACGTATTCGAAAAATTAGTATACGAGTTTTCAGTATTCAAACTTGTGTATTATAAATTCCCCATAGTATATTAAAATTAATATCACTCTATTAATTTAGCGATACGATGGTATGAATTTACGTTTCATATACCATGTTTGTAAATTTCAATTACTTTGGTACAGTAAAAGTATTGTAAATTTCATAACATTTTTCTGTCATTATATACGCGTCGTGAGTGGTACGCTAACGCAATTCCATTATTACATCTGCAGATATAATGTATCGAGCGAAAAGTTTAATAATTTACTGAGTGATAATATAGCGTAGTGGTTAAGGCGTGCGACTCGTAATGCGAACACCCGTGAGCGTATCGGTTCAAACCCCGATTAGGATTTAGGAATTGCCAAATGTAGCACAGCGGACTTGAAATACCTTTTCCCTCGCATGTATATTAAAATAAGCGTCGAAAAATCCGATAGTAATAATACCTAACAGCGTAAACGTTGAAAATAATATTTTAATTTTAATTTTAATTTTAGTTTCGGCCATTAACTTATGCATTTTTATGCATATTGAAAGTTGAAATAACATGCGGTTTGCCATTATCCTTCGCTATCAAATCAACTTAAAAGTTGTGTCAAAATTACAAAGGAAAATGTTGAATTTGTGTTGATCTTTTAACCATTTTGTTGTGTAAACGCTCAACATTGACGGCTTGTGTCAGATTAACATAATTTTTAAAGTGGACCTACTGGGGCACGCAAAAAATGTTGAATTTAACACTTTTTTTCTAACCGTGATATGGGCCATTTCACGTTAAATCCTAAAACGTCTGACCTTCAGGACATCCCGCGAAAAAAATGGTTTAGATCCATGTAAATGAAATTTCGATCAAAATGTACTAATTTCTTCGATCTAAATTTTTGAAAATCATAGATCGACCAAGATTTTCGTTAGATCTATTCGGATGTAGATGAATGTTTAAATAGACAAACGGAGATCTAATAAGCGAAAGCGTTCGAACCTAATATTAGGTCAACTCGTATATGTATGTAAATCTACCCTTACATACGGATATCTAGGTAGCTCTACAATTTTCCAAAATATGATTTAAAAAGTAACTACGTAGAACTAAATTTGATCTACGTAGATGTTTCCTATCTTTATTTGGATTTTTATTTCGTTAATAATTTTTATATTGTATTTCCTAGAATCAAATTAGAAAAAAATTACGTTGGCTATACGACTTTTTAATGACAAAAAGAATGGTAAAAATTGACCTCACCAACGATGTTCTACACGAAGCGCACGATGAAAAAGAAAATTTTACTAAGAACCCCGAACTTTGCACAGCGATTGAAAACTGCTTCAAGTGAGAAAATTTAGTTTTCAACTATTTGAAGAAATATTTTCCAAAAATCCTAATCGTAACAACAAACTTTTTAAGCCGAGGCCACCGAGACCCAATGAGTGCATCGATTTCATTGCTATTTATTGAATTCCTTTTATCATGCTAGCAAGTTCAACAATCTGTCCATATTGAAAAATTTGTGGGATAGACCGAAAAAATATTACAGAAAATTGAAAAAAATTTACTTCAGTTTTTTCAATTTTTCGGATTCATTCAACATTTTTCACACTTCAAGTACGCTGACGTTCCTTTAAGCGATTTTCCAACAATCGCGAAAACATTCATCAAGCTAGATGACATTTTGCTGATAATATTGTACATTTGTTATTGTCACGTAGTGCAAGGATTTGAAAACAAATCGACGCAGCCCAGTCAATAGGTAGTTTTGAGGTGAAAAAAATAAGGAACATGGGATATTTTCAGGACTGGTAGGGGGGTGTCTCCTGAGTATAAATCCAGATTGGCGACCTCTTATCGCTATCAGGGTCGCCGCCATCTTGGAAAACGCGTTTCGCTCTATATCTCGCGAACCGTCCACTTTACGACGAAATGTGTAGATACATTTTTTATACATAATTAAATTCCCCATCTTTTTTGCCAATAACTTTTTTACGTAACATCAATATTTTCCAAGTTATAACACTTACAAAACTATTTCTCCGAATATCTCCCTGAGCGTTTATTATTTCGCGAAAGAACTTATTATCAAACTTGTAGAGCCTCAAATTCTCTACATTTTTTAATTTAATCTTTTTTTCCTATCATTAATACCTTCAAAGATATACCGCGTTTATTGCGCGAGGCGCTGCAAAATCTTCACAAAACGCGCTCTATAAGCAATGGATATAATTTAACGTTAATATAAAAAATAGTGAGAAAGTATATAATCATTCATTACAGCATTTACCTGAATGAAGACCGCCGTATTATTGTCATTTGTATTATTGTATTATTGTATTTTGTATTATTGTCTTTGCACACTCTATTTTTTCCAGGGTCACATTATTATAAGCATGTTACTTAAGCGTTACAAAGTCATGTTACATTACTGTAATGTTACTACGTTACACCCCATTAACGTTACATAAATATGACCAAAGGTACACTGACATTGTTATAAGCATGTTATGTAAACGTAACAGAGTAATGTTACATTACTGGAATGTTTCTACGTTATACCCCATTAACGTTACATAAATATCACCAAAGATACACTCACATTGTTACAAGCATGTTATGTAAACGTTACAGAGTCATGTTACATCACTGTAACGTTACTACGTTACACCCCATTAACGTTACATAAATATCACCAAAGGTACACTCACATTGTTACAAACATGTTACGTAACGGCTACAAAACTCTATTACATTACTGTAACGTCAAAACGTTACATACCAGTTATGTAACCAGCATATAACATATGGTACATAACATGTTACTTCCACGTTATATAACAGCTATGTATCACAAGAATAACATTGTGACATTACCTGTAACTTCCATGTTATATTGCCGCAATATAACGTGTACAATGGGTACCTGCGTCGACCGTTATTGTGCGCGTTTTGTGGAGATTTCGCGGCGCCTCGCGCAATAAAGGCGGTATATCTTTGAAGGTATTAATGATAGGAAAAAAAGGTTAAATTAAAAAATGTAGAGAATTTGATGCTCTACAAGTTTGATAATAAGTTCTTTCGCAAAATAATAAACGCTCAGGGAGATATTCGGAGAAATAGTTTTGTAAGTGTTATAACGTGGAAAATATTGATGTTACGTAAAAAAGTTATGGGCAAAAAAGATGGGGAATTTAATTATGTATAAAAAATGTATCCATACATTTTGTCGCACAGTGGACGGTTCGCGAGATATAGAGCGAAACGCGTTTTCCAAGATGGCGGCGACCCTGATAGCGATAAGAGGTCGCCAATCTGGATTTATACTCAGGAGATACCCCCCTACCAGTCCTAAAAATATCCCATGTTCCTTATATTTTTCACCAAACAGCACTTTCAAACTATCTATTGACTGGGCTGGACGGCTCTCAATGATGTACGGAAAAAAAGATAAATTATTTCGTATGTTTGCATGAGCAAAAGAAAATTACGAAAAAAAAACTTGAGCATAATCGAAGGTGACATACTTAACAAAAATAACTTTTTGGATAATTTTTTATCTATTAAAAAAAAATACAAAACTACCATGTGTGCAAAGTTCGATTGAAAAAGGAACTTTTTTTAAGCTCGAACAAATGTTAGCTTGATGTATCGGACGTACTTTCCCGACCAAAAGTGACTTTCGTCGACAATATTGCATACTTCATAATAAGATAAAAATCGGAAAAAATTCAACTTTTACTTTTAAATAATTACTATTAAATAATAATAATGCCCAAAAGTTATCAATGAATTGTTTGAACAAAACATTGTTTATCAAATTTTTCGGGAATATTTTTTTTTGTCATGTGAAATAAATTCGTTGATTTTTCTGACTACACATGAATTTTTTTTTAATTTTCTTATCATTTTGAAATTTTGGTTTTTGGAAATTTATAAAGGTTGTATTTACGAAACTATTCGTTCAATGGCCTGGAAACTTCTTAATTGTAATATACAACGTTTTTACGAAAAAATATCCAAAATTTATGATTTTACCTTCATTTTTAAAAATTAAAAAATGTTCAAAAACCGTAATTTTAAAATAATAAGAAAATTTTAAAAAAATTCATGTGTAGTCAGAAAAATCATCGAGTTCATTTCACGTGTTAAAAAAAACTTGCCCTAAACGTTTTTTAAACAATATCATTAATTATTTTGTTTAAACAATGTATTGAAAACTTTTTGACATTATTATTATTCATAGTTGAATTTTTTCCAATTTTTATCTTATCATAAATTATGCAATATTGTTGATGAAAGGCACTTTTGGTTGAGAAGGTACGTCTGATACATCCTTAACATTTGCATTTGTATCAATAGATTTTAGAAATCTTTGTATGAAAAAACAAATGGCAGCATAGTTTAAGGAGACCTTCTCATTTGAGACACAATTCCTCATCGCTCCAAGAATAAGAATATGAATGTTTTTCTTTTCTTCAACCGGTGCAACTCAAGGCAATAACTTTCATAACTTTCAAACTTTCATCATTGATATTGCCAATAACAAAGTTATAGGCAATTAAACATGCACTTTCTATGGCTGAAGCCGCGTATTTTGAAACATCCACGTCCTCAAATCCATTTGAGAATATAAATTCCGAAAAAAATACACTCGTTTCATCCGATCGCGACAAAAAATCGATAATGAAATCATAATATCTAAGGTCAAGGCGTTTATCGATTCCGCCTCGAATGTTCCATATATGTACGTGTAAATGGCTGCGTGCACCGCATTTAGCGCGATCTTGCAAGACGATATACATATCGTACATAAAGAGTACAGGAGTGTGACACCGAGTCAGTAAGCTCCAAACGTCATTTCGACTATCTCGTTTAATCTTTCTTGAAGATCGGTGCGCGGCAACTGAAAAATTTCCTCCGCATACTGTCCACATGCAGCCGATTAGTCAAGCCATTCTAGTTAAAAAAAAAGTAGGTTCATAATGCAATCTTCTACAGAATTGATTTTGCTTTTGGAAAATGTTCAGGTTGATGTTCAGGGGTGTTCCCTGAATGTAAATTCAAGTTCGCGGGGGGGAGGGGGGAGGGAGTTGAGCTTCAGCCACTATCTTGGAAAACACGTTTTATTAAATATCTCGTGAAGCGTGCATCATACGACAAAACTAGTGAACCTCTTTTTTGTAGACAATCAAATTCATCACAACATTTATTGGAAACTTTTTCCTGCATAATGTACAGTTTTTCATTAATAGTGCAGCAAACTTGTCCAAAAATCACAATTTTTACTGTTACATCATAACCATGTTTGGAAAAGTTTGCCACAGAATAAATAAAAAACCATGCTCTACACAAGAAAAAGTTTCCAATAAAAGTTGTAGAGAATTTCATAATCTACAAAAACGATATGGACTACTTTTGTCTTACGATACACGGTTCACGAGATTTTTGAAAAAATGTGTTTTTCAAGGTGGCGGCTGAAGCTCGATCTCCTGCGTCCCGCCAACTTGAATTTACATTCAGGGGACACCTCTGAACCTTTTACAAAAGCAAGTTCTATTCTGTAAAAGATTGCAGAACAAATAGCGAGAATAACTGGACTTGATGTATTACGTGTTGAAGACCAAAATGTACACTGCACAATGTAGACGCGTATGCTCCACATATACATGATTGAAAACGAACGAAACTCTGATGATTCTCCGTCATTTATTTTTAAAGTAGAATATATATGCGGTACATACACAAAGCGGGGTTGTGATGTATACTCATGGATATTATAATATCGTGCAAATACTGTGAAACGGTAGAGGGTACCTTTTTGCCTTTATACGACGCATCTATAGTGCAACCGGTGAGCATCACACGGTCTATCTCTCGATGTAGATATATGCGCTTTGGTGCGAGGTCGTTATGCGGGTGTTTATGGCTTCAGAGCTCTGCAAGCAACGCCCGCACACTGGTTTTAAGGTTCCCTTACCCGGTCTCCGTCCTTCAACAAGAGGACTCTGTCTACACTCTCTCTCTCTCTCTCTCTTCCGCACACACGCGCGCACATACACGCACTCACACACACACACGCACGCGCACACACACACACACACACACACACATACACGTTTGTGCTCTGTCGTGAGGGGATGGCACACGTTACCTCTTGCACTCTGAGTGCAGGTAGTCTCGCGAGTCGACTGTGCTCTGAGCACACCCCCATTTCTTGCCCCTCTCCAGCTCGACAACACTTTCAGATTGTGTGATAAGTGCGCGTCCGCGATCTCCCGAGAGTCGAGAATCGGTCCGAACAAAAAGAGAAAAAAACGAAAGAGAGAGAGAGAGAGCGCGTCAGAGACCCCCCACCGTTCAATGAGAGACATTTCTCATCATTTTCCATTCAGAACGTCTGAGTTATATGCCAGCTCGTGCTGCTCTATACGGGCACTCTTACGCACAATCATTCGATTTATTACGACCGCGAACCTAATGAATTTAATTTCATATTTCACGGGGACTTAAGTGGACGTCGGGCGTTCTTGCGTCGAGTAAAATTTGCTGCAACTCGCATACCATCTCGTAGCCTCCTATTGTACACGATCATTCGGCTCTCAGGCTCGTAACCCTTTGGTCACTCGACGATATAAACTCTCTAATATACGCTTGTACATACGCGGGAATTGGACGAAAGTGTATTTCACTCCATGACTCATCCTCGGCATATATTTCCTCATCGTACCGTCATATGTACCAGGATTTATTTATTGATAGAAACGACGTCATTGTTATAATCATCGCGATGATTAATTGAAACTTCAACAATGGTCCGATAATTTTTCAATCCGATGAAAATTCGCACGTGATTATTATTAATATACTACATATACGCCATTTGTATGTAATAATGGACACAGCTATAGTTGAAGGTAAATTACGCGCTTACGAATTAATTGAAACTATACGTAAAATATAATTTAGTTAATTTTCAAATTGAGAAATTGTGTCACTAAACGATAGCCAAATAATGCCATTTCACACGAATAAAATGTGTTTTTCCATCGACTGGATTGGAAGACCCTTGACACTCATTTTTTCTATACCAAAATAAATTCACGTGTACACACAGCGATGTAAAGAAAAAGGAATGATCGTTTATAGTTTGACGCTATATCACTCCGAGGAACTCGCAAAGGGCTTTCTCGAAATTCACCCCCTCTCACGGATGGTACTCGCACCCTATCGTCTCCCTATATAGGTCTCTCTCTCTCTCTCTCTCTCTCCTTCTGTCTTGTAATGCGGGGACGAAGCGCGAGGTTCTTATATTCCCTTACGCACATAAAGTCGTGAATCACGGTTCATCGTATTTCATCTCGCCGCGGGGATATGCCAAAAGCACAGTCGCCTCTTCAAGCAAACGAAATTATCCGAAAAATATGATGTAGTTTTTTTTTTCATTTCTCCCGGCAAAGGGGGTTTGGTGGCTGTGGGATCCGGGTGGTACAAATCGTTTGCAGATACACGACTCTTCGCACACTCTCGCCACTCTATATTCACTCTTCCTCTCTCGTTCGCTCTGTCATCATTTGTACAAGACGATGTACGGGATTCTCTTTCAAAATTGCATTAAGTACCTGCACGAGTTGTGCATCGCGTCGTTTGCACCGCAATCATAAGAAAATCATAATAATACACGTATATATATATATATATATATATATGTAAAGAAGACTCTCTCGTGCTGGACTTATTAAATTTATCTCCGTCTCGCCCCCTTTGACTTGAAACAGTGGTGATTTATTATTTTTTCTTATGCTTAACGACGCGAGCGCGGAATATGGTCTGGCGCTCCCGCGTGTTCCCTTCATTTATGCTCTTTTTTTTCTTCTTAATTTTTCATTTTTTTGCCATCCGAATGAATTTATTATGGAGCGCGTCGGTTCCTCGCTTGCGTTTTGTGAGTGAATTGCGCATATTATATACTCGGATCGTTATGACTGTTTCAGCCCTTACGATGTCCAACGCTCATTTGTCCTCGTAAAAGTAAAATATCCCTCATTATTTTTGTATTGACGTGAAATAGGCAATTTTGCGATATCGTTGAGCGAACGAATGATTATTTACGATAAATATATCGCGATAAATCATTCGTGCAAGTCGAAAAATCCTTGCAACATGTGCCTGATAATTTCTATGCGAGAGTTCGACGAGTGAAACATTTGAAATACTTGATAATTTGGTAAAACGGGAAAAAAAAAAGGAAATTCGATGAACCATACGAGGGTCCTCAAGATTTCCAGGTACGGATTTGCCATTTCAGCACTTAATATATCTACTGAAACTGAGAACACCAGAGGTTCTTCATCGATCTCGTCAAGGCTCCGTATCGGTCACTAAGAAATTTTCTATCATACAGAATGCATGACGGAAACTTGTTTGCTTGTTCAAAACGCATTCCGATAATCGCGCATATATAATCTCGGCAACATATAAAATAGAACGAAGAGCCTGGCATTCGACTGTATAACAAAGTGCTAGATGCATATATCTATACGTATCTGTATACGCATCTACGTGTATTCGCCTACTTATATAGCGGTGGATAGCCCGGCGTGATACTGCCGTGCACGAACCTTGACGTTAATCGCATGCATTAACGCTAATAATAGTTGGGGAAAAAAAAAAACACAGGAAGATAAAAAATCTCTCGAGATACATCAGGTGCGTATGGCTCATAAAGATTCGCTTATAATTACGTCCGCCTGCAGTTTGAGTGCGGTTATCTTTGAGGTTATGCTATGGGAGTGCAAGGATGGTCAGTCCTTTTATGCATCGTATTGTAAGGACCGTAAGACTACGAGCTTATAAAGTATTACTCGTTGTAGTGTACTTTTGATTTTTCACTCATATTGAACGATCATAAGCTTTCTCAGTCTACAAATTAAATTATAGATGCGTTGCGTCATAAAATGGATGAACAATGACAACGATTGCTGTTCATGATGACCGAAATAAGAAGGAATTACCAATGAATCATTGCATTCGTCTATACACGGAGAAAACGAGTTCGTTTGTACGACTAACTAATTATATTAGTTGGGTGTCAGTTGACTGTAGCAACCCGCATTAGAATCCCATTATATTATTATTGATGCAGCAGCCATTTTCCATTGGTTGAGTCTAAATGGTATTGGCAACTATTTAAATATAGTTGGTAAAACCACTATGCGTATTGCTAGAGTTACACCTGGTGGCGGTACTTGGAACTTAATGGCCGAATCGTTTCGTTGGTGGTCGTAATTATTTTAGAGAGATACCAGATATTTGAAGAAGAGAGAGGGAGGAGGGATAGGTCTGAAGCATATTTTGCAAACGATATCGATTGTGATAATTGTAAAATGGGGGAGGAGAAATAGGGACATTTACGAAAGTAAATTTCGCAATTTTCGGAATTTCGGTAATTGAATATTGAGATTAACTTTGGAATTATACTGTCGTACTTTCAAGGACTTCGAGACTTTAAACGAGCTCTCATGGAAGAGAAGTAGCACACATATATAGAGTACTTGAATAAGTTATAGTAGAACCTCAAAGATCACAAGAGGTACAAATATGAAAAAGATAGCTCTATCAAGATTCAGAATAGCAAGACGTGAGGACCAAAAAAGGCTAAGCAAGGTTTTGTTTTTAGTATCTGCTCGTTTAAGGAGGGTGAAGCGCTAAGCCGGGCCTAGCAAGGGGAATGTTTTCTGAAAACGTTCGGTATACAGCACCTCAATAAAACGCAAAGTACCTTGATGCCTTAATACTTTTAATGAACCAACTATTCAGCGTAATCCTTTAATCATTCGGTCATCATTCGGAGACGCTCAAACGTTCGCTACGATGCTGCCCGCCGCCTGAAAAAAATTGTCAATTCTTGAAATGAAAAAAAAATGTCATCGTGACAAATCCAAAGTTTCCTCTCTACGAGGAAGTACAATTAAATGTGTGTGTTCCAGGGTCAAATTAAGAAGCGCGCGACAGTCAAAGGCAAGCGAGATCGCAACCGTACTGCGAATATACGTATATGCAGAAAATAATAAATAAGATCGAGAGATTCGATGAAGAGCAGCATCATACAGAGATGCTGAGTAAAAAAAAGAAAAATTGCTGTCAACGATGAGCTCAGGAGATCCTTTCGCTTTTCCTCGATGCCGCTATGCCGAGGGCAATCTCCGCGTCCTCTGTCAGTGCTCTTCAATCCTTCGCACATTTCGCGGTTATTTCTCTCTCTCTCTCTCTCTCTCTCTCCCTCACTCTCTCTCTCTCTCTCTCTCTCTCTCTCTCTCTCTCGCTCTTTCTCTGTCTTAAGGAAGTGAGAATTAACGATAAAGCTATTAACCGACAAGGCCGAAAAAGAAATAAAAAGAGAGAGAGAGAGAGAGAGAGCGTGAGCAACAAGCACAGCACGACTCTCGATGACGAGCGTAATATTCCAGATACGGAATTCCGTATAATCATGTATAATCTTTATGCACACATAATTCTACGAGAGCGCGAGATGGCGACATTTGCTCGCGCTCCGCGTACCTTCCAGATTCTTGAGCCGATCGTTTTAGTTCGATCTCTATCTTCGTTGCCATCTTAATACAGCTATCGCGAGGACGCAAGGGCGCGAGTGCGATGCAATTCCAGTACTATCTGTAGTCGTGCGGCATTATCCCGTAAGATATCAGTTATGCGCGATAATCGCGAGATTCGTACTGCAAAAAAAAACGTACAAAGAAGAAAACGAATCCGTTGTAGTTTTTTGCATTAGTACGCACTGAGATATCAAGAGGCGGTCTCTTGGCACCGCGAATAATTGAACAAAGAAATTATTACGAACGCAGCCGCGCACTCTTGTGTGATTGGCGCGATGGTCGCATGATTACGGCGGCTACCGATCGCCCGCAAGCGGAAACGCGTTGACCATGCGGATAAAACGCGTAATACGTGTGCATTGTGTTCATACGTATACCCGGATCATCGCTCTAAGGCCGAAGTTGTCGAAGTTGCCGTAGTAGATATGCCGAAAAAAACTCCGGGTACGATTTTGTGAAAAATACTAAGAAAGATGCCGATGAAGACTTTGCTCTAAAAAATGTATAGGAGTATAGGGTCATATAAGTAAGTTCGACAGCTTGAGTGGCGCCACTAGTGGCAAGAATTATCCCTACACAAGGGACAAGCTTAGGCAGCCATCACCGCCATGGAGGCATGTGACGCAAATTAGTGTTGATGCAAGAAGCTATTCGCCGCATCCGCTGGACGATTTACGGTACATATGCGCGAAGGCCTCTTGGACCCTATGGACCTATGCCTCTTGGACCCTATGCCGAACGCCACCGCGACGTTGCGCTAGTTACAAATCGATAAGCGACGGAATCAGCTCATAACCTCATTTACGTATAAAAATAACGGCCTGTCCTGACCATAATTGTGCAGCATATTTTGATATTTCGAACCCGTGGACGCATCTGAGGCTTTCCAAAGCGGCGAAAATCCTGAACTTCGATTGGATCGTATAGTAACATTTTTTTAATGACTTTTATAACTAAAAAGTATTTGGGATAAAAAAAAACCAACGACCATGGAATTCTCCTCAGTGGACTGTCTAAAATCAGTCACCGTCGAGTTTATCACCTATTCTGAATCACCCTGTACACGATAGGCATATATATACGGATCTATACGTATATATGTATATGTATAAAAGAGCGTGGAAATTGACGAATGTACCGGGAGAGATTTACTCGCATAGCGAAGGAGGGAGAGAACACGAGCTCACTTTTCGAATGAATGCAGTCCCCCGTGCGCTACTTTGTTCCGGCTCGATTGTGGCTTCGTTCTTCTCTCTTTCTCTCGTATCGAAATAGCTCGTGCTCGGTATCCCGCAAAAGCCGCACGACCCCTCTGTCGCAAGTGTACCACTGTTATATATATACATATAAAGACATGTATTGCAAAGCGCCCATACCACTCTTGGTTCTTTATCGGCTAAATAAGGGGGAGCGCGTGCTGCGTGCTCGACTGACTCGGAGATGACTCGACCCCTCTCGTTTTCTCTCCCCCTCACGTACGTTGATCTCTTTCTCTCTCCCGGGCATACGAAAATAATTGTATTAGCTGTTTTGTGTTTCGCGGTTTCCATGGGTGTTGAATCTCGCGGTGCGTCTCTTAATAGCCCCTCCTGAACGAAATGTCGGCGCGTACATTCGACGAAAATCGACGATGAAAGAGGGAAGTGCGATGCTCAATCGCTTCGACATCTTGGAGGGCAACAGTTGCTGGCAATAATCATATTCCAATATCAAATATCACGTGTTGGATATGGCTCGCATATGCAGAGTATAATCTTCAATGTTACGTCACGTCCTAGATAATTCGACACGCGTATTCGGTATGCGCGATTCATAAATTCTCGAGGATTTTTTATACATCTCTTTTTTACCCTATCATCACGGTCTGACGCAATAATTTTGTCCCGTTTATACTTTTACTTTTCTAGTCCAATCATTCTAGACAACTAGTAGGTTTATAATGCAATCTTTCACAAAATCGATTTTGCTTTTGGAAAAGGTTCAGGGGTCTCCCCTGAGTGTAAATTCAAGTTGGTGGAACGCGGGGGGGGGGGGGGGGGGTCGAGCTTCAGCCGCCATCTTGAAAAACACGTTTTGTCAAATATCTCGTGAATATCTAGTGAAAACCTTTTTTGTAGATAATGAATTTCTTCATAACTTTTATTGGAAACTTTTTCCTGTATAGTGCATGGTTTTTTATTTATAGCGCAGCAAATTTTTCCAAACATCACCATCTTTACTGTTACATCAACCGTTAGCTATATATTTAGCAATAACCATGTTTGAAAAAGTTTGCTGCGCTATAAATTAAAAACCATGCACCATACAGGAAAATGTTTCCAATAAAAGTTGTAGAGAATTTGATTATCTACAAAAAAGTATTCGCTATTTTTATCGTATGAAGCTCGGTTCACGCGTTATTCGATAAAGGGTGTTTTCCAAGGTGGTAGCTAAAGTTCGACCCCCCGCGTCCCGCCAACTTGATTGTTACACTCAGGGGACACCACTGAACTTTTTCCTAAAGCAAAATCAATTCTGTAGACGATTGCAGAAAAAATAGCTAGAATGACTGGACTATTCCATTTGCGTTTTTTTTTTTTTCGTACATTCCTCACTCACGTTCAGCAGTCAACCGTCTCAGCAGAACTAAACCTACGGCGGTTAACGATGATTCACGCAAAGTTGAAAAATAGAGAGAATTACGTGAATTGTTGACATATTTTCACATGCAGTCTACAAATTAACCTTTCAAATTTTCAAGGTCATTCACTGACTAATTTCTTAAATATATCTTCTTGAAAATCTCGAATATGTTTTTTTCACATAATTTATCAAGCGCATAGATTATTTAATAAAAATTACGAATATTGTTGAAAATTCTGCCAAATGGAATCATCTCATTGCAGCGTAGAAAAAATTTAAACCTTATTTTTTTCACGGTGAAATTCAATTTTTTTCAATTATTTACATACACATTAAGGCAAGTTCATATAAATATTGTGTGACATAAAAAAGACTATAGATATTATAATTCATGAAAAAGAAAAATAATTTAATTTTTCAATATCTAGCTAAGAACGCGCTTTTCTAATGTTTTATCAGTAACTTTTCATCATTATTATCGTTGTTAATCAATATCCTTGGTGTCTTCGAACGAATTTAAAAAGGATGACCCTGTTTGGGTTGGGCAGGGTTTTTGAGTACCCCTGCTGAAGTGGAATCATATTTAAAAAGCTTGCCCATCTCTTCCTCGCTGCTTTATCTTGCTCGCAAAGCTTTCTCTATGAGCAAGTGAGTTTTTTAATTTTTGTTTCCTCCTAGATGAAGCTTTGTGAGCAAGATAAAGCAACGAGGAAGCAATGCGCAAATTTCTAATTTTCATTCAAAGGCTCAAACTACGATAGTTGCGGTGTCATTGTCAACGCATGGCTCCGTTTTCAACAACCCATGTATTATATTCTTTGGTATTTTCTTTTCCAAGCCTGATGCTAAATAAATTTTAATTACAATCGTCAATGCTAGTTTTTAAATTGTTTATAATTCTTTATTGAATATTTCTGTTCCAATCTGCCTAACCTGAATGAATTGCACAATGTAAAAATTTGTTTTGATATAAAAAGTACTCGAATCAAAATGAAATGAGTTCAAAGAGTACGCAAGGGATCACATATAAATGTACTGGAACTTACGAGATGTATACCTGAAAACTTGAAAAGTATTTGATACTTGGTACTTGACGTATTTCAAAAGTGCTTGATACCTCAAATACTTCAAACATTTAGTACTTGAAGTACTTTCAGGTACTTTGGCCAGCTCTGTATGACATACATGAAAAATATACGTAACACATATTTTTGGCGCAAAATATTCTATATGTCAGATATATTTGCTGCATATATTTCACCTAACATAAATTTCCATGGTGGACAGCTCGGCTGCAAAGAGCCCTAGCAGCCTAACCCAAATATTTCTAGCAAGCCTAACCTAAATTTTTCTGTTCCAATCTGCCTAACCTGAATGAATTGCACAATGTGAAAATATTCATGTTTTGATACAAATAGTACTCGAATCAAAATCAAAAGAGTTCAAAGGGTACGTAATAAATCAAATATTAGTACTAGAACTTACGAGATTTATACCTGAAAACTTGAAAAGTATTTCATACTTGATACTTGACGTATTTCGAATACTTGATACCTCAAGTACTTGGTCCTTCAAGTATTTACGGTACTTATTGCTTGAAATACGTGGGTATTTTACCCAGCTCTGAAATACATATACACTCCCAAGATCTCACTTTTCTCGAATTCTCTTCTAGACTTTGGTATCTGTGACACTGCTGTCGCCACTCTCGGAATTTCCTCCTTACAATGGGGGCTTCCCCGTTCACCGCACTATGTGTCTCTCCAGCATGTTACTCGCTATTGGTATTCTCGTCTATATGCTCGTAGCTCACCGAGGGTGCTGCGATTTCCGCTACTGCTGCGACTCTGCGACTATATAGTGTGGGTGGTTTGCCTTCGTTCGTCACTACATCACCCCCTCCCCCCCCTCCCTCCCGTGCCCCTATAAATCAAGTACGGGGCGGTAACCGACATCGAGAGACAAGATAGAGGTTGGTGCTTATACCTCCAGTACAACAGGCATCCATACCGTTATGTACACATAGTTATAGATACGTATGCGTATCTATATCATCTAAAATACGTCGGTAACTCCATGAAAAAACTCAAACACCGTTCAGCCTCACCCTGAAATTTAAAAAAAAAATTTCTTTGCACTTTTAAAAATCATAAATAATCGTGTTTACCTTTAAAATTTTTTTACCCTGTTATATTTTTTACGCGTAAACGTATACGATTGAACATGACATTTAAAATTCAGTAAAAATCCCTGAAGATCAAAAGATAAATGAACATTTTCACTTTTTTTTATGCTGTACGTGTATTCCATCACCGAAATTCTTCTTGCACAGTTTTCCTCAGAAGTAGACCAAGCAAAAGGGCCTGAGATTTTTTTTTTTTACAACTGCCAAATAGATGTTGAAGTTTCCTAAAAATTTGCATTTTTGAAAATACGAAAATTGACATGTCCCTAAAACTATCGGAAAAAAGAATGTACAATGTAAAATTTATTTATGCGTATGCTTAGTTGTATAATGTAAAAATTCTGTAAGAGATATATATATATATGTGTCGTGAAATATATCATTCATATATGGGGCATTTCATATTAACTGGACACGCGTGATCGCAAAAAAGGTTAACAGGTTTTTTTTTTAACTGTTCCGAGTGTCAAGAACGTTTAAAAATTATTTCAGATTTTTTAAGCTGAATTTTCGTTTTTTCTCATTACGTGTACATTAAAAATTATAGATCATTCAATAAAATCTTCAGACACAAAATTTAAATATTTTAATTCAATTTTTAATTTAAAAAATTTTCTTCTCTATCCCAGGAGTTTCCTGAATTTTTAAACAAAATAATATAAAACAAATTGCCAATGCAGCTGTCAAATGTTTGGGCTTTCAGTAAAATTTACTTATATCATTTTTTCGATTATAAATGCGTACACGTCGCGAAACTCAGAGGTCGAAGGTCGATGCCTTGTTAGATTATCGAGACAAGAGCGATAAAGATGAAGCGTTGAAAAGATGACCGCTCTCCGATTCGGCGTATCAATAAATACGAATATATCTCTGCATTATGATGCTTGAAAGAATTTTTTTTCTTCCACGTTCCACTTTAAAAATTGGTCAGACTGAGTGTTATAATGAGCCTACTGAAATTATGGCTCTGGCAAAAACTTCCAAGAGATACATCCTTCGACGAAGAAGTCCACAGACACACACACGCGCACACACGCACACACACACACACACACACACACACACACACACACGCACGCACGCACGCACGCACGCACGCGCACGCACACGCACACGCACACGCACACGCACACACGCACGCATGCACGCACGCACGCACGCACGCGCACACACACACACGAAGCACCGGTTACATTGGATTGTCTGAACCTTTCGCGCGGTAAAATGTAGCGTGAAAAAAAAATGGAAAAAGTATTAAACCATCAACGATGGGGAAATAAATTGAATGAACCGTCGGAATAGAACAAGATGAATTAGACAAAAAATCTTATCCTCCTCTCACGAGCTTCATTATGACACTCAATCCCACCATTATTTTTACGTGGAACGTAAAAAGAAAGATTTTTCGGAACGCGTCACTAGTTTGTACCTAACTTGTATCGTCCGGAATCTTGAATCACGATGACCTTTCTCGCGTACTTATTCACGTTACCTACAACATATCCATTCACATATACATATGCAGAGAGAAAATTACAGCACAGTGGAGAGAAAGCCTTTGTCATTGATATGGTCACAGGAGAACATCATAGAAATACATAGCGAGATTCAATCTCTTACACCAATCACAATCTCCAGTCTAACTTTCCTCTCTGCAACAATGGACATTTCGAAAGAGACTAACGCCATTTTTTATTGGACAACACACGAGTCTAAGCGTCGTCTCTCTGTCCTTTACATTCGAATAAGAATGAGAGCGAGTCATTGACACACCGAGTGTGCCGTTGTACAGCCCAGGTTTATAGGGTCAACCGAGAAGGGCCCCGGTTTACCCTCTGTACTCGAAAATCTTAACAGATAATACATAAATGGATGTTAAACTTGCAGACATTTTAAGTCACTTTTAATAAAACAAACGGTGCAATTTTTGTGTGATCTCTGCTACTTGTTTTGAGAACGGTAATTTCATTATAGCCTGGCTGTCAAAATAAGTTTGAACATGACTTCGAGCGTGAACATGACATTCAGATGGATCATGATTGTATACTTAAGTTTTGACTAAAGTTTTATTCAAGTACAAGTTTTTGATCTCGACGTTACGTTCGACTTTAACCTTAAGCGTGACCCTAAAAGTCATGCAGTTTGACTCCATTTCAAACTTGAGTTAACTCAAGTCTTACTAATCACTTGATTAAAGTTTGATTCAAGTACGAACTTAATCTTAAAGCGAGGTTCGACTTTAACCTTGATCATGACCCTAAACTTCAATTTGACTCAAGTTTCAACTTCAGTAAACTCAAGTTTTGCTGATCGATTCGAATGCCGAAAACCCACCAATGCATTCAGACCTACAATGTCAAGTTCGCAACCGAGACTCGAGCTCATGGCACCAATTTCAAATTAAGTTAATTTACATCCAAAATGTAGCTTGCACTTTTTTCGAACTAGAATTTCATTTACATTCGAGCTTGAGCCTCATTTGATATTTGACTTCAGCTCGAAGTTAACCCTTAAAAAACATTTCATTAAGCTAGAGGCAAGTCAGGTTTGTACTTAGGTTGGACTCAAGTTCGAACTTTACTTCAAACTGTGTTTATGGTTCTAGTGAAGTTAAAAATTAGGAACTCAAGTTCGAACCAGAGACTTTAGGTCATGCCTGCAATTCGAGGTCAAGTAGCAAGTAATCTAACTTCAATTTATGCTAGTCTAGTGTGAACCTCGATTAAAACTCAAGCTCAGTGTCAAACTTAATTGAGATAGAAGCTCGACTATGTCCAGTTTCGGCATCATCTGTCCGATGATCTACAGCATTCCCGGGATATATACGCACCTCGCTTTCTTCTAAGAGAAATAAAGTTCATAACACTTAAGCGCAGAGCTCATGTATATTTCGCCAGAATGGAAGTTGTAGTCGGGCCCCGTTCAATTAAACTCTCTGGCAGGCTAAAATGGAGTTTACTCTTTTTACTTTGAGACAAAAAAAATCTTTTTGTGTTTCTGGCGAAACCGAACGAAAATAGTGATGAAATTTTCACTTCATGAACCTATTTTAGTTATACAGTGTTTGTGATCTGAAATATTATCAAAAGAATCACCCGAAAAATGTCACAAAAAAATCGGTCCACTTTTTATTGAGTTTTTATAACTATTATAAAAAGATTTGAAAAAAATCCGTTAATCTGTAAAATAAATAACTTTATAGATTTTGCGACCCCGAATAAATAATAATCCAACCGCCGAAATTTGTTATTCATACAAACCTACGAAAACATTCATTCTTATTGACGTTTATTCATAAAAAGTTATCGAAATATTAGTTATTTTTATAAAATCATTATTTGATAACAAGTCAAATAGATATTTTCGTAAAAAATGAGGTTTGCACATTAATTACTCGTAAGCCGTTGATTTTACAGATGTGAGTCAAAGGACGTTTTTTGTAGAGAATTCGATTCTCTTTAAAAACCTATTGGGAAAATACCGTACGATTTAGTCAGACTTAGGACTCCCAAGTTGGGAGGACCAATAATAGTGAAAAAAAAAGAGTTTTCCATGTTAATCAAACAGGAAAACTTCAATGCCGTTGTGCTACCTCCAAATATTTTTTGACAGCGTTCTCCTTGCGCGGGGGTTTGTTTTTAGATATAAACTCAAGACTTTTCAGGTGCTGAGTAAGAAAAAAAAAATATCGCCCTAAAATGACACACCCTAATATATATAATACACTCCACACAACGGTACGAACTCTCCTTGCATTCTCTCACTCGTTCGTGTCTCACAGCTCGTAGGTAGAAACTGGTTTTCTAGCTATTACTCGAGAGCCACCACGGCCCCCGTCACGTTTCATATAAACACTATGGTACGTATAATATTCTCGTTTATGGCCCAAGCTGCTGGCTAACAGACAAATTGTGAATTCTTCTTTGACAATTCATCGAGGCATACATACCTTTTAATAGAGGATGCACAATAAGATAACTATATAGTAACAAGGCTTCGTGTCTCGCAGTTAGTTGACACCGCAATTTTTTTTCTTAATCTATTTATTTCGCTTGCTTTATGCTTCATCAAAACGTGTATTCGCTTTGGCTGCGGATTTCGTTGAAGCTTAAAGGAGATGAACAAAATAAGCCCAAGAGTAAAACTTTGAGCCCGCGCAAATCGCATTAACCGCCTTATAAAAATCATCGTCTTTGCCGTATCCAGATCCCATAGCAGAATGTTGGGCGGGGGCATGAAACAATCTGGCGAAAGGCATAAAGGGAGGGTGCTCGATCGTTCTCGGGGCATCTCACGAAAATGATCGTCTCGCATATCCGGTAACCATGTACACGAGCACATTCCCGGCGCCTTGCCGCAAGAGTTCTCTTTGATGGTAACCGGAAGAAAGACGAGAGTGGCTCTGGCACGGTCGGGACGTTTTTTCCACTGCTCTATATACATCTTCCGTTCCTATATATTGTATACAAGTATACGTACATATATATATATATATATAAACGCAGACATCTAACCCCTACTATTCTTCCGAAATATCATACCCGAGACACCTATAGTGAAGGAGCGTCGAATGAAGGATCTCTCGAACGTCCCGACGCTCCGTTGTGTATTATGGCTGCCGGGTGTGAACGCCACACATATATTCACGAGGCAAGAGAAAAATTACGCGTCTACATATCCTTGATATAGGAGAAGACATAGCCAACCCCCGAATAGTATAATATAGACAGGAAGTATAAAAGGGACGATATGGATGTGCGGAAAGATTTTTCAATTCCTGTAGGCATGCCACCTCGACGAAAGAGCTCTTCTGACATTTCGAGATAGTCGAGAGCACGGTTGTGGGAGAAGTCGGTGGAGGGGGAGGGGGGTGCTGACATTTTCACCCCGGGGTTGACGGGACGCTCGTGCGGCCAACCCTTTGGCGTTAGCGCGTTCAATCACTCCATTGTCTCGCGCGGGGCAAGAGCGAAGCCGTGCCGTTGCCGCCACACAGTCTCGCGACTGGTATTATATATACACACATACAGAATACGTCGCATGTGCCCGCGCACATTTTATGTCCGCGTCAACACTTCGTTATGGCTCGGATGCGGGGGAAGGGAGACGTCCTTCGCCCCCTTTTAGCCTTTCCTCTGCTCTCGCGTGTGCTTGTTCCTGGTCCGACGCGCAGCGTACTCGGCTCCATACAGCTCTCGCCACCTTCCTCTCGCGATCCTGCGACTATGCGGGACCCCACGTGCTCGCCACATTGTCTATTCCAAGAATATATTACGTGCGCCCACGCGCCCGACACGCCGGGCACGCGCCCCTTCTATCCATGCGCGCGCTCTCCGTGTAATACACATAGTACACCGACAATCGCGAGGCTAGAGTTGAACTCGAGCCCGATCCAGCGAATTCCAAGATTTATATATATATATATATGAGGCATTCCACGTCAAATTGGCCTCCCTGAAAAGTTTATTATTCGCAATTTTTTTTCGTCCTTATAAAATATCGTATATAGAGCAACACGAAAGAACAACCCACTCCGATTTCCAGAAACTAAAAAAAAAATTTTGCCAGTAGTGGCTCGAGAAAGTTCGAGAAAAAAGAATATGTGATAATTCAAACGGGTTAAGAATTTGCCAAAAAATTATTTGAGCAAAAACGAAAATTTCAAACCACGAGTTATAGGAAAGTAAAGTAGAAACAAATTATTTAAAAAAAAAAACAACATAAAATGAAATTTTATCTTATGTACTCTGGTATAGCAAAAAAAACCGTTAAATCGCAACCCGTTTTCGATCTCATGTCGAAACGAGTTGTTAATTTAAAAATCTGACAAAAGTTCTGCAATATAATGTTATTTTTATTCTTTTGATTGCTTATCGTTTCATCGTCCACCACCCACGCAATCTTGAAATATTATAATATTATTCATTAAGTTTTCAACACACATATTAAATTTTCATGCAGTTGGAGTAGACACTCTCTGAATATTTTTCTAATTTTTTTTATTAATCTCGAAGTGTTAATTGATAAACCGAGTTAGCGATTATGGCGAAGACGGTTTAAGGTGTAATAGTTGCCCAAAAATAATTTTTTTTCGGACAGCAAGCGTATGGTAAAATATTGAAAATTTAATTCAAATGAATATGAATTAGGATGGACTGGGGTCAGTTGCAACAGTTTACGGTTTGGCCCTTTCTGTGCTCAAACTACAATGATTATATAAATGTTCCAAATACCACATTGAAGCGCATTATATTGCTGAAAGAATGATGCTAAGTAGGACTCTTAGCATGAATATAAAAACTGTATAAGTCTGTCGAAAAAAAAAAACGGAAAAATTATACAACTGCCCCGGACACTGGGGCAGTTATAACAGCAATCAAATTATGCATTAGGAATTCGATAGTTGGTATCACACATTTCAATACGGAACAATATTTTCACGAACCAAGAAATATAAAAATATGTTGCAGAGAACCTATTTTCACTTTTTATCACATCTTCATACCTTTCAATGGACGAATATTCTTTGTTAAAATAAAGTCTTATAAAGCTGAATATTTCTACTTTCATAACAAACAACAATACACTATATCTATCATATTCAACGTGCTAAGCTCTCTCAAACTAAAAATACTTTTGTAACGGTTGCTATTTTTTGAAACGACGTTTTTCCAATCGTACGAACAATGTAAAAATATGAAATAAACTTTAACTCAGATACAAACTTAAAATCAAACTCTGTCTCAGTTTTTACCTAGTCGAAAAATAATAAAATGTATGGTAACGTATAATAGTGTAAAAATGGTTCGCCATTGCCCAACGCGCACGTCATTTATTGAGAAATAGCGTGTTATGTTTATTTTTAGCAGGTGGCCAAAATCCTCTATTTTTACGTTTGAGTTGTGAAAAGAAACATTTTCGAATAAAGTTAATTGTAATGTTACAATTATTCGCCATGAAATCGTTAAAATGTCCCCGGACGAACTGTTGCAACTTCCCCGGAAAAATTGTTACAACCGACTCCAGACCATTTTTCTACACCGAAGTGAAAATTTCGTTTATTCTCTCCAACCAAAAACTCAAAAAACTGTGAATAATAACACAGAATTGGCCAAGGAAAAATATGAAAAAAGAGAAATTGAAATTTATAGGATATAAATCCAATCCAATCCAAAGTAAATAATTACTTTGGGCACCTCAAATAACATTGACCCCCATTACACACTTCTGCTTCGCGCAAAGGATTGCTGCCTACTGACGTGCTAGTTCGTATTCAAATATCCTTACCTTAGGCTTCGAGATATTCGCAATGTTACAACTGACCCCTGCGACAACTGGCCCCGGTCTACCATAGATTATGTTATTCCATATGAGAATTGTATGAAAATTATATTTATCGAACATATTTTTTATGTATCATAATTTATAAATAATCAATAATTATATAAAATAATGTAATATTCTTTGTTTGTGTTTATTTACACTTTTTGGTGTTTTGCCATACTTTTGGCGTTTAAAAATTTACTGTTGGCGGCCATGACACTTTACGCTACTAACGACACCAACGGTAATTTGTATTTTCAATATATTGCACAAATCGTTTGCTTAAATAAATTTTTCTCAATTTCATTTAGATCAAAATTTCTTGTTCTACTGAAAAAATGTTCTCCTGAATTTTACCAAAAAGCGATTTTAGCTAACAGTGTCAGTTTCCACTTTTCATTTTTGAAATTTTTTGGAGCTATTACTACAGTCCGACCTCCAAATAAGAAACCAAAAGCCCCCAAGGGGAAGAGTTTTTCCTAGAATTCGGATACCCCCACCAGGCGCGCGGCTGCACGCTCACTGCCTCTGTCTGTCTCTCTCACTCTTTTCCGCATGCGATCGAGCTCGGAGCTCGTGTCGTAGTGGGGGAAGTGCTTGAGCGAGAAACTGGGGAAGGTTTCTTATTGCCGGGTTTCTTATCTGGAGGTCGGACTGTATATCGAACGAATTTTGATAGACTGAAAATCTTCGCCGAGTGTTTTTTCGTGCTGCTGTATAACATATGAGAAAAAAAATAACAAAAATAAATATGGTAAGAAAAAAAAGCAAATTAGCCAGGCCATTCTAATGTAGAGTGACCCACACACATATAATATATACAGTCGAATTTGGTTATAAGCAATCTGGTTATAAGCAATTTCCCCTCCGATTTTTTTTCGAGTCCGCTCAGCGTGGTCCCCCACCACAAGCCAATTGCTTATAACCAGCAGCATTGCGCATTTCACCGACGCACTCACACACATTAAGAACGCTACATTGATGCGCTGTAGTGGGGGAGCCAGATTTTACGACTCTTCGGCGTTTTTTTTCCCCTACAGCCCCGAAGGATTGATTATAACCAAATTCGACTGTATACCATAATATACCATAGATAAATGTCTCGCAACAGTGTGTGCATGACGGTATCTCATTCAGTATTCCCATTATATAGTAATGTGTAGTCTGTATATCGTCGTGTGTATCGTTACATATATACTTGAACTCCTAGAACCGAGTGAATTATCTTTAGAAAAAACAAAAAATACATATCTAAAAACATCGAACTACGACTTGAAGCTGATATTGCTACCTCATCATTCTGATGAGCTTTCGCTATCGTGCTCAAAATTCAATTGTAAGCGTGCCCTAAACCGTCGATGATGGTGATCCTAACCTACAAAATAACGCGCAAAAATTTCACGCCGATTAACAATGTATACATTTTTTGGTCGTACATCCGTTAGAACTCGTCCACAGACTTAAAGTTACTCGCGGTTACCTATAACCAAAGATCTAGTGGTACTGCAGATAAGTACAGACACTGGCAAATCCGTTCACAAACACACGCACGGACGTCTAATTGAAAAAAAAAAAAAGAAAAAACGTCAAAGGATTTTTCAACGGCCCATAAATTTTTTATCATCCAGCCAATTAATTAACCCGTTAGCGCAGTCGGAAGTTATAACCTCGTGGAACATGTCGAGCGGAGAACCGATCCCGTTAAGACGCTCCCAAGGCCGTAATCATGTCTCAAAGGATGCTTCACGTATATACATTCACAGCCAAAAGTGAGATTCGATGAGTATTTTAAGCATTGCGAAAAATCGGTAAAAATCAACCATTTGGGAGATTTCGAAAATAATACATAATAATAATGCCGAAAAGCTATTAAAAAATTGGTTAAAAAAAATTTTACAAAAATTATAAGAATTTTTTTACTTTTTTTAGATCAAAAAATGAATTCCGTGATTTTTTTCAGTGTGTGAATATATTTAGAATTTCCGTATTTATGAAACTAATCATGGACCTCTCAGAATTAAAAAAAAAAAAGAAAATTGTGAACAAAATTAACGCGTATTGAAACAAATATCAACAAATTCAGTTTGCAGAAATCTTACTGATGATTTGTTAAACATTTTTTTTAACGAATTGTGTTAATAATTTTTGGGCATTATTGTTATTGTAAAAAAAATTAGAAATTTCCACATTGCTTCCTCATTTTATTTCGCTGATAAAGCTCCCACTGTGAGCACGTGAGTTTTTCCATTTTGGCTTCCTCATAGAGGAAGCTTTGTGAGTGAAATAAAATGATGAGGAAGCAATGCGCAAATTTTCTAATTAGCACATTTTTTTTACCGCATCCAATAAAAATACACGAAGGAACACAAATATTCCGAAAACATTTGAAAAATTAAAAAATTTAATGAAACCAGAAATTGTTTAACAACTTTTGCAAAATTTAATGCCAATTATCCTTTTAAATATTCTTTTTATGTCGAAGAAAGCCCCGAATTAAGCCTCTGATTTGCGCAAATTAAAGCGATTACAGATGTTTTAATTCAATGTTTTTTTGAACCCCTTAAGAAAATATTGTGAAATTCGAGGTCACGCACTCTTGTCCTAAAACCTATTAATGTAAAAAAATTTGGCCCGATGGCCAAAAATTTGCGAAAATTAAAGCTATTAGAATTTCTTTTTTTTAATTGAAAAATTTTTAACGTCTGAATCCCTTAAGGGATTCTTGCCAAATTCAATGCTAAACATCCTTGTCCCCTAATCTATTTTTTATTTTTTTTAATTTTCCAGCCAACAAAAGAAAATTTACGAAAGTCAGAGCAATCACAGACATTTTCGGAAAAAATTAAAATCGTGTAAACTGGGAGACCCTTTATAGATTGTAGCACAAATTTTAATAAACAAATGGAGTCTCATGCTCAAGTTGTGTGCAATAAGTTCGCTCACAATTGCTTCTGTGGGTTTCGAGATATATAGACGTTTGAATTTTGCAGGGCCTGTGCATATGTGCACGCGCACGCCGGGACATTTTTTTTCTAAACATGATTCCTCGATGTTTTGGGATATTTTAAAAACACATTGGCATTAAAATCTCGAAAAAAAAACTTTCACCATGAAGAAGCTTATTCCTCCATGAGGAAACAAAATGTTTTAAACTTCTTCGATATATCGTTGATTTTTCCCAAATTTTTGTCATATACCAAAGCAATGAAATCCTGACCAGATAAAACTTTTGGTTGGAAATGTATATATGAGTGAAGCGTCCTCAATAGGGCCTCATTGAGGCTGCCGGTAATACTCGAATCTTTCGACACGGGTAGTGATTAACTTTAATTAGTGTCCGACAGTGTTCGAACATTTACCACGCTGTCCTAAATTTCACCAAGATTCTACAAAAACTGTATAAACGAGGATGATTTGTGATGATTAGCTAAAAATTTTTTAGCTAATCTGAATTCACACGACTTTCTCTCAAGACAGAATCCTACGGTACACACGTAGCACAGGCTGACGACCTACCAGGCAATTCATCGACATGATTTGAAAGGTATTTCCCTGCAAAAGCTCCGGCAAGTTATCGCAAGCAAGGTGGGTGGCCTTGGCCCTGTGCGAATTCCGTTGGAAAATCCTTGTGCCGCCGAGTTTGACGCGTAAAAGTGAAATCCCACGGTATTACGTAATCTCTGGTGCACCATCTATTAATCCCGAGCGTGGGAGACAGCGGTCATTGGAGCCGAGTTTCACGTGAGCATACAAACCCGCCCTTGCATAATCGACATTGTTCTGGTATTGTTGTTTACCCCGTTCCCAACGATTTTATCAATACACCCATCCTCGTATCTTCTCCGGAGTCCAACCATGACCGTGCGGATCGTGCATTCCTGGATCAGGCTTTCGCACCCCGTTCAATTCCCCCAAACCACCCATTCCTCCCGCCGTTCCACCACACACCCCTTTAATCCCCGAATCTCTACACCCCCTCTAATGCATATCTTCTCTCGACTGTATCGTCGTGCCTGGATGCTTGTGACCCTCGCGAAAGCCAATTCCCTCGTTTGCCAACTAGGAAATTCTTTGTAAGGCTTTTATAGCCGCCTACACCAAGAACTGTCGCTATGCATGGCATCCGAAGCATTCGCAGTTGTTCACCGCTAAACATGACCTAAGCCCGAGAGTGTGTCAGTGCGTCTATGAGTGGCTTTGAGTCCCTATCCAGAATTTCCATGAGTTTCAAGCGAGGGCCTATAAAAGAGCTCGGATAGCGGTGTTACATTGTCATTATACGCGTGTATAAGTGCGTATAATGCATACGTCGTGAAGTCCCATGAGTGCGGAGCGTTCATCTCACGATTCAAGAGGATTATGATACGCATGTGTCGAAGCGAGAAAAGTTCAGGACCTTTGCGTCGGGAGTTGTGAATGCCGTGAATGGCCAAATCCGTATGAGGTGGAACAAGGGTTCGTCGGGCCCGGGGCGACGGCAAATATGGTGTCGGGGAAACGCTGGGGTTTTTAGCTACTGGTATATATAGTTGTAGCGGAGTATAATCCCCTCTAACCGGTCCGTTATACCGCTGTTGACATTTAGCCCCGCGGCGGGTACGTAAAAATGCGCGCTCGCGCTGAACAAACCCGAGCCTCGAAAAGGCGAACGCGTATAGGGCTGTTCAACGGGGTTATTCTCGTTGATAGCGGTGTGCACAAAGTACGAAAAATCATATACGTCTTGTATACAGTGAGTGTAAATTATATTATATGTACATAATGTAAAACCGGTCCTGATCGCGTTTCCTACCACACGAAGTATGGTCCCTCTTCTACCCTCTTTACACCTATAATACGTACCTTTATGGACGTATCGATGTGTAAAAAATAAAATGAAAAAAAAAAAGGAACAGCAGACCGAAATAGGTGCGAGAGGTAACATAGAGACCGAGGGGGAGAAGCGAAATCCCGACGGAGAAGCAAACAGAGCAAGAAAGCGAAAAGTGCATCGAGGGAAAAAAATAATAATAAACGCGATAAAAAAAAGTTGACCTTACCTGCTGCGAGCACGAAGAAAAGGTACGATGAAAACAGATGGATATATATGTGTGTATATAGTACCGAAGGTATATAATAGTGAGATCCGGAAGAATGGGTGTCCAGAGGACACACGTAACCCTACACGATGCTAATGGGATTGGCATTGTACTCTATTAACATGACAATGTACCCCTAAACGGGATGCTTGTACGTATAACATGTATGCATCGTATATAATAGTGGGTATCGGTGTGTATAGATATATATATATATATATATATATGTGTGTAATACCTACAACATAGAGGCGCCCATCGAGGTTAGGCCCGCGCGGCAACACCTTAGAAGACCACGAACTGTGTAATATGCGTGTCGCTCATATAACACTGAGAGATGCGTACCAAAGATACGCGGCGAACAGTAGACGACGAGGAACTCTAAATACTCGCCTTGTTATGATAATTGTCACGTCCCGACGAGCATGCCACCATTTATATGGACGGACAGCAACGGAAAGGCGCTTCCTCACAATATTGTGATATCCGATATGCCTACTCTCTTTTTCGTTGTCTAAACTCACGTTTACCTTTGATCGGTCGAATGAGATGTCCTGAACTATGCCAAAAGTGTGACGGATTTTCACAAAGATCTGTTAAGATACTCCTTGTTGCAAACTAAATAGTCATGTCATCGACTATTTTTAGCAACAAAATATTTGGAGGAACTTTTAGAATCTGATGACCCGTAAAAGTAGCTATATTGGAATTTATGATAACCGTGGAGATGTCTTTTAGTACTTGAGTTAATTTTTTTTTTTATTATTTTCATTTCTCATCATCTATTTGACTAATCCATTGAATCGTTTCAGCTCGGCTAGCCTCAAAACTATTTCAAGTTTCTGTAATAAATATATTGCATCATTGCATAACTCTTAATTGACTTTGAGAATTAATGTACTTTCATCCCGTATGGAAATAATAAGGGCGGACGGTTTCATATAGATAAATATACTTGAAATTCACACGAATTCGCTGCAGCACTCGTTGCAAATGACTGTCGGCTTGTCGGTTATAGATCGTAAGCTGAGTTGTGCTGATCATTAGTTCGAAATTTCACTGCCAAACATCCAGCGACCCTATTTTTGATGTAATCTACCGATAGCTCATAATTTCGCGATCAGATTTATTATTAATCAATTTTTCAATATTTGAGTATAATAGATTCATTTTTCCATTGAACTCGTGGTGAGATGATTTTTTCGTATATCTTATACCAAAACGACGATTTTAAAATCGAAACTTCGTATGAAAAAATTCGGCAACGTGATCTAAAACTTTGCAGTCTATAAGAGAAAAGTGTATCGGGATTTAAATATTTCTAGTTCACAAAATTCACCAATAGGTACCAAAATTCAAGGACTAGGTTAAATCTAATTGGACTATTGGTAGAAATTTTGTGAAAACAATTGAACTTGCTTGACTTTCCATAGAATTTTCGAAATTTTCCCAAAAGTTTGGAGACTTTGCTGAAAGCACTTCAAAATTTTTTTCCAAATTTTCGAGAATGTCCCTGAGGCTCATTTCTAGACTTTCGAATACGTGGCTAGATTTTTTTTTAGACACTTAATCGTATTGTAACAAGTCTCCTGGGCTATATATATATTGGATGTTCGTATACTTTTCAAAGTAAAATAAACAAAAGTTTAGGGCCAGTCATGAAGACGAGGGTTATATGCCACTGAATTGACTCGCTGGTCGACCAATCTTTGACACCAAACGTTGTCATTGATTATGTTCGTTGATCCACAGAACAGTAATTCTATGTAAAAATAAAAGGTGCATATGTACACTGATATAACAGATATCGTAAACTAACTCGTTCACGGTATCGTAATTCTCAAACGAAGATCCTCACATTCTCTGGAGTGAGCGATTAAATGTATAAGTTCTGTATCTCTTATCCTCATGGTTCTCAATTCATTTCCGCAGTGAATAATCGAGAAGGCGAAGTGGCAATGGCGCCTTTCTCACGTCCCGTTATAATATACACGACTCTTCGAGCGTATGACACGAAACGTTAAATCTCCGATCCGGTCCAACGGTCATTCTCGGCGTCATCAAGAATATAGACAGCGGGCTTGTCCCTCTCCTATTCGACGGGTTTATTACGATTTCCCGGTTGCGACACAGAAACGGATTGGATCGTGGAAGCGTCTCATTTCGAACTCATTGGACATGTGTGTGTGTGTGTGTGTGTGTGTGTGTGTTGGTGTGAGTATCAAAGTTCGAGGCGCCGGAGCTCGCATCAAAAGGATAATTACCTTCGCAACAACACTTTTATTAGCCTCTCTCCCGTCGCATCTCGTGCTTTGCCACTTTCCGAGACGCTTCCGTCGCGAAAAGAGTCTGCGGGATGCTTTCTCTCTTTCTTTCTCTCTCGGCCCAGTCGTCGGCCTTTTCTCCTGGTCAACAACAGCAGTATATCTGGTTTATCCTTATATATAAACCCTTATCCTCATCCTCGCCCCAAGAGATTTTCGCAATACTCGCTTTACGAACTCGTCCCGATATAAATTCTTGATGCAGGCATCTATAATTAGACATAATTTATACGCAGTAACGCGCATACGTACTGATATAATATTGAGGGACGACACGATATCGAAACAACATCGATGTTTCATGATCGATCTCATTACTTCGCTGTCCCGCGCTTGGAAAAATATTTATCCTGTACTTTGAGGTTTACTCTCACGTAAGGTGTTGTAACTCAGAATACGCTTGTAGTCAAACCTATGAGCTCGTGATAAGTTTGGTGCACAGATATACTTTAAGTTTGAAGATGGATTTATTTTTTCAAAAGGGGAGAAAAAATGTTTGGATTCAATGGTATATTTTTTTTTTGTATTTATCCACACTATCAAATTTTCATATCTATCCTACACTGACCCGTTACTTAACCTGACAGCTCCGCGAACTCGCGTTTTCATTGATTTGGATAAAATATGAACGAAAATAGGCCAAATTAATTTAATATACGATACGTATTATGTACATAACAAATAATAATAGTAATAATAATAAGAAGAAGGGAAGAAAGATATTTTTTTGTTCTATCATCGGGCGCACTCTTCGTGATTTCAGAGAAGTTTTAAAACACGGTAGTCTATGTAGTACTCCATGGGCATCGCACAGAAAAAGAGTGTCTTATGGCGCTCCGGACGAAATGTCTCCTCTCCTCCCGGTCCCGCGAGAAGCTGTCGCGAATCCCGAAGGCAATATTTCAACGCGTCACACCGCGGGACGTGCCGGGTCTACTCGTTCCTCCCTCCGGTTCAGCATCCCCCCCCCTTCCTTCGCCCTCCTACTCACTGCAATATACTATTGAGCTCTTTCACCCATCCTTTTCGAGGAGTTTTTACGGAGTCTCTCGATCTTTAATCACAGCTCGACCTTCCATTGTCAGTGACGTCACCTCCGTACAAAACTCCGAAGGGTGCTGGAAAGTATGCTGGTGCAAGATGCTCTTGGCACGAGAGTGGTTAGGATGGGATTGAGCTTTGTGTCACCCCCCCCCCCCCTTCTCCCACACATACACATTCGTTGATCCCTCTGCGTCATTTGTCTCTAACCCCTCTCTTGGGCCCACTTCTCCAGCTTCCTTGTCGAAATGATATTCCATGCCGCCTTATTTTTACGGTTGGTTTACTACCGTAGCCATCTCATCGCATATTTTTTTGCATCTACTCCTTGCAGGCTTGTGCGATCTCTCGGAATTAGCGACGGAAATTTTGTTGAATCGACGAATTTCACACCCGAATCCGCTCCATAATCTTCGGCCTCGGATTATACATAAATATACTACTCAGGGGAAGCATCCATATTTATAGAGCGGTAATTATAACTGTCCATATACCGATGCAGTGATAGGCGCAAGCGATCGACATGTGACTTCGGTGGTCTCCCATATTTAGCAGCATCGGATTGACTTGGGTTGACCGCTTTGCCGCGCCCGGGTTGGCATATCGGATCGTTTACCGGGAGATGATTTTCCCGAGGAATGAGGGTTCCTACTTGAGTCAACTGGTATGAAAATTCAGTAATTGTTGAAAGTGCCACCTGCATTGGCCACGTTTTTTGCACTTTGCCTGGTGCAAATGCGATGCAACGTGGGAGATGATTGGATGGAATGCTTGTGGCCAATACTTTAGAGCAAATTTTAGACATGAAGAATGACGGGAGAGGAACGTGAAGAAAGAACACGCAGGAATAACCAAAAAAACGATCCGTATACATTATACATCAAACCATCATCTCGCTATATCTATATATTCATTTTGACATGATAGCTTGAAATTTTCGCATCTTTTACAGTTTTCTTTTCTCATTTGAAGAAAATCACGTTAATTTCTCTAACTGGTGCAGTTTTGTCAAAGTAGGATATTTACTTAGACAATAAATACCGAAGCGCTTGTCAGAGCAGACTTTTGCTCACGCTGAGTTGAGATCTGTTCGTTCCTGGGACTGCTGATCTCGCACGTTTGACAGTTTACGCAACCTGAATATATGTCATATTAGCGCAAGAGAAAGTCCGCGTAAACAAACTCAAAGTCAACATATCAAACTGCTACATCACAAAATAATTCTAGATAAACATTAGAAGTATATATGTCCTGAAATATTATTTTTGAAAAGTTGAAAAATCTATTGAAGACTATGACACCAGGGTCACATCCAGATGACATCCAGGCGGCATTGGGAGAATGCTTTTTTCATGTTCCAGGGAATCTAAATCACGTATTTACAAGATAAGCTACGAATCTATTTTCTTTCGGATCACAATATTTTTTTCTCTTGTATGTTTAAAATAGAGTTATTTAATATCAGCTGTATGTAAGGGTCTTCACGTTTCAGCATATGTATGCAGCGTCTTTATGGAATTCCGGACCAAGATATGTGACAAAAAAATATATCAATAGCAAGAGGATATTTACAAAAGAAACATATTGAAGTTTTTAAAAGATTTTCCCATTTAGTTTTTGACAAAGCAAAAATAAGAGAGAGAAATTTGTCCGTGAGCATGAGAGGCTCAGGATTTTGCGACGAGAACCTCGATTTCCCTCGCATATGATATTGACGGGGCAACCTGGGCAACATGCGACCTGTCGCCACCAATGCGCGCGCTCCAACCTCATTAAAAAATTAAACATTATGGCTTTTCACATTCCAGTGATCATAGAATTATTATGTAGTCACGTAACCGGCCAATGACGAACCAGTGACCGTTATTAGACCGTAGCCAGACAGTGACTCGCAAATGATTGCAAGATAACCCGAACAAAGGTGATGTTGGATCGGCTGGGAATATTATTATACGTATATACTTGGGGTTCCTACGGCCCGGGCATTACGCGTCTTCGCACGGAAACATCAAGCTCAAATATCCAACGAAAATAACGAACCCAACTAACCAAACCAATATATAATAATAACCAAACTAACCAGCCCAAATAACCAACTCGACGCAAATTACCAACCCACATAGACAATTGCGATAACCAGCCCAATCCGAAGCCAAATATCCAACCCAAACCCAGATAACTAACTCAAATAACGAACCCAAATTACCAACCTTAAAAACCTACTCAAATTACCAACCCACATAATCCATTGAAATAAACAACCCTATCCAAAGCCAAATATCCAAACCTAAACTCAGATAACTAACTCAAACAACCAACCCAACTATCCAATTCAAATAACGATCCCAAATTACCAATTTAAATTTCCAGCCCAAATTACAAGCCTGAATTACACATGAAAATTATCAGCCCAATAATTAAAACTCAAATTACGAATCCAAAGAACTAAACTAAACAAACTCCGTGTATAGAGAGATACTGAGGTATCGTTCGGCTAGGGCGCTAAACACTCTCGTTCCCTAACCCAAACAAACCCAAACTCACCGACCGCGCAATCGATACTTTTCAAATGAAACACCTGATATATCGGCCCCCGATCCTTGTACAATGGAGCGATGGCCAGATATTTATATAATATATAGAGACGCAATTCGGTGCATGTAAGGTATGGTGGATCGAGTTCGACAGTGCGCACGCGACGGATCCTCCAATGTCCTTGCTTCGTCGTCATATTCGTGTCTCTATGTAGATATATTATGTACGCTAACCACAAAATACGTATAGATATACATACCCCCGAGTTACGCCACCCCCGCTGGCTTTTGCTTTGAAACTCTATATCTACCTGCGTACATCCGATATATATCCGCTTGCGCTGGGTGTTCGTCGCGTCGTCGCTCTTTCGTTGCCGCAGCCACATCCCCTCGAGTATCGGAAACGTATGTAAGCGCACGCATCGTGTATATTATTTTTTCTGCACCTGGTTAAAGGGAGCCTGTAGAAGAAGGGCTGCTCTTTGAAGTATAAGATTATACCGAAATTATACGCCTGATCCTCTGACAACTTTACGTACGTAAATGTTATCCGCATCCATGTGTGTATAACGTCTATGCGTGCATACATCGCTGCTTTAGGTTGTATCAATGATGAATGGATAGAATAACCGATGAGCGCAAGTTCGTGGTCGTCAGCGCAGGCGTCACCGCTCGACGCGATCGGTCTTAGCGATAGATAGTTGGACCGCGCGAGTCTTTGCCATTTTTAACGACCGAGGTCTCGACCTCGTTCTATTATTCCTCTTATACACATCACCTTACCCTGCTTACCCTGGTCTCTCGCCCGTCTCTCATTTCTCATTTTCTTTTTCCTTCTCTCTTATACTAGTGATTTTTACTCGCTCGAGATGCAACCGAGAACCATGGAAAATCTATGCAGGGTGGAAAGCTCATCGAACGTTAAGTGCAATTCTGGCTTGGTGTTGAATAGCATTGATGAATGATTAGCTACAACGTTAGTGTTCTCACATTGTTCGACGGTCATCCGTTGACAAAATCCGATTGGGGCTGACCATTTGGTGGCAAATTATTCACTAGCGATGCATCGAAACTACCCTTATTCCATTATCTCGATGATAGATAACGATTAATTTGATAAGCTCTGTTTGATCTTCTTGGCTGAACTGGAAATTTTGTTTGAGAACATGTGAAACACGTCAAGGAAATCCGATGGCATCGGTAGAACATTCAAGGCAAGTGCATCAAACTCGCGAACTCTGCCAGATGCGAAAGAGATTCTCTAAATGTTTTTTTTTCGGCATTGGCCTCCTAATTTAACAGTTAGTACCTCGAAAACTCTTGATAATTGTTCGAAAACTAAAAACCACGCCCTTAAGCCTAAATGTAGCGTTAGTAAAATATTTGCGAACTATCTGCACAGCACATTATTCATGAAAACACGTAAGTTTTTGGTTCAACGCCATTTCTCCAATTTTCCATGTACGGAGATAAAAGAAGGCTCGTTGGATGAAGTTTTTATTCGCCTAGAGTCTGATGACCAGATTTTTCGAAATTAATCTGTACAATAGTTGTTACAAATTTTTATATTTTACTTTACTTTAGGCTATAGATAGAGGTCTCCAAAATGACCTGTCAAAATTTCAATTCATTCCGTTTCGCAGTTCAGGAATTTATACATTGATCCAAAAATTGACAGGCTTTTTCTCTTTTACCGACCAAGTCCGTAAAAACAGAGCTGTTACATGCTCTCAAAGAGAATAATCATACGTAGGCTATTGATCCATTTTCATCCGAGCAGCACTGCGCAAACTTTTGCGAGGGTGTAACAAGGACTATGCGACATCTTTCTGCTGATCATCGGTCTTCAAACACATTGTTGTACTCTCCAAGGTTAATTCACGGCGGATATAAAAGTAAAAATATTAAACTAAGTCGTTTTTAGAATGCTTCAAATGCTATAGTTGACATACCAGGCAGTGGGAGTCTCTGCTAAGAGAAGAATCGCTTACGTTTATACCTTACGATGTTTATAAAGTGTATGATAAAGTTTTATTTATCATCAAACTAAGATATTAGCTATGTTTACGACTCCCTGCTTGCACTACTGAAATTATAGGCTCATTTTTAGTATCATGGCACATTAATCTTTGGGACATGGGTAATGAAGATCATTGCGAAAGTTGTTTATCTGCCACAAAGTCGTTGGCTTTTCTTTAATACCAGCGAGTATTTTGTAACACACGTAACAAGGTTTACATTGATCTTTCATAAATCCAAAGAGGTAACTGCGAGACCGCATTGATGCTGATCATATCAATAACAATGATCGTTATAAGCTAAAAAATATTCATGACTTTTCAACCAACGTTAAAGAGGTAAAGACAATGAATAAGAGTTAACTATACATAATGCTTCTGAGATAATTACGAAGAAACAAAACGCTGAACATCAGATTATGACAATGAGTGCCAGCTGTAACAAAGCATAGCAAGGCAATCTCGTTTTGTCTTTGTCCTGTTTCGTGATTATTTAGGCCATGATCAGACTCAATTGATCCCAATTTTCAACCAATCAACGGACAAAAATCAGGACGAGAGTAGATAATAATCATGACTTACGTTTTTATGTAAAATCTAGCAAAAACACCTGCGCAGGTCTCGCACAGTCAGTATACTGAACGCGAATCACCGGATCAGTCATCAAATTCGAAAAGCGAATCCCGTTCTCGGAACTCCTTTGTGTCATAAAATACACGTGACCGGCAGCGTATAATGTAGTGATTACGATTCTTTTTTTTCAATAAAATATGCGTGCAATGAAACATTTGTCCCGTGGCGAACACGGGATTTACATATGTCGTCAGCTTTCGTAGGCTCGTGTGACTCTAACATATTATAAATATATATATATATATATATATATGTCACGATATCAGCTTGCGAGAGAAATATATTACGAGAGAGGAGTCTCGTGGTATAGCGTGTATTAAGATTGGTCAATTTACGGCGGTGGTGGTCAGTCGACAAGGCGCCGTACCATTTAACGTTTAACGCTTGCATGCAGATAGCCGATGTAGATATGATGGGAGAAGAAGATGCCGAAGGGAATAAGAGGAATAAGAAGAGCAGACGCCACTAGAGCGCTCGCCCGTTCGTTATATCCGAATTAATGCGCTAAATTGAAGCCGCCCGGAGTTGCTGACGACATCATCATCATCGTCATCGCCCCCCCCCCTTCCCCCCAGTCTTTAACAGTATAGTCAGTATAGTCAATCCGTCGGTTTGTTTATTAGTCGCGGTCATGCTCAGGCGCCTCTATCTTCCCCTCACTCATAATTTCTCATCGCGTCGAGTGTCATAGCGATTGCTTCTGGATTCTAGCTATGTACATGCAGAGTCTTCTCATGCGCCAAGGGTTTATTCGATTCGTATTTGTTACAATCAATTTTTTTTTGTCTTTTTTTTTATCGACGAACTATGCTTTCTCGCTACCGTGGCAGCAACTCCACAAGTTGCACTGTAGTTGAGACAAACTCGCTTCAAACTTTGTCGGGGGAAACTTGCTCATCGTCACAAGCACGCGGTCATAATGCTGGAATATGTACGAGGCGCGTATAGTGCTTGCGCACTGCATAGATAATGGCAAGCCATTAGGCGCACGTGGGAGCCACAAAGGAGTACTCTATGCATGTAGAACGCCGGTACCCCAATACCATCCCACTTTTTTGATCCTCTAATATATATAGTGCTGCTATCCATGTAGGTGCTACTATTATAAATGTGACCTCTACACACACACACACACACACACACACACACATACACACATATATATTACTCTGCATTATATAAATATTTCGCTGCTGCCTTGCACAGAAATTAGGAACCAAACCCAACCCAACCTAAATGAATGACTTTTTTTTTAAGTTTGTTCGGGTTTGGGTTGGGTTGCGTTTGAAACCGTGGGTGCCCGAGTCGTACGAAAGCCTGCATCTCGCTATATTATATAAATATTTCGTCAACGCCGTCACCATGTATTCAAGAATTTGGAATCCAAACTTTTATACGGGGTCTGGCTAGATTGGTTGTTCAGTCCGGTAATTTATGCTGGAAATTTGGGTTGATAATTTTGGTTCGGTAGGTTGCTTGGGTTTAGATTGGGTTGGGTTCGGGTGCGCATCGCCTGAAAAGTGGGAAATTCTAGTATAAATAAATGTTCATGTATAAATATACATGCAAGTGATAGGCTTTAAGCTTGATTCACTCCTACGTGTACATGCACCTGCTGGGCTGTATGACCAAGTCAGCTTGTACGTGAGCCAGCCAGATAAAGTACCACACACGCCACTATGCTTTTTTTTGTATTGTTCCCCTCGAATGACTGAAGGGAAGCGAGAGAGCCGAAAAATCGGGTGTGGAACAATGCGCGGTCGACAGTGGAGCCCCAACTCCCCATACGCTTTTCACCCCCTGGAAGCGCGACTGAGCCAAAAGAATAAGGGAAAACAGCAGTTACGAAGCTCACCACCACCCCCCCTCCCCCCCAGCGCAATGCCGCCAAGCGTGATTAGAGTCGACCGCGGTCACGTGTGCAACACGTCGTGTCCCATCAACCAACGACTCTAACGAGACCGTTTGCCGCGAATTTTCCACGCGTCATACGTATTCAGAATTCTCGTATCACGATCTGTAATATTGCAGTATTCTTGGCATTCATTTATCGGAGAAAAAAAAACAGCGCTTGTCGTCATTCACTGAGCATAGAGGAAAATATTTTTTTTCAATTCTCGCTTTAAAATGAATCGGCAATTGTTTCTTCGTTCGAGGCGCAATATCAACACGCCGCTTGTCATTGACAATTTCATTGTTATTTTTGTTTGTTCCCTTGCGGGTTTTTACGTATTAACCCTTCCCGTTTGATCCCTCCTATCACTCCCTGCCCGCACTTAGCTAAGCTAACCTAACTTCCGTAGCATCCGCAGCTGTTTTTTAGCTACACTGTATCGCATTCGCCATGGGCATGGGGAAACTGCGGAAAACCCATGCCGATAGACGGCTTTATTTTTTCTGAGTTTCCGATATATTACCATCAGAGTCTCAGTAAAACTGCCTCCCGCTCGGTAGTCGGCGCGCCAGGCCACGGCCCGGCTAAGCGGTCATCCATCCGAGAAGTGGCCTCGGCCAATACTGGCTTAACTTAGGAGATCGCCAAAGCCGTACACTGGCCGTGCGTTCACTACCGTCGGTGACAATTTCAGTGCTAATTTCCATGTTTAGCAACAACTTTACTAGCCAGCCAAGCAAAAAAAATGTAGCCATCTCATCGAACAATGGTACTCAAGCAACCACAAATTCAAACTACTTGCACGATCCTAAAACCATGTCTCTCGGAACCCTCCACGATCTACAATAAGTGTACTACGAATCAACCATAACGGTAGACATTTGAAAAAATACCATTGTTACTCGGCACACTTTTCAAAAAATTTTAAGTCTCTCGTAGAGTTTGGAGTTAAGCGATAGATTTTCATAGACCATTGGAGAGTTTAGTGGAGAGTGGGAGAGCAGTGCTCTAAATTAATAGGAACTTCGCTAAGCTCGGAGGGACGTTCTCAAATGTTGGTGTGTCAACATTAGCAGGAACCATTGACTTTTCGATCGATCGATCGGTGATCATACCCTAATTAAGGGTCGTTCAACTGTTTGACCATTATTTTTATTATAAATTTCATACACACGTCGTTTATCTCGGCATATTCGTGTACAAAAGTTCACAAATAATTCAGTAAAATGACTAACGCGACGTAAATTTAATTTTTGTTACAGATGCCTGCGGTCTGTCAGACGTCGCTCACATCGAGTCCCTGCAAGAGAAATCACAGTGCGCGTTAGAGGAATACTGCAGATCGCAGTATCCTAGTCAACCGACGAGATTCGGCAAGCTTTTGCTCCGATTACCATCATTAAGAACGGTCTCGTCCCAAGTTATCGAACAGCTATTCTTCGTTCGCCTTGTCGGTAAAACACCGATCGAGACACTCATTAGAGACATGTTACTGAGCGGGAGCAGCTTCAATTGGCCGTACATGTCAACGATGTGACACTCTGTCTGGCGGCAGCTAGCTTCCGCATAATGATAATAATAATAATGATAATAATATTAATATTAATGGTTGACGCCTTATAGTGCTCTCTCTCTCTCTCTCTCTCTCTCTCTCTCTCTCTCTCTCTCTCTCTCTCTCTCTCTCTCTCTCCCTCTCTCTCTCTCTCTCTCTTTCTTTTTTTACGCAACTTGATAAAATCGTAATTATGTGCCGTCGAGGATGAGCATACGAGCAACTAAATTAATCATCGTCAAACAGCGAAAAATTTAGAAATGTCAAACAGGCACTCTTTTGCAATGAAACAGCAGCGGGATCAACGTATAGATATCGGTGGCATTCCCATGAAGATACATTAAGGTGCGAACAAATCATAAATTAGCATTTATAATGGACGAAACGAGATTGGGGTTGCGAGGAAAGATTAAAAGAGGGAAGATATGAATAGCTGGTATAACGGAGGATCGAGATACACCAGCTCGATCATCATCATCATCATCAACATGATTGTCGTGGTCAACGTTGAAGTTGTCTAGTGCGGCTCGATAGACGTTTGGAGCTCTTGAGGTCTTCTGAATAACTTTCCAGATCTCACTCAAGCCTGTACTTTATTTATCCACTGCTTTGTAACTTCTCTCTACGGGAGGCCGGGACCCGCATCTCGTACCGATCGATGCGGATCTTTATCAATGTCTCGTCGCTCTTTCTCTCTATTCCTTTCTCCCGTTAAAGATCGTCATCGTTCCTCGTTGACTCGTTTCCAACGTGAGCCTGTCTTGTATCTCGTAATTCTTATTTTAGCTCGCTCGATGTGCCATTCGACGCATATTTTTATCATCTAATTAGGGGAAACAGATTGAAAAGTTGATAAATCTCGTGGTTGAACCCGCAATCACGTGAAGGAACGATATTCTATCTGTAAAAGCTCTCGGATATTTCGTTGGTTAACCTGACAATGTGACGGATACGTTCAACGACATATACGGGCGATCGAGACGCGACAATCGAAATCTGTTTCCACGATAATCCGTTGCAGGTACGATTTGTTTTCTTTTTGTACAAGTGTTTCGTGCCACGAATCGGCTGTTAGTCAATTTTTGTTTTTTATTTCTTATTGTTCATCCTGTTAATCGAGATTCGTGGTTGAGAAATGAGGAGCGCAGCAGAGGGAAGTGGGAGGGGGCGGGGGGAGCGAGCAACAGCTCGAATTATTATAATAATTATTACTATTGTTATTATTATTATTATTATTATTATTATTATTATTATTATTTTTATTATTGCGGTGGAACTATGTGATATGTTATAATTTATAATTCATGATGAAAGAAAGGGGGGAAAAGAGACATACACACACTCATAAACACAATAGAAAATCACTAATCCGCGGCAACCAGACAAATATCGAGATCAGATTTTGTGTCAAACAGTGAAATCATATTTTGAAAAAAGCCGCAAAGGTTAAAAATAAACAATAAAATAAAATAAATTAAAGGCAAGCGGTGCTTCTTTTTCTACGTTATAAATATTGTATGATGGCACACGTGTATGTGTGATTGCAACACAGACTTATGCGTGTAAATGTAGCTATATAATATATATATATATGTATATATTAGGGTGGTCGTTAAAACAGCGACGTGGCAATTTCAATGGACCCACTCCTTGACTTGATAGAAAAAAAAAACAAAAATTTCGAGCCTAATTTGAACTCTTTGTCTCAATTATAAGGGGTGCCTGTAGGCACAAACATTTCCTTTTTTAACTAACATTCGATTGAGTCACTTTCTCGTTTATAATTTATTACAGAGTCGAATGAACGGTCGAAAAATCGTACATCCCTACAAAATCTCTTGTATATCGATACAAGTGCATGAGAAAAAAGCAAGGAACCCCCAACCTTCGTCCTGGAACCGTAAATAGTTGAATTGCCGGAGCACAAAATTGAAAAACTTGATTAAAAAAATGAATCATGTAACAACGTTTCATTCCATTGAGTTGAATTACTTTATTTTCAGTCTTGTTGATTATTCGGTAAAATATTCATCAAAATTCATTGTCAGCACACAATTTCCCCATTTTTTTCGGCGTAAAAAAACTTTTTTAATCCAAAAATTGAGAATACATGTGATTTGAATTTGTTTTTTCCACAAAAATATGAGAAAAGCAGTGTTTTTATTAAAAATCTGTGATAATCGTTTCTTTTCGGGAATCAGGAAATTTTTTACGATATTCGCTGATAATTTGGAGTATAAATTGTTTTTTATCTTCATTTCTAGTGAGAATATTGTTACATTGTTCCATCAGACAAACAGCTCTTTTTGCGCAATCATTGAAAATTTTCAATTTTTTCACTATACCCAGACCGTGTATAAAATTTTCATCGTGACTCCAAAGTGAAGGATCAACCGTTTAAACATATGGACGTGATGTGAACTAGAGATCCATAATTCATTTATTTTCCAGTCTATAAGTCAATGTAAAAGAGATTCGAGCAGTTTTGTGATTTTATAAACCATTTATGGCGCCCTATTCGTGGACTAACAATAAATTTTGATGAATATTATATCAAATAATCAACAAGACTGAACATAAAGTTAATGGAATGAAAGTTTATACATGATTCATTTTTTTTGATCGGGTTTTTCAATTTTGTGTTCCGGCAACTCGACCATTTATGGTTCTGGGACGAAGGTTCGGGGTCTCCTGATTTTTTCTCATGCACTTGTGTCGATATACGAGAGATTTGTAGGGATGCACGATTGTTCAACCGTTTATTCGACTCTGTAAAAATTTATGAACGAGAAAGTGACTAAATCGAAAAAAGATAAAATTTTTGTGCCTATCGGCACCCCTTCTACTTAAGATAAAGAGTTCAAATTAGGCTCAAAATTTTTGTTATTTTTTTTTTTCCTATCAAGTCAAGGGGTGCGTCCATTGAAATTTCCACATGGATATTTTAACGACGACCCTAATATATGTATATATATATATGCATGTAAGTACGAGTGATATGATGGACGAGAGAAAAATGTGTGATCTGTCGAGCGTCATTTTGATTTTCGGCAAATTTTTTTTTCCCCGAGAAAAATTATACGAAACAAAACATAAGCTACGACCGAAAATGCGCGAAGAGAAATTGAGTGTAAAATGCCGTATGTATATTAGTGCGTAAATGTGGCAATGTCGAGCTAGTTACTTACGAATAAATAGCGGGGCACTTTAAGGGTTTTACGGGATATTAATTGATGAAAAATTTAAAAAAATTTTTAAATTACTAATAATCCAAATTGTGTATATCGTCGAGCGGATCCAATTATTTGTTCGTGGAAGAGGCACGGGAGGAGAGGGAACCGTTTACTATCATATACAAAAGTATGCGTGTGTGTGCGTGTGTGTGTGTTAGTGTGTGTATGTGTGTTATGCACCACACGACTCCCTCTCGTCTCGTGGATCAAGCTTTTGCGAATTTTTTTACATATTTTTATGTGACAACGCGACACTTCTTATTTGCAGCGATGTTTTTGAATATAAATAAAAGAAAAGAAAAAAAATGATATTTGAGGATTCTACGAAGGGGAGCGGGGGGGGGGGGCGTATTCGCAAGACACATGTTCTGGCAATCACGCGATTTATCGGCCCGACTTGCTCACGATAACTCAAAACAGTGTATTATAGTCCGTTGACGAGAGAAATGAAAGTGCGGTATGATGTAACGTCGTGGAAAAAAGTTGAACAAAAAACGAAAAAAAAATCAAAATTGACTCATTCCTCCTCTTCTACCGATCCTCTTCCCTGTATTCCTCAATCATCAATCACCGACAAATGAAAAAAAAAAAAATATGCGTGCGAACGCGCACACACACACACACACACACACACACACACACACACATACACACATACACGCGCACACACGTATACACATGCACATCACATGTGTACCACATAGGCCGTATAAAGATTGACGTGTAAGCTATAAATAAAATACATTATGCATAGTTGTGTAAAAAGAACATGAACATTTTTGTATAAATCGTGTACATAATTAATATATAAATTCATATAAATATATATATATATATTATATTATATTATATTATATAAATGAAAATAAACGAATAGATGAATAGATCGTGTACCCAAAATAAGTCAAATTCTTTCATTTTATCCCGAAAAAAAAAAAAAACGTTTTCAGGAGGTTCATCGCGTAGAGCAAAATTCGCAGAAAAAATGTGAATTTTTCTTTATCATTTGTCTCTGCTACTGTGAAAATGTGCCTGAATTATTTAGTAATTTTCACTTGCACCATTCTCATGAAAATGAAACACACATGAAAATGTTGATTGTGTTACTTACAAGAAAAGGTATCCCAGGTCGATCTCTCCGATTTTTATTTAGTTCATATATGCTGTCGTGAGTCAAAAACTAAATGACATTAATTTTTTTTATCGGCCATGCCATTTATGGCCCGGCGATGTAAGTACAATACATCTAAAAAAAAAAAAAAATATAAAAAAAAAGTTTCTAAGAATTGTCATGAAAAACCTCGTATGTATGAAGCATCTAGATACTTTCTATAGAGAAGCGATCGTTTATATTGAAATGACTCTCATGAAGGAACTCTCTGCTCGATAATATTTTCTCATCTGTGTACACGGCAAGCTTTTCAACCAACTCCGCAACACATTCAATATGCCTGTCACCCTGCGCAATATTTTCTTTTTACCTTGATCCTACCGCACGTACTGCAGTATAATGGAGAATGTTTTCTGCAATTGGAGCGAGCGGTGGAGAAACTTAGTGATCGACGACAAAGTCTACCGAAGATACCGCGAGGACTGAAATGGCGATTGGTGAAAGCTCGTTTAGCATGGTTCTTCGAAGAATCGTGACCGATCTTCGGGGGCACCACTTGATCCGGTGCATAGAAAATTCTACGTGCATATATTGGTAGTCAAGGTAGGGGGAGACCACGATTTCGTGTGTAACAAAAATTGTGTTTAATTTTTTTTTCTTCTTCTACCGCTAACGCCAGAGCGGATAAGAGTAGCCGATCGCGTGATTATGTTATCGAGTACGAGTGCGGTACTTTCTCAATTTTTTAATGACGAAAAAACATACTAGAAACATGATAAGGATGTCCATCTCTTCCGGAATATTCTATACCCTTTTCCGCTATTTTTAGACTAATTGATACTTGGTCTTGGACAGTACAATGGATGGATGACCGTTTAGCGATGCACTGACTTACATGTCGACTACTGAGGGAAAGGCAATCTTTCTGACGTGAGTTTCTTATGATAATACAAATGAAACTTAGTAAAATGTAGCAACCTGTGTCGGCCAGGTTATTCGCTGTTTGCTTGCATGTGCTCTCGTGCAAATGGGATATACAGACGTGCATTAGTAAAGAGTGGTTGTGGACATCGCTCCGGGGAGGGGTCTCAAGGAAAGAAAGCGACATTAAAGTAAGGGGCAAGGGTTGTCAAAATGTGAAAAACGTACACGATGATAACACCTTTTTACTCAATCAGCTGGAAGTCCTCTTCTTTGAAAACTTGAGATTATATTGAGACTACATTTCGATCTTTTTTATTTCAAGTTGTGACGAACTTTAAATTGGATAGATATCAATCAAAGATCAAATTTTTAAAATTAAAATATTTATATTAATTATACACATCTTTAAATCAAAACGTTGTACGAAAAATTTCGAAAAAATTCATAGGCATTTCAACTATTAAAAGAGTGAGATTTTGGGTTCATGACGTAAAAAAATTTTGGGTATATCCTCGTTAGGTAAATGTGTCGGAGTGATTCAGTTGCGACTCAACCACCGAACGGTGAGCCTTTGATGTCACTCGATGCCATGTGGAATCTTTGCAGTTTTGTTTAAAAATTAGAATTTGGGGTTGTCAGATTTTTTTATTCCAAGATAGTAAAATTTTTTGTTTCGAAACATCTGAAATTTTCCATGTAGGAAAAATAAATGTTCATACCAATACATAACAATGCCCCGATAGTCCTAAAAAATGCTTCGAGGCACGTATGAAGGTGAGTAAATCCCTTTTATTACATCCTGAAGAATATCATGGACGAACGATGCCCAATAGAGCAAAATAGGGATTGTGCGAAATCTGCACACCCTTGAGGTGATCCCTTCCAATTCCCCTAACTCTTTATTCAATTACGTATCCCAGCGCGCTTACGTATATATATATATAGTAATATCATACATATAGATGCAGAACAGCGCTGTTGAGATCCGTAAATCTTGTTTCATGAGACCATGGAAATTTCGAATAATTCAGTTCCAACAGTACGAGTTTCACCCTCGTCCTATCCTATAGCCCATATATAGATAGATATATGTACTCTCTGTATCTACGTATGTACTTCATACTGCCAATGCGATTTCCTTTGGTTTCTCGTCCCCCTATCGTAAGATTTCCACTCTCAAGCGATCTGCTTCTCGTCAAGTCATTGAGACAGTTCTCCTCGTCGCTTTTGGACTATGCGTGCATAAAATATTCGAAAGAAAATATCGCGTTGCACGTGCCTCGCACAGCAAAAAAAAATATCCATATATAGCGCTTTAGCTAGACACGAGGCTCTTTTTCTCTGTCCTTTGAGATTTCGTCGAAACACACAAATGTCAGATAAATCACCAAGCGACTAGAGCATCCTCCAGCGTCGTACGTGAGCATCTCATATTCATATATATATATATATATATATATATACACATACACGCACACACACGTACACACACAGACACACAAATTGAAAACCCAACCCCAATTCAACCCAAATGGATGACTCTATTTTTGGGTTTGGGTTTCGTTTGAGTTAAGTTTCGAAGCGAGAGCGCTTGCACCCCAGCAGTGCGAAATCCTGGTAGATAAGTTTATAAACATATAGGTTTTCGTGGGACTCAGGGACTACGCGCCCTCGTATCCCGACCTAAACGAATCCGAACAGTGATTTTTTTTAAATTGGACATCTTCTATATGGAATTGTCAAAAATTATAACCCAAACGGAGTCGTCCTTTCAAAAATGGATCAAAACAGAGTCAATCTTTTGAAATTGGACACCCCTCTGTTGAGGCCTTCGATTCTTGTATACGCGACAGGGATGGCAGTGAAATATTTATAAAGCGTAGATATATATATACGTGTATAATATACCAACCGACCCTTTCCCCGCGACGAGTTGCAAACTTTTTCCTGCAGTATATTATTACTGTAGCGTGTTTCGTCGCTACACTGATAATCCAAACGATATCGCGTCACCACATAGTTTATCCACATTTCACTTGCGGGACTTTTGTGCACGTATATGGGTATACGTACCATCGAGCAAAAAAGTCGTAAAACAAAATACCGTGAACGAGTATCATTACATCGTCGTTCTCTCTGGATGCTTAGAATTTCAATAAATTCAACTGTAACCAGATGGGAGGGCAGGAGAAGCGAGTATAAGCGAGCACGAGACATAAGAACGAACAAGAAATAGGAAGACGATGAAAAAAAAAGGGAAAAGAGAAGAGCTGCTTCCGTTGTATGCTGCGCGGGTATTTTTTTTTCAACATTGAAGCGCAATTGTGGTTCCCGGCAAACGGGGCTCATGGTTTCTTGGCTGGCCTCCAAGGCACGCTCTCTTGAAAATTCGGATAGCCTCTTTCCCTGTTCACTTCGGTGCTATATATCGCCGCTATCCGCGTAATTCGGCTCACGATTTACGAAACAAAGCGGCTTGCACAGCACACTCCATTTTCTCTCATTATTTATCCATCTGATCGAATGTTGCGGCCGGTATACGTTTTCCTAGTAATCAGGTTCGATCGCTCCCGTTTTACACCCGAATATAGGGCCCCAACTAAAAGGAACGAAGAAGAAGCCCAGCAAACACAGCTTAGATCATTTACAGAATTTTTACATCACAATCGATGTAACGACTACATAATATAATTGTCATCACAGTCTCGTAAATTTTCAATCTTTTACGTAAATTAAATATACTTGTTCCATCTCTTAGTTACATCTTTGTGATGTATAAAAAGATGGAAATTTTACGTATCAGAGATGACATCTTTTTTACTTCCCACTATATGATGTAACATTGATATCCCTTTGTTGACGTGATTGATACATCTTTGCGTGATGAAACAATTACAGAAAACTATGAATATAACAATTATATAAAATTGATATGTAAAATTCTCATCACTCGATTACGAGATTTTTATATATACTCAAGACTCGTACAAATCTTATGGATTAGTTTTGTCACGTTTACGGAACAGTGGTATATCACAGTTTAGTAGGTTGGAAAACGCATCAATTACGTATAATTTATTACGTAAATGTTACAAGGCACTTTTAAGTAACAAATTATACGTATTTGTTATGTTTTAAATTTTACTAAACAGTAATATATCAATGTTCTGTAATCATTACCAGCCTAATTCGTAACATGTTTACAAATCTTATTGGGTATACGTAAAATATCACTGGAAATCATGCAATGAAAAATCATTGATTGAAATTCACTGGTTAGATCAATGATAATTACACTGATAATTGAATAAGTGAAATGATTGATTCTCAAATATTTCTAATACTACGGGTACTTTGGGGAAGGAAAATATGGAAAATACGACATATTTTTGTTTTTGCGAGTCTTTATTATATGTGAGGTAGCCTTACATTTACAAGTGAAGAAAAAGCGGTCAAAATCGTAAAGTTACATATTTAGATTTCTAAAATATTTTCAATTTGGATTATTGGATGTCGATAATCAATTAATTGCGGTTCACTTTCATATACGTCGATTTCCAATGCATGTTTATACTTTTGCTAGGTTAGGTTTGGTCACCGTTAAATTATTTCTCACGGGACAAGGTTACATGCGTTATATTTCCTATAGTAGAAGTATTTTCGTATATCTTTTGATACATTACATTTTTTAATATTTTTTCACAACATTTTTCCCATGTGAATGCTGAGATATATGAGCTCAATGTGAGGCATTTTACAAGTGATGCATACAGCGGGTCGTGCAAAATAGCATTCATTCTGGAAATCATGTATTTCCCGATTATAATTTTTTTTTCCAAGTAAGTGATTATATCACTTTATGATTATTTAATTACAATTCTCTTGTGATCTGAATTCTTTTATCACTTGATTTTTTGGTTTTAGGTTATTTCGGCAGCTCGCAGCGTCTTTGGCTTTTCGCCTTCCGGGACAGATTTTATTTTGACGGGGAGTATTTAATATTTATTCTTTTGATTCTTTTCTTGAAGGTTAAAGATAATATTATTTACTGGTTTTTTCCCTTAGAGACAATTATTTACAGATGGTTTTTTGTTTTAGGCGCCGCTTCGCCTCCGGAGGTAGCCAGGATCATCTACGTCTCTGCGATGCGTAAGTATAATTGCCATTTGGCTAATTTTCTATTTTGTCTTCTAATCTTTTTTCATTTTCTATATTGTGTTATCGATTCTTTCTTTCATTTTTCCTTATTTACTTTGTAGGGGGGTTTCGGCGATGCTTCGTCATCCCTGTGTAATATCGCCAAAACCCCCCTACGGAGTAAATAAGGGAAAATGAAAGAAAGAATCGATAAAACAATTTAGAAAATGAAAAAAATTAGAAAAGAAGATAGAAAAGTAGCCAAATGGCAATTATACTTACTCGTTGCAGAGAGACGCAGATGATCCTCGCTACCTCCGGAGGCGAAGCGGCGCCTGAAACGAAAAACCATCTGTAAATAATTGTCCCTGAGGGAATAAACTAGTAAGTAATATTATCTTAAGCCTGCAAGAAAAGAATCAAAAGAATAAATATTAAATACTACCCGTCAAAGTAAAATCTCTGTCCTGGAAGTCGAAAAGCCTTCGCCTGCGAGCTGCCGCAATAACCTAAAACCAAAAAATCAAGTGATAAAACAATTCAGATCATAAGAGAATTGTAATTAAATAATCATAAAGTGATATAATCACTGACTTGAAAATAAAATTAATCAGGAAATACTTGATTCCCAGAATGAATGCTATTTTGCACGACCCGCTGGATGAATCACTTGTTAAATGCCTCACATTGAGCTCATAGATCTCAGCATTCACATGGGAAAAATTTTGTCAAAAAATATTACAAAATGGTATGTATCAAAAGATATACGAAAATACTTTCACTAAATTTACTACTTGTTCAGTACGATCATAGGCGTTTACGTGCTGCTTGATTTCCATTAAGGAAAGTACATTGCCGTTTACGTGATCTCCGAGCATCTCACAAGAAAAGAGAAGCGCTTACAAATGGCGTCCTAAAGTAAGAGTGGGGAAAAAGGCGGCTTGGAAAAATCATGAAAAGTGTGTGAAAATGAATCGGGATGAGCTCATAGGTGCAGTAGCAGCTCTAGTTTCGAATCATAATAGGACAACTGCACGAATACTTCTTCTAAATGATGAAGAATTTAGGAAAAATAGAGCGAAGCATCGACATAACCTTCGGAAGCGGCTCGATATGCTGTTCGCTTAGTAGAAATCTGTTATAGGCCGTTTACGTGCTCTATTATCGCGGAGTTTTAGCTTAAATCTGGCAACTTAATTATTTTAACTCAAATATATCTGTCAGCTAAAACTTGATTTCCCCCCGTTTACGTTTCTTGAAATATCTTAAGTTGAGAAAATTAGTAGCTAATGACACGTAAAACAGTGCACGTAAACGTAGTAATTGTCGCGTGAGAAATAATTTCACGGTGACCAAACCTAACCTAGCACAAGTATAAACATGCATCGGAAATTGACGTATGACATTGAATCGCAATATTTACGCAATTCGTTGATTATCTAAATCCGATAATCTAAATTATGAAATATTTTAGAAATCCAAGTATGTACTTTACGATTTTGACCAAACGGTCGACACGATGTGATCAAGATAATTACGGCACCACACAATATGCGCGCACGTCACTTAGAACTCGTACACTAATGTGATGTAAATACAATAAAATCATAAGCAATCAACGGTGTAGTGGTAGAGTGTCGCTCGTTAGGTAGGTCGTTAGGTAGGTCTCAGGTAAAATGTCAGGTAGGCTCAAAATTAATTTCGACGGAAAAACGTCCGGACTACGAAGCCGGATATACTCGTAAAAAAAATAATATCCAAATCATTAATTTTTTTTTTTTAATGATTATTTAAGGATCAAAAGTGCTGTATTCGTTGACTGCATGCGGAGGATCGTGGGTTCAAATCCCGGTCAATGACTTTTTTTTTTTTTTCTAATTTACAGGGTTTTCAAAAATATTGAAATAATTAATTTAAATTCGTTCAAGGATCATTTAATTGCTAATTTATAGATAATAAACTGTATTTATTGTGCCAATTCGACCCACGTTTAAGAAGCGAACAAGCGTGATATATGTTAGTTACATCTATGAGCTGAGTATGTTACGTAATGATAACTCGTAGTTTTTTCATAACTTCGATATAATAAAGGGACGACAAATTTGAGAACAAACTCCGCTTCATTCATGGAGTTTAGGATGTAAATGTTACATCTAAGAAAACACGCGTTACGTGATATCTCCATAATTTTTTCGAAACTGTGTTTGCTGAGTTACGTAACGATAACTCGTAGTTTTTTCATAACTTCGATATAATAAAGGGACGACAAATTTGAGAACAAACTCTCCTTCATTCATGGAGTTTAGGATGTAAATGTTACATCTAAGAAAACACGCGTTACGTGATATTTCCATAATTTTTTCGAAACTGTGTTTGCTGGGAGATTTATCGATCTTGCCTTGAGAAACTTTCTGGCATCAAAGCAGCTATGGGGGATATGTATACCGTGTCTTTGGGTTAGATAAGCGCTGCTATAAGTATGTTGGGCTTAGACGAGAGTCATTAAGTCCCTAATGAAGGATGACCCATCCGGCATGATTCTCCATGATGAATTACTTTCAGTTATACCTTCACCCCCGCAGATTCCCTGAGCTCGAACGAAGCATGCTTATATCTCCATGTAACCCCTCAACGGTGACCGAAAAATTAGTCACTGGCTGATTATCCGGATCCCCAATAATTTGCAAAGAAAAAAAAAAACTGATTCCTCCAATTCTGCAATTTTCAATAATAGCAGTGATGCTATGACTGAATCATAAACAATAAATTGTGATAAAAAAAAAGCTCTCACGAGTCGAAATTTCACTCCTATTTGAATACTCTTGGCATCCAACTCAACCTCTTTGGAGTCCAACTTCAACTCCTATTTCGAATCTCCATGTCCTTCACAGTCGAAAAGTAGCGCCCAATTTAGTACTCGTAGCGTAGACACGAACCTCTGGTAATACAGGATAATCTCGAACTTTTATTTTGAACCTCCAAGTCCTCCGGGACCACAATTTACGATTCACTTTAGTACTCATAGAGTCCGATCAAAAGTCGAAATTCACCGCCTGCGTTGATCCTTGTATAGCGCCTAAATAAATTTTATGATAGAATTCAACCTCTAAATCCTATTATCAACCTGTGACTCCTCCTGAATTATAATGAGCACACATTTTTTTACGATTGTAACACGCGTGTTATCTTGAAATGCCATCAACAGAGTAAATTCTGTTACGTTTAAATTCCCCTCGAAATTACTTCTAGGCGTAAACAGAACTTTAAGCAGGACTGAACAGTTTACAATGACTTTTTGAATCCACGCATCTTTGCATTGCATTGATTTCATTACATCATTTGAGGGTGTAGAGGGTTTTTAAAGATTCCCGAAAGATCCTCATTTCACACTAGAATTTTTCATTTTATTCGGTATCTACGAATTTTATGCGCTAAAGAGGATTTAAACTTATATAAAAAGTGAACCTCTGTAGACCCTCGACAACCTCCGAGCGGTAGATGTTGAAGATTTAAATCGGGAGCCAAATCGGATGAATTTCGCCCCAATCGTTTTTTCACAAGCCACCCGATTGCCGATTACCCCAAAATTATCATGTATAACTCGAATTTTGATCGGAATACAGATTAGTGGCAAAGTATCTCTAGGAGAATCAGTACAATACTATGCTTTCAGAGTCGCATAGAATTTGCAGTCGAGAAATGCTTGCACACAGATCGTCAGGAAGGTGTGCGGTTACTGCAAGGCTGATGATCAACAGAAACGAGACTATATGATCTTATTACTGCTCAGTAGAAGTTGCATCATAGTTGCAGTTTCACAACCATTGCACCAAGGTCATTTGACAACGAAAATCAAACGAAAGGCTGGGATTGCCTTTGTACAGCTCTAAAAGCATTATAGACGGTTAATTTCGAGCAAAAACTTCTTAAATTATGTCAACTCGCGGAGACTGTCGGGAGCTTAAAGAAACATCTCGAAATTTCGATTCGGGTTACCTAGTCTATGGAAGGAAGAGTCCTCGTTATCAAGTTGGTGTGCTTACTCTGGTTTGTGCAAAAACAGCGATTCAGGCGCATCGACATCTCCTTTTCCCCTCGCTCAACAAACCATCGACCTTATGAGAAACGACTGTACATTAAGAAAGTCTTTGACAAGCTCCCATCGAGTGCCCAGTTTGTTTTGAATTAACTTCTCTTCAGTTGGCTCGCTTGAGTTATAATGATGTCAAAAGATGTCCCAGTAAGTCGACAGCTTCTAATATGTTTACATGCTATACTTCAATGATTTCGTATCGCGACTTAATTTAATAAGCACCAATGTGGAATCCGGAAATAAATTTTATGCTCGGTCTGTTATATACGTGAACCGGGAACTCGAATAAGGAAAGCAGTGCCCCGACGTTCGTAAGCTATCAGAAGTTCTACCGTTCTATGTGTTTCGGAAAAAAAATGTATCGTTGTCAGGCGGACTAAAACAGAACGATTCATTGTCGAAAAAAGAGTGAACGTGGAATGAGGACTATCGAGATAAATCATATCGCATATTCCACATATGTGTATATCCTATATTTGTATAATTTTCTCGCTGCTACCGCGGCCATTCACGAGAACTCCCAAAGAGAGGGGCAAAGTGGACCACACGGATTCGTTTATAAATTTGTTTGGGTTAGGCTGCTAGGGCTCTTTGCAGCCGAGCTGTCCACCATGGAAATTTATGTTAGGTGAAATATATGCAACAAATATATCTGAAATATAGAATATTTTGCGCCAAAAATATGTGTTACGTATATTTTTCATGTATGTCATACAGAGCTGGCCAAAGTACCCGAAAGTACTTCGAGTACAAATGACTATAAGTATTTGAAGTACTCGTGTATTTCAAGTACCAAGCACCGTAAATACTTGAAGTACCAAGTACTTGAAGTACTAAATGTTTGAAGTACTTGAGGTATCAATCACTTTTGAAATACGTCAAGTATCAAGTATCAAGTACTTTTCAAGTTTTCAGGTATACACCTCGTAAGTCAAGTACTTTTATATATTTGATTCCTTGCGTACTCTTTAAACTCATTTCATTTTTATTCGAGTACTTTTTATATCAAAACATATTTTCACATCGTGCAATTACCTCAGGTTAGGCAGATTGGAACAGAAATATTTAAACGAAGAATTATTAATAATTAAAAAAAAAAGCATTGACGATTGTAATTAAGATTTATTCAGCTTCAGGTTTGAAAAAGAAACAAAAGTATATAATACACGGATTGTTAAAAACGGGAGCCACGCATTGATAATGACATCGTAACTACCGTAGCTTGAGCCTTTGAACGGTCATTCCTTACAATCTTAACCCAAGATGGCGCAGAACGTTCCTCAATTACATATTCAAAGGCGTTATACATGCAACCATCAGCAAAACGTATTCAAATCTATTTCATACTTAGTACTTGAAAAAATACTTGAAGTACAGGAAAGTACTTGAAATTGTAATTGCAAATATTTTGAGTACATGACGTGTTCTTGAAAATTTAAGTACAGATACTTGAAATATAGGTTAATTACTTGGAAATTAAAGTCCAATACTTGAAATAATTTTAAAGTACTTTGTACTTCGAGTACTGTACTTCTAGTATATCGCTAATACCGGATACTTGAAGTACTGCCCAGCTCTTATGTCTATATATTTTACATATATTTGATATATAAAAATAATATATGCAATATATATGTGAAATATAAAAATATATACTACATACATGTTGGATATATCTGAAATATATTTTTTGCGACAAACTCTTCTACATGTCGCATATATTTTTTGCATATATTTCACCTACACAAATTTCAATACGAGCTCCTTTGGTGCATATCGGCCGTGCGTGATTTCAGTGCAGATATTCTGGTGATTTGTTTATTCTAGAAAATAAGGGTTCACGTATATACAGATCGATAGTGAGTTATTGGACAAAAATATGGTCTGAAATGGGAATATACATCGAAAAGTCAATCAACAGTGAACCAACTAAAAGTAACAAGGAGGAATAAATGTATTTTCGCATTAATGTGACACACGTGATTTTGGAAATGAGACTTTTCGCATCTATCCCGGATAGAGCATTTTTTAAAATTCGATTATCAGCATTTGTTTTACTATTTATGTTTGCGGAATTTTGCTGGCATGAGCTTTCATATGATGAGATATGAATCGTGGGTGATGACACGAAAATCATTGTAATTTTAACCAGATTGAAGAAGCTCATTCTCTACAGGAAAACTAAACCTATTATACAGAGACAGCTGTATCGTGTAGATTTTGTTTTGTAAGCTTTATGACAAAAGGCGTAAAAAACCGAGGACCGATCGAAAGAAATTCCGAGTTTTCAATTTCGACTTTCAAATGTGAAACTCACGATCCACGCTCATTCCAAGCTTAAGTTGTGAAGCTGTGAAGTTATGTTTCGTGATAAAAAAAAAATGCAACACGGTGATAATGGAGAACGATTTTACTCTACGCTCTCGATACACACCAAATTTTAAAGCTGCACGGTTATATGTATAAATATATATCTATATATTATATAGATATTTTGATGCTGCTGCTGCCCTATCGAAAAATTAGAGGCCCATATAAAAGGCCTGTCCAATTTGAAAATTATGGTTATGTTTGGGTTTGTTTGGGTCAGGCTTTTTGGTGCCTATATAGACGGACTGTTCCAATTCGTAGAGAAGGACTATGTTTGAGTTAGTCACAACTGTAAATTTTGTCACTCATATGTAAGGAATGTTCAATGTGAGAAAAAACTCTGTTTGGGTTGGGTTGGAAAGCGAGGTGGAAGCGACCAAGCTGCACGAAAGTCTTAGCCCTAGTACACACATACGCGCATTTTCCCACACACACACACACACACACGCGCGCGCGCGCATGCACACACACATAAAAATACACATATACTATAGTTGCGTATGACTCAGGTGCTAATACGTGCCCTCATTTCTCAACCCAAACAAACACAGAAAGTTACATTTCAAATAGGTCGCCTACTATTTTGAGTGGAGGGGGTTGGGTTCCAGATTCTTGTATACATTTGCGAAGAAACATTTATGTAATATAGAAGGATATACTTTATGAATGAGCCATTACCATTTTCAAATATCCTTGATGTTTTTTTTTTATACTATTGTTATCACTGAAAAAAACGTACTTGGGAATTTTTCCAATCATTATGTTCATCCGTTCTGATTTGATAAATTATTTAATAATTAAATACCGTAAAACATTTGAAGAATCGAACTCCAATTAGAAAGATTATATTGACTAAAGCAACTGTATACAGAATTTTTCGTCTTCAAATACAATCTATCCAAAGCTGAAAAAAAACTACAAAGAGCATGATATGGCATGTTGAATGTGAAAAAACCTTGCATTTCGTTAAACATTACTATCTGCAGTCTTGCTGAAAAAATGAACACAAAATTTTTTTTTTTTTCCTGAGGCAGAAAATCTTCATTATTTTTATTCCATTTTGGATCTTTTTTTTTTTAATTTCCATCTATAACGAGGCCAGCGAGACATCGTTTAATCGGGAATCAACGATTTCGACGGTCGTCTCGAATTTACTTCCTTCTTATCATGTAAAGAGCCACATAGTTATACGTCCAATAAAAAAAATCGTTGGTCACGATAACGAAGATGCGTCAATAATAAGTCGCAAGACATCTTATAAAAATATATATATCGTTACATAAGTTATGAAGACATGTTTTTGAATAATATATAGATGAATATAACGACAAGAATTATGAAGAATAAGAATAATATAACTTTCAATCACCAAGAAAAAATTATCTGATGATAATTTTCCATCTCCGTTCAAGGCTTGAAATTCAAGGTTTTTCGTGAGATTTTTCAAATCGATTTTTTTTTCCAAAAGAATCGCAGGGGTTTTACCCGATATTATTTATCGTAGTTTTTTGAATTTCTTAATGTTAAACTTCATTGCAACAACAAATTTCAAGTCTTCGTTTTAATCGATATTTTTTTTTTTTTAGTTCGTTTTTCAAGTCTCAAATTTTCACGATTATATATACGATAATTTATCGAGCAAGAATGCTTGAGCAAACGAATCTTAAAACGAAATGAGGCGTGGTCTCCCGAGTGATTAAAACTGTTGAAACAAAAATCAGGAAAATTAACGTTGTTCCGGCTTGATGCTGTATCAGTTAAGTTGGAATGACCGACACAGTACTTATCCTGAAGTAGAATCGAGTGGTACAAAGGGTTTTTTAGGACGTGCTCTAGAGTGCAGCAGCAAGATGAGAGACACACGACAAAACGGTTAGATATAATGAGGAAAGTACAAGTGTACATCTATAAATATATATATTGCTGCCGTTCAGGAGGGTTTGTAGAGATTATTTGGAACACCTCCAACTCTTGAGGTAAAGCCTCGTATATTCGCGATACTCTGAGTATGCAAACTACTCGCGAAAAGGGCGGTTGATGGGGACAGGCGAGGAGGGTCAGCGTTGCTTCTATCGTTTCTCTCTTGCAGGGAAAAAGAGATAGAGATAGGCGCACACTCTCTCGACCCGTTGCGATAACCCCAACGTCTGACCTTATTATATCTCACTCGTGCGGCCTGAACGCAAGCGAGAAGATCACCCATATAGACCATCCAAGTAGCCTATATAGTTCTCTTGTCTGTTTACCCCCCCCCCCCCCTCTCCCTCTTACCCTGCTCTGCCGATAATTCTAACGCCAGCAGAAGCCATTTCGTATTTCGCCCACAGCCCGAGCTGTAACGTATCGGATGATAGAGATAGAGCGAGGGAGAAACATCATAAGTTAGCGGAGAGGGATGAATTTGGGAGGCAGAAAGAGCAACGGCCATATCTCTCCAAGTTGCCCGAATTACGAGAGATAAGAAGATTCCGTGCTATCCTCTCTCTCTCTCTCTCTCTCTCTCTCTCTCTCTCTCTCTCTCTCTCTCTCTCTCTCTCTCTCGTGTCCGCATCTTGACTCGCGGGGCCCTCTGGACCGTTCGTGTCCTCGATCGCTCTTATAAAAAACATGCCACTGTATCGTTTCCATTATACGCGATGATACACGTGGGTCATCTTCTACACTGCTCTCAATGAATTTCCGCGTGTGCATCAATGAACGTTTCCCGAAGGACGTATCGAGCCGCATGTTGGATGAAAGAGTCGACGCGTAATCTTGAGAACAGTGCAAGAAGATGCGATTGAACAACACCCTGTTCATTAACCAGTGTACATACAGATACGTATACCTCGGTCAAAGAGAGCCACGGCGATCATTGGTCGTATCGCCCATGTAGGTTTTGCCGATCGAGCGGTAACGGCCAATGCTCGGACCAATGTTGGCGGGTCGATCATCGATTACCCAATTGTCGGCCAATGCTCGGCTGAATATTGACTAGCCAATCATTAGTTCACCGATACAAGGCCAATGTTCGGCCAAATATAGACTCGCCAAGCATTGGCTTGTCGATACGAGGCCAATAGTCAGCCGAGTACAGACTCGCCAATCATTGGCTTGTCGATACGAGGCCAATGTTCGGCCGAGTATTGACTCACCAAGCATTGGCTTGTCGATACGAGGCCAATGCTCGACCGAGTATAGACTCGCCAATCATTGGCTTGTCGATACGAAGCCAATGTTCAGCCGAGTTTTGATTCGCCAAGCATTGGCTTGTCGATAAGAGGCCAATGTTTGGCTGAGTATCGACTCGCCAATCTTTGGATGCCGATACGAGGCCAATGTTCAGCCGAGTATCGATTCGCCAATTATTGGTCTGCCGATACGAGGCCAATACTCGGCCAAGTATTAACTCGCCACTCATTGGCTTGTTGATACGAGGCTAATGCTTGGCCGAGTATAGACTCGCCAATTAATTTTTAAACTATACATGGATCTTCAGAAATGTAATTGTCAACTAAGGTCCACTAACAATAAGTAAATTGGTTACATGAATGTTATAACTTTTCGACACCATCTTGTCCCGTTCACACTTTCCATGTTTCACACATGAATTTTATAATTTCAATGGTCCTAGTTCTTATGAAACCCATTTGTTAACTAACAATTGAATACATTTTTTCACTGTATATCACCTTTTTACTGAATATCACGTTGTTCTATCCATCCCGTTGAGACAGTATTTTTTCATTAGAACTCGTCCACTAATATAATTTAAATACGATAAATTCATAAGGAATCAATGGCGTAGTGGTAGAGTGTCGGTCGTTAGGTAGGTCGTTAGGTAGGTCTCAGGTAAAATCTCAGGTAGGCTCAAAATTAATTTCGACGGAAAAACGTCCGGACTACGAAGCCGGAAACATTCGTAAAAAAAAATAATCTCCAAATCAATAATATTTTTTTTTTAATGATTGTTTAAGGATTGAAAGTGCTGAATTCGTTGACTGCGGAGGATCGCGGGTTCAAATCCCGGTCAATGACTTTTTTTTTTTTTTTAATTTACAGGGTTTTCAAAAATAATGGAATAACCATTTTAAATTCGTTCATAGATCATTCCTAATTGCTAATTTATTAATAATAAACTAAATTCTCGAACGAAGCTCATGCACGATGCTTGGCTGATTCTTAGAAGCCAGTCTAGGGCCAATATTGATCGCCAATATCGAGCCACACTTATCATCCAAGGCTCGGTCGATGATGGGGCCAAGCTTGAGTGCCAATGTTGGCAAGCTCGGCGTCGAGCTTCGGCCAATCATTGGCCACTACGGATCACCCTACATGGGTCGCGCGTGTGCTTGAACGACCCAGCACTGTGTATGGCTTATCATCAGGGTTATAGTACTAATTGGTTCCACAGTTGATTCCCATAATCGGGTTGAGCTCACCAGCGATTTATTCATAAGATTTTATGATATTTAAATAAAACCTTTCCTGCTAGCACTAGAGTATGAAATGTGTCACATGGAGTATTGAATTGAATGTTGACGTAGGGTGTACAAAAGTTTCAAAAATTACCAAGAAAACCGAGACAATAAGCAAGCAGCAATGGCATTCGATTATCTCAACTATCGACTTGTTGATTCGAAAGTTTTGAAAATTAGTTACGTCAATCATACGACTGCTTAACTTAGTTAGTTTCACAAAAATTGCACACTCAGCGGTTAAATAGATTTTGGAGCTATGAAATTGTATTGACCACACACGGTTGAAATTATATTATAGTTTTGGAACATTAGAACTTATCCGTAACTTGCTGGACATTGATAACGAGGAATTGCGGATCCGGATGATCTTAAAGCCTCATATGCTCGATTTAACTCGAAAATTAGCTCAAGACGAGTTAGACGTGATTCTGCATCGTGAACGCAACTTCCCAGACACGGGTAACGACCCAGGCAAGCACTCGGTTGACTCTCCGGCCTTTGAAGATTTAGTTTTCGGTTCGTGGACATTTTGTTTGTGGACAATTTGAAAATTGTCCACAAATTTTCCTCGAAACTGCGCGCTAAGTTGTATAGTTTTTCATTTCGACCATGCACTTTTAGGAAAAATTTGCCCCATAAGATG